>CM056396.1:25964615-25974615 GCA_029718625.1 Synaphobranchus kaupii | reverse complement strand
ATCACATGCTGCATCTGTGTCCAGGTCTACATAACCACACCGTCAGCACTACCTCTCTCTAGAGGTAGAACTTACAACTCTGCTGTTCGGTGTCATGCACAATGAATCAAGGTCATATTCCATGTAAATATCCACGCTTCCCTTTTATTAATGCTGAATATATCCACAAAATGGTCACTTCCGAGTTTTCGCTGATGATAGTGTGGAGGATATTGTTCGCCTACTGCACATCACTAAACAGTAAGCAGTATGCTGGTACACAGGAAGCAGTAGATAGGGTTCTGATTTGGACACAGTCATGAACACTGGGGAGGAGGGTTAGATCGGCCCCTAGTGGCTCTCTGAGGCAACTGCACACATGGAGCACAACTGTTGTAGACTCTTCTTGACCAGGCCCTTCACAGACTCCATTTTAAAACTGAGCTGATGTTTCCACCCACAATCTGCTCAACCATGCAGTGTAATGTTGTTGAAACTCAGCTTGTGTGGTGATTCCGTGTCAGGGAGTATTCCAACTGAACCGCACCAATACAGTGCCAAATGAGCCAAACCACGCCAAAACTAGCCAAACTGTGCCAAAACGAGCAAGAGCTGCACCCAATACTGTGCCAAAATGAGCCGAACTGTGCCAAGGACAGTCTGTGTGTGTGTGTGTGTGTGTGTGTGTGTGTGTGTGTGTGTGTGTGTGTGTGTGTGTGAGAGAGCGAGCGAGTAACATGCGGTGCTGACTGTGTGTGTGTGTGTGTGTGTGTGTGTGTGAGTGTGTGTGTGTGTGTGTGTGTGTGTGTGAGAAAGCGAGCGAGCGGTAAACATGCGGTGCTGACTGTGTGTGTGTGTGTGTGTGTGTGTGAGAGAGCGAGCGAGTAACATGCGGTGCTGACTGTGTGTGTGTGTGTGTGTGTGAGAGAGCGAGCGAGCGGTAAACATGCGGTGCTGACTGTGTGTGTGTGTGTGTGTGTGAGAGAGCGAGCGAGCGGTAAACATGCGGTGCTGACTGTGTGTGTGTGTGTGTGTGTGTGTGTGTGAGAGAGCGAGCGAGCGGTAAACATGCGGTGCTGACTGTGTGTGTGTGTGTGTGTGTGAGTGTGTGTGTGTGTGTGTGCGTGTGTGTGTGTGTGTGTGAGTGTGTGTGTGTGTGTGTGTGTGTGAGTGTGTGTGTGTGTGTGTGTGTGAGTGTGTGTGTGTGTGTGTGTGTGTGTGTGTGTGTGTGTGTGTGTGTGTGTGTGTGTGTGTGTGTGTGAGTGTGTGTGTGTGTGTGTGTGTGTGTGAGTGTGTGTGTGTGTGTGAGTGTGTGAGTGTGTGTGTGTGTGTGTGTGTGTGTGAGAGCGAGCGAGTGCCCTCAGAGCTGTGAGGAAGGTGCTCTTTTAGAGAGCCCATTACGGCCTGCTGCTCGCTCACAGCTCCACGCCGTTCCTGCTTTCTGTCTGCTGTCGCCTCGGCGACAGGCTCTGGACCACGAACGGCAGTGTGCGTACAGACGGAACTGGAGCTGCCCGCAGGCCCTCAGGACACGCAGATCATCGCAAACAAGGTCATATAAGAGCTACATAAGGCCTTCATAAACAACACAAACATTCATAAGCACCTTTAGTGAGTGCATAGGCCATTCCTGTCACCACTGCTGTCTTTAGCGGCTTTATCGCACCGCAATAGGTTGTAATTACGCTAAACGCATTGTGCAGCTCTGAAACGCGCCTTTAAAAAGATGTTAATATTAACAGAGCAGCTCTGAAAGGCGCATTTTAAAAGACGTTAATATGATCGGCGCAGCTCTGAAAGGCGCATTTTAAAAGACGTTAATATCAACGGTGCAGCTCTGAAACGCGCATTTTAAAAGACGTTAATATGAACAGCGCAGCTCTGAAAGGCGCATTTTAAAAGACGTTAATATGAACGGCGCAGCTCTGAAAGGCGCATTTTAAAAGACGTTAATATTAACGGAGCAGCTCTGAAAGGCGCATTTTAAAAGACGTTAATATGACGGCGCAGCTCTGAAAGGCGCATTTTAAAAGACGTTAATATGACGGCGCAGCTCTGAAAAGCGCATTTTAAAAGACATTAATATGATCGGCGCAGCTCTGAAAGGCGCATTTTAAAAGACGTTAATATGAACGGAGCAGCTCTGAAAGGCGCATTTTAAAAGACGTTAATATGACGGCACAGCTCTGAAAGGCGCATTTTAAAAGACGTTAATATGAACGGCGCAGCTCTGAAAGGCGCATTTTAAAAGACATTAATATGATCGGCGCAGCTCTGAAAGGCGCATTTTAAAAGACGTTAATATGATCGGCGCAGCTCTGAAAGGCGCATTTTAAAAGACGTTAATATGAACGGCGCAGCTCTGAAAGGCGCATTTTAAAAGACGTTAATATGAACGGCGCAGCTCTGAAAGGCGCATTTTAAAAGACGTTAATATGACGGCGCAGCTCTGAAAGGCGCATTTTAAAAGACGTTAATATGACGGCGCAGCTCTGAAAAGCGCATTTTAAAAGACATTAATATGATCGGCGCAGCTCTGAAAGGCGCATTTTAAAAGACGTTAATATGAACGGAGCAGCTCTGAAAGGCGCATTTTAAAAGACGTTAATATGATCGGCGCAGCTCTGAAAGGCGCATTTTAAAAGACGTTAATATGACGGCGCAGCTCTGAAAGGCACATTTTAAAAGACGTTAATATGAACGGTGCAGCTCAGCTACATCTGTACCGGGCTTTAAAAGAACTGGGAACGTTCCGGAAGGCCGTCCTTAGAGGTCATGCTTTGCTGGATCATGTCCCCTGGCGTGCAGATGTTTGGCGTGCATGACCTATGATGTTTTATGGAAACGTTTTCAGATGCAATATTGTGCTTGGAAGCACAGACACAATTTTCTCATGAAAGATTAATTTGACATTGATGTACGGTGCCAAGCCCCCCCCCCCGCCCCGATACTGTCCAAAGGCAGTGATTCTGATGGGTCCAAAACAGCACATTTAATGCCTTCCAAACAATCAGATGTCAGGGTGGAGTTTCACACCCAGTTTCACAAGAGAAGCGCAGCCCCTTCAACCAGTGTTTTCATACTGTACATTAGCTTAAACTGTGTGTGAGTGTGTGTGTGTGACAGAGTGTGCGTGTGATAGTGTGTGTGCGCTTATATAATACTTTCTCATATTTCGCCATTAAAAATGTCGCACGTATTACCAGAAGACAGTGGAGGAGAATGATTTACTTCAGATATCCTGCGCTTCAGCACAACTCAAGATCACACGCTAAACACACATGCTAAACGCACAAGCTAACGCACACGCTAAACACACACGCTAAAGGCACACGCTAAACGCACAGGCTAAAAGCACAAACTAAACGCACACGCTAAATGCACACACTAAACACACACGCTAAACACACACGCTAAAGCACATGCTATATGTATGCATGTATGTATGTATATATGTATGTACTATGTACATATGTATGTTTGCAAAATCTGTATATGTATACTATTTTTTACATTAATAAGAATGCATACAAAGACTCTTCACATCATAGCCCCATGCATAAGCAACACAACTCAACACAAATATAAGCAAACCCAGCCACACTCTTCATGTGAGCTACAGACACACACACGTACAAGTCATTAACACAGCCACATGTGTAAAGTAATTAACACAACTACACATGTAAAGTATTTAACACAGCCACACGTGTAAAGTAATTAACACAACCACATGTGTAAAGTAATTAACACAACCACATGTGTAAAGTATTTAACACAGCCACATGTGTAAAGTAATTAACACAACTACACATGTAAAGTATTTAACACAGCCACACGTGTAAGGTAATTAACACAACTACACATGTAAAGTATTTAACACAGCCACATGTGTAAAGCTGGTCCCTTTGACTGGCTGTTTGCTCAGGTCCAATGGAATTACAAGCCAAGGTTGCCCTAAACATCTCCTAGCAACCCCAGCCAATGGCAGGCCAGGCACTGCCGAACCCTCTCACGTGATTGACAAGATGAGTAGCCAATAGGGGAGCAGAATAGTTCAATCACATTCTTTCAGATCAACCCTCCTTGGCCCACTTGTGCTGTTTTGTTTATCATTTATTTTCCTGGGTGGGTTGGGGGTCAATATTTTTAAATCCGTGCAGACCTAATGATTGCTTTGTAATCCTGAAATATTATCATCCAGATGACGTTTATCTGTATTATATTACTTTTTTTTAATAAGAATATATGATGCAGTGGATTGGTTTTACAATAGCCAGGACAGGCATTATGAAAGATTACACAAATCTACTTTACTCAAATACATCTCTTTGCTTGCAGAAATGAGGTGAAAGGTCAAGCCAAATACACGGGTATGACCTTAAAAATTTTTTTTTTAATATCACACCACAAATTCTGGAGAAAAATAAAAGCATGGCTATAATCAATTCATAACCAAGTCGCTGTGCGGACAGAAGCAGAGCGTGTTGGGGCGTTAGATTCGGAGTGTGTGTCGACAGAAGCAGAGCGTGTTGGGGCGTTAGATTCGGAGTGTGTGTCGACAGAAGCAGAGCGTGTTGGGGCGTTAGATTCGGAGTCTGTGTCGACAGAAGCACAGCGTGTTGCGTTAGATTCGGAGTGTGTGTCGACAGAAGCACAGCGTGTTGGGGCGTTAGATTCGGAGTGTGTGTCGACAGAAGCAGAGCGTGGTGGGGCGTTAGATTCGGAGTGTGTGTCGACAGAAGCAGAGCGTGTTGGGGAGTTAGATTCGGAGTGTGTGTCGACAGAAGCACAGCGTGTTGGGGAGTTAGATTCGGAGTGTGTGTCGACAGAAGCACAGCGTGTTGCGTTAAATTCGGAGTGTGTGTGTCGACAAAAGCACAGCGTGTTGGGGCGTTAGATTCGGAGAGTGTGTGTCGACAGAAGCACAGCGTGTTGGGGAGTTAGATTCGGAGTGTGTGTCGACAGAAGCACAGCGTGTTGGGGCGTTAGATTCGGAGTGTGTGTCGACAGAAGCAGAGCGTGTTGGGGCGTTAGATTCGGAGTGTGTGTCGACAGAAGCACAGCGTGTTGGGGCGTTAGATTCGGAGTGTGTGTCGACAGAAGCAGAGCGTGTTGGGGCGTTAGATTCGGAGTGTGTGTCGACAGAAGCACAGCGTGTTGGGGCGTTAGATTGGGAGTGTGTGTCGACAGAAGCACAGCGTGTTGGGGCGTTAGATTGGGAGTGTGTGTCGACAGAAGCACAGCGTGTTGGGGCGTTAGATTCGGAGTGTGTGTCGACAGAAGCACAGCGTGTTGGGGCGTTAGATTCGGAGTGTGTGTCGACAGAAGCACAGCGTGTTTGCGTTAGATTCGGAGTGTGTGTCGACAGAAGCACAGCGTGTTGGGGCGTTAGATTCGGAGTGTGTGTCGACAGAAGCACAGCGTGTTGCGTTAGATTCGGAGTGTGTGTCGACAGAAGCACAGCGTGTTGGGGAGTTAGATTGGGAGTGTGTGTCGACAGAAGCACAGCGTGTTGCGTTAGATTCGGAGTGTGTGTCGACAGAAGCAGAGCGTGTTGGGGAGTTAGATTCGGAGTGTGTGTCGACAGAAGCACAGCGTGTTGCGTTAGATTCGGAGTGTGTGTCGACAGAAGCACAGCGTGTTGGGGCGTTAGATTCGGAGTGTGTGTCGACAGAAGCACAGCGTGTTGGGGAGTTAGATTCGGAGTGTGTGTCGACAGAAGCAGAGCGTGTTGGGGCTTTAGATTCGGAGTGTGTGTCGACAGAAGCACAGCGTGTTGGGGAGTTAGATTCGGAGTGTGTGTCGACAGAAGCACAGCGTGTTGCGTTAGATTCGGAGTGTGTGTCGACAGAAGCACAGCGTGTTGGGGCTTTAGATTCGGAGTGTGTGTCGACAGAAGCAGAGCGTGTTGGGGCGTTAGATTCGGAGTGTGTGTCGACAGAAGCACAGCATGTTGGGGCTTTAGATTCGGAGTGTGTGTCGACAGAAGCAGAGCGTGTTGGGGAGTTAGATTGGGAGTGTGTGTCGACAGAAGCAGAGCGTGTTGGGGAGTTAGATTGGGAGTGTGTGTCGACAGAAGCACAGCGTGTTGGGGCGTTAGATTCGGAGTGTGTGTCGACAGAAGCAGAGCGTGTTGGGGAGTTAGATTCGGAGTGTGTGTCGAGAGAAGCACAGCGTGTTGCGTTAGATTCGGAGTGTGTGTCGACAGAAGCACAGCGTGTTGCGTTAGATTCGGAGTGTGTGTCGACAGAAGCACAGCGTGTTGGGGCATTAGATTCGGAGTGTGTGTCGACAGAAGCAGAGCGTCTTGGGGCTTTAGATTCGGAGTGTGTGTCAACAGAAGCACAGCGTGTTGGGGAGTTAGATTCGGAGTGTGTGTCGACAGAAGCACAGGGTGTTGGGGCATTAGATTCGGAGTGTGTGTCGACAGAAGCACAGCGTGTTGGGGCGTTAGATTCGGAGTGTGTGTCGACAGAAGCAGAGCGTCTTGGGGCTTTAGATTCGGAGTGTGTGTCAACAGAAGCACAGCGTGTTGGGGAGTTAGATTCGGAGTGTGTGTCGACAGAAGCAGAGCGTGTTGGGGCGTTAGATTCGGAGTGTGTGTCGACAGAAGCACAGCGTGTTGGGGCTTTAGATTCGGAGTGTGTGTCGACAGAAGCACAGCGTGTTGCGTTAGATTCGGAGTGTGTGTCGACAGAAGCACAGCGTGTTGCGTTAGATTCGGAGTGTGTGTCGACAGAAGCACAGCGTGTTGCGTTAGATTCGGAGTGTGTGTCGACAGAAGCACAGCGTGTTGCGTTAGATTCGGAGTGTGTGTCGACAGAAGCACAGCGTGTTGCGTTAGATTCGGAGTGTGTGTCGACAGAAGCACAGCGTGTTGCGTTAGATTCGGAGTGTGTGTCGACAGAAGCACAGCATCTTGGGGCTTTAGATTCGGAGTGTGTGTCGACAGAAGCAGAGCGCGTTGGGGAGTTAGATTCGGGTTAGAAGGTGTGTGTTGGGGAATTATATTCGGGTTAGAAGGTGTGTGTTGGGGCGTTAGATTCGGGTTAGAAGGTGTGTGTTGGGGAGTTAGATTCGGGTTAGAAGGTGTGTGTTGGGGCGTTAGATTCGGGTTAGAAGGTGTGTGTTGGGGCGTTAGATTCGGGTTAGAAGGTGTGTGTTGGGACTCACTCTGGTGTTAATGCCAAGGTGTGTGTGAGGTGAATTGTGGCCAATGAGACGCTGGGACACTGGAGTGGGGCTGTGGCCAATGAGACGCTGGGACACTGGAGTGGGGCTGTGGCCAATGAGACGCTGGGACACTGGAGTGGGGCTGTGGCCAATGAGACGCTGGGACACTGGAGTGGGGCTGGAGCGAGAGGCTGAACAGACTCAGTTGATTGCAGAGGGGAAAATTGATGCGCAGGATTGAGACATCTGATTTAGCCACTTCATTAATTTGGTCTCAATAGACAATCAGTGGCAGGCGCCCGTGAAGCATTGAAAGACAGCCCTGGAAGAGAGGAAGGTGCCGTTGGGTTTTCTCTGAACAATACCGCCGCCCCACCGCCTAATTTAGAGGCTTTGCCTCCTCATTGTCCCCGGCGGGAAAGGGACCCTTCCAGAACAATCCTTTCCTCCACCCCACCAAATGCGCGGAAAGCCAATGTACCCTCACTCTTAAAAACAATAAATAACACTGACCCAGATTTGCCCTAAAGGCACTCTTTCTATACTTACAGAGTGAAGCAACCAACCAACCAAACAATCAATCAATCAACTAATCAATCATCCAATCAACTAATCCCAAAAACTGGGACGTGGCTGAACTGTGGGTCTGTGATGCTAAATAGATTTTTTAAAAGGGCAAAAACTAAAATATCGTGACATTGGTCACACAAAGCCCAGAGCAGAGCTTATTGCAGTTGGGTTTAGTCTATTCAGCGCTACCTGTGTGTCCGACAGTCTACTACTAGGGGACAGTCTTCCTTTGGGTAACCGCTTGAAAGCACAAACAAGTGCCACTTGGGGTTGGAAAATAAGGTCTTTAGCGCGATATGAGACCCATAAATCAAAATAAAAACGCGATGAATCCACAATGCAGATTTAAACCCATCCATCACAAGCCATTTATCTGTTTAAATAAAGCATGCCAAATGCACAGCTGTTGCTACTGTAGAAATAATGCCTTTACTTGGGTTTTCTTTTGTTTTAGGCCAAATGTTTACTCCGAAACTGAACAAAATGTTCACTTGGAGAATAAAATTAAGATTGCACAAAGTAAAAAAACAAACTCTTTTCTGCGGCTGTCAGAGCACGAACACAGGGTCTAATGTATTAACTGCTCCGTTAGATTTGCATAACCAAGATGTGTTGATGTGTTACATGTGTATAAATCAGATGTGCTTTTGTGTGTGCATAATACACATGTGTCCGTGTTAATATAGAGATGTGTAACATGCTAATATCATTCGATATGTGGCCTTGGATGAGTCACAAGGCACAGAGATAATAATTATAATTTCACTGCGGCTCTTATAAATGACATCATCACCACTGATTTCAAGCACTGCCATTTCCCAATCAGCACGTTTTGTTTCCCCTACAGTGTTCAAACTGGCCTTAAATCAAGCAGCGCTTTGCAATGCTAATCAGTCCTGGCTACGTCCATAACCTCTCGCAGATTATCCTGGGCACAGTTTTCCTTTCGCATTTCCTGGACAATTTCCAGGCTTTTCCCGGTGAATTCCATGAACTCTCTCGTTTTTTGGAAAGTCTCCCCCACACGTGCTCTTAATCGGCTGGATTTCTTTTTTGTTCCCTCCCTTGGCATTCCGGGATTCCTGCATCCCGACCGGATCTCCATCCGGGAGCGCTGTATCATGCGATCGGCTTGTGGGAAATCGATGGGGAATCCGGCCGTGAAATATTATTTTCTACCTCAGTGGCTGGAGAAGTCCCCGGGGGGGGGGGGGGGGTCGGGGGTCATGGAAGGGGGTAAACAGATTGGGGGAGGCCTGCAAGAATTTTTTCTGTTCAGTTTGTTCTGCAGAAGTTCAGCTCATGGAACCAAACAGCACCAGTCTCTGCATGCAGGAACAGGACAACCCCACAGGGGGAGCCAGAGAGCCCCCTATCCGTGTACCTGTGCTCTAGCACCCCTAGTGCAGGAGAGCCGCAGGGTCTGCTGGGGTCCCCAACCCTGGTCCTGGAGAGCCGCAGGGTCTGCTGGGGTCCCCAACCCTGGTCCTGGAGAGCCGCAGGGTCTGTTGGGGTCCCCAACCCTGGTCCTGGAGAGCCACAGGGTCTGCTGGGGTCCCCAACCCTGGTCCTGGGGTCTAGCCGCAGGGTCTGCTGGGGTCCCCAACTCTGGTCCTGGGGGTCTAGCAGCAGGGTTGGTGACCCCAGCAGACCCTGCAGGTCTCTTGGAGCTCACTAGCTCATCTGTCCCCCACCCCCCACCCTCACAGACACAATTTATTCACCAATCACACGGAAGGAGGCATTTTTGTACTCATGGAAAGTGTCCAATGAGAGTTGGGTAAATCCCTTTCAGAAATGCCACCAGGTGTCATCCATCCTGATACGCTTTGTGTTTGTATTGTGAAACACTTTGGTAAATAATTCACAGGGAAATTAAAAAAAGATGAACAAATATGAGTCTCCTCAATATGAAAACCACTGTATTTGCAATTAAGCAGTTGAAAATCAAAGTAATATGTGCGATGATTAATATTTAACAGCATGGATTTTCTTTATAGCTTGGTTAATTGAATACCTTATCTATATTGTACAGATGCTTCATAACTATAAAATGTTTCATATTACAGATAACTGCACTGGAGAACCTTACTGAAGCGCTCAGAAATATAATTAAGTTTAGGAAAATAAACCAACAGTTTTTCTTTTTTCCCTGTTCAAAGCTTTATCTGAAATGAAGCGACATCAACAAAATAATAAACGTTCAGACCAACTTGAGAGCAGCCAGGACATAAATTCTCAAAACCTGCTCATCACCCCCCCCCCCCCCCCCCCC
>CM056396.1:25803958-25958958 GCA_029718625.1 Synaphobranchus kaupii | reverse complement strand
TTACTGGAATAGATCACAGTGGATATAGTTTACTGGGATAGATCCCAGTGGATATAGTTTACTGGGATAGATCCCAGTGGATATAGTTTACTGGGATAGATCCCAGTGGATATAGTTTACTGGGATAGATCCCAGTGGATATAGTTTACTGGGATAGATCCCAGTGGATATAGTTTACTGGAATAGGTCACAGTGGATATAGTTTACTGGGATAGATCCCAGTGGATATAGTTTACTGGGATAGATCCCAGTGGATATAGTTTACTGGGATAGATCCCAGTGGATATAGTTTACTGGGATAGATCCCAGTGGATATAGTTTACTGGGATAGATCCCAGTGGATATAGTTTACTGGAATAGATCCCAATCACAGTGGATATAGTTTACTGGAATAGATCACAGTGGATATAGTTTACTGGAATAGGTCACAGTGTCTGTAGTTTACTGGGATATATCCCAGTGGATATAGTTTTACTGGGATATATCCCAGTGGATATAGTTTACTGGAATAGATCCCAGTGGATATAGTTTACTGGAATAGATTCCAGTGGATATAGTTTACTGGAATAGATCCCAGTGGATATAGTTTACTGGAATAGATTCCAGTGGATATAGTTTACTGGAATAGATCCCAGTGGATATAGTTTACTGGAATAGATCCCAGTGGATATAGTTTACTGGAATAGATCCCAGTGGATATAGTTTACTGGAATAGATTCCAGTGGATATAGTTTACTGGAATAGATTCCAGTGGATATAGTTTACTGGGATAGATCCCAGTGGATATAGTTTACTGGAATAGATTCCAGTGGATATAGTTTACTGGGATAGATCCCAGTGGATATAGTTTACTGGAATAGATCCCAGTGGATATAGTTTACTGGGATAGATCCCAGTGGATATAGTTTACTGGAATAGATCCCAGTGGATATAGTTTACTGGAATAGATTCCAGTGGATATAGTTTACTGGAATGGATTCCAGTGGATATAGTTTACTGGAATATATTCCAGTGGATATAGTTTACTGGAATAGATTCCAGTGGATATAGTTTACTGGAATAGATTCCAGTGGATATAGTTTACTGGGATAGATCCCAGTGGATATAGTTTACTGGAATAGATTCCAGTGGATATAGTTTACTGGGATAGATCCCAGTGGATATAGTTTACTGGAATAGATTCCAGTGGATATAGTTTACTGGAATAGATTCCAGTGGATATAGTTTACTGGGATAGATCCCAGTGGATATAGTTTACTGGAATAGATTCCAGTGGATATAGTTTACTGGGATAGATCCCAGTGGATATAGTTTACTGGAATAGATCCCAGTGGATATAGTTTACTGGGATAGATCCCAGTGGATATAGTTTACTGGAATAGATCCCAGTGGATATAGTTTACTGGAATAGATCCCAGTGGATATAGTTTACTGGGATAGATCCCAGTGGATATAGTTTACTGGAATAGATCCCAGTGGATATAGTTTACTGGAATAGATCCCAGTGGATATATTTTACTGGAATATATCCCAGTGGATATATTTTACTGGAATATATCCCAGTGGATATAGTTTACTGGAATAGATTCCAGTGGATATAGTTTACTGGAATAGATCCCAGTGGATATAGTTTACTGGGATAGATCCCAGTGGATATAGTTTACTGGGATATATCCCAGTGGATATAGTTTGCTGGAATAGATCCCAGTGGATATAGTTTACTGGAATAGATTCCAGTGGATATAGTTTGCTGGAATAGATTCCAGTGGATATAGTTTACTGGGATAGATCCCAGTGGATATAGTTTACTGGAATAGATTCCAGTGGATATAGCTTACTGGGATAGATCCCAGTGGATATAGTTTACAGGAATAGATCCCAGTGGATATAGTTTACTGGAATAGATTCCAGTGGATATAGTTTACTGGAATAGATCCCAGTGGATAGTTTACTGGGATAGATCCCAGTGTCTGTAGTTTACTGGAATATATCCCAGTGTCTGTAGTTTACTGGGATAGATCCCAGTGTCTGTAGTTTACTGGGATAGATCCCAGTGGATATAGTTTACTGGGATAGATCCCAGTGGATATAGTTTACTGGAATAGATCCCAGTGGATATAGTTTACTGGGATAGATCCCAGTGGATATAGTTTACTGGGATAGATCCCAGTGGATATAGTTTACTGGGATAGATCCCAGTGGATATAGTTTACTGGAATAGATTCCAGTGGATATAGTTTACTGGAATAGATCCCAATCACAGTGGATATAGTTTACTGGAATAGGTCACAGTGGATATAGTTTACTGGGATAGATCCCAGTGGATATAGTTTACTGGGATAGATCCCAGTGGATATAGTTTACTGGGATAGATCCCAGTGGATATAGTTTACTGGAATAGATCCCAATCACAGTGGATATAGTTTACTGGAATAGATCACAGTGGATATAGTTTACTGGAATAGGTCACAGTGTCTGTAGTTTACTGGGATATATCCCAGTGGATATAGTTTACTGGAATAGATCCCAGTGGATATAGTTTACTGGGATATATCCCAGTGGATATAGTTTACTGGGATATATCCCAGTGGATAGTTTACTGGAATAGATCCCAGTGGATATAGTTTACTGGAATAGATTCCAGTGGATATAGTTTACTGGAATAGATCCCAGTGGATATAGTTTACTGGAATAGATCCCAGTGGATATAGTTTACTGGAATAGATCCCAGTGGATATAGTTTACTGGAATAGATTCCAGTGGATATAGTTTACTGGAATAGATTCCAGTGGATATAGTTTACTGGGATAGATCCAGTGGATATAGTTTACTGGAATAGATTCCAGTGGATATAGTTTACTGGGATAGATCCCAGTGGATATAGTTTACTGGAATAGATCCCAGTGGATATAGTTTACTGGGATAGATCCCAGTGGATATAGTTTACTGGAATAGATCCCAGTGGATATAGTTTACTGGAATAGATTCCAGTGGATATAGTTTACTGGAATAGATTCCAGTGGATATAGTTTACTGGAATAGATTCCAGTGGATATAGTTTACTGGAATAGATTCCAGTGGATATAGTTTACTGGAATAGATTCCAGTGGATATAGTTTACTGGGATAGATCCCAGTGGATATAGTTTACTGGAATAGATTCCAGTGGATATAGTTTACTGGGATATATCCCAGTGGATATAGTTTACTGGAATAGATTCCAGTGGATATAGTTTACTGGAATAGATTCCAGTGGATATAGTTTACTGGGATAGATCCCAGTGGATATAGTTTACTGGAATAGATTCCAGTGGATATAGTTTACTGGGATAGATCCCAGTGGATGTAGTTTACTGGAATAGATCCCAGTGGATATAGTTTACTGGGATAGATCCCAGTGGATATAGTTTACTGGAATAGATCCCAGTGGATATAGTTTACTGGAATAGATCCCAGTGGATATAGTTTACTGGGATAGATCCCAGTGGATATAGTTTACTGGAATAGATCCCAGTGGATATAGTTTACTGGAATAGATCCCAGTGGATATATTTTACTGGAATATATCCCAGTGGATATATTTTACTGGAATATATCCCAGTGGATATAGTTTACTGGAATAGATTCCAGTGGATATAGTTTACTGGAATAGATCCCAGTGGATATAGTTTACTGGGATAGATCCCAGTGGATATAGTTTACTGGGATATATCCCAGTGGATATAGTTTACTGGAATAGATCCCAGTGGATATAGTTTACTGGAATAGATCCCAGTGGATATATTTTACTGGGATAGATCCCAGTGGATATAGTTTACTGGGATAGATCCCAGTGGATATAGTTTACTGGGATAGATCCCAGTGGATATAGTTTACTGGGATAGATCCCAGTGGATATAGTTTACTGGAATAGATCCCAATCACAGTGGATATAGTTTACTGGAATAGATCACAGTGGATATAGTTTACTGGAATAGGTCACAGTGTCTGTAGTTTACTGGGATATATCCCAGTGGATATAGTTTACTGGAATAGATCCCAGTGGATATAGTTTACTGGGATATATCCCAGTGGATATAGTTTACTGGAATAGATCCCAGTGTATATAGTTTACTGGAATAGATTCCAGTGGATATAGTTTACTGGAATAGATCCCAGTGGATATAGTTTACTGGAATAGATCCCAGTGGATATAGTTTACTGGAATAGATCCCAGTGGATATAGTTTACTGGAATAGATTCCAGTGGATATAGTTTACTGGAATAGATTCCAGTGGATATAGTTTACTGGGATAGATCCCAGTGGATATAGTTTACTGGAATAGATTCCAGTGGATATAGTTTACTGGGATAGATCCCAGTGGATATAGTTTACTGGAATAGATCCCAGTGGATATAGTTTACTGGGATAGATCCCAGTGGATATAGTTTACTGGAATAGATCCCAGTGGATATAGTTTACTGGAATAGATTCCAGTGGATATAGTTTACTGGAATAGATTCCAGTGGATATAGTTTACTGGAATAGATTCCAGTGGATATAGTTTACTGGAATAGATTCCAGTGGATATAGTTTACTGGAATAGATTCCAGTGGATATAGTTTACTGGGATAGATCCCAGTGGATATAGTTTACTGGAATAGATTCCAGTGGATATAGTTTACTGGAATAGATTCCAGTGGATATAGTTTACTGGGATAGATCCCAGTGGATATACTTTACTGGAATAGATTCCAGTGGATATAGTTTACTGGGATAGATCCCAGTGGATATAGTTTACTGGAATAGATCCCAGTGGATATAGTTTACTGGGATAGATCCCAGTGGATATAGTTTACTGGAATAGATCCCAGTGGATATAGTTTACTGGAATAGATCCCAGTGGATATAGTTTACTGGGATAGATCCCAGTGGATATAGTTTACTGGAATAGATCCCAGTGGATATAGTTTACTGGAATAGATCCCAGTGGATATATTTTACTGGAATATATCCCAGTGGATATATTTTACTGGAATATATCCCAGTGGATATAGTTTACTGGAATAGATTCCAGTGGATATAGTTTACTGGAATAGATCCCAGTGGATATAGTTTACTGGGATAGATCCCAGTGGATATAGTTTACTGGGATATATCCCAGTGGATATAGTTTACTGGAATAGATCCCAGTGGATATAGTTTACTGGAATAGATTCCAGTGGATATAGTTTGCTGGAATAGATTCCAGTGGATATAGTTTACTGGGATAGATCCCAGTGGATATAGTTTACTGGAATAGATTCCAGTGGATATAGCTTACTGGGATAGATCCCAGTGGATATAGTTTACTGGAATAGATCCCAGTGGATATAGTTTACTGGAATAGATTCCAGTGGATATAGTTTACTGGGATAGATCCCAGTGGATATAGTTTACTGGGATAGATCCCAGTGGATATAGTTTACTGGAATAGATCCCAGTGGATATAGTTTACTGGGATAGATCCCAGTGGATATAGTTTACTGGAATAGATCCCAGTGTCTGTAGTTTACTGGAATAGATCCCAGTGGATAGTTTACTGGAATAGATCCCAGTGTCTGTAGTTTACTGGAATAGATCCCAGTGGATAGTTTACTGGAATAGGTCCCAGTGGATATAGTTTACTGGGATAGATCCCGGTGGATATAGTTTACTGGGATAGATCCCAGTGGATATAGTTTACTGGAATAGATCCCAGTGGATATAGTTTACTGGAATAGATTCCAGTGGATATAGTTTACTGGGATAGATCCCAGTGGATATAGTTTACTGGGATAGATCCCAGTGGATATAGTTTACTGGAATAGATCCCAGTGGATATAGTTTACTGGAATAGATTCCAGTGGATATAGTTTACTGGAATAGATCCCAGTGGATATAGTTTACTGGAATAGATCCCAGTGGATATAGTTTACTGGAATAGATTCCAGTGGATATAGTTTACTTGAATAGATCCCAGTGGATATAGTTTACTGGAATAGATCCCAGTGTCTGTAGTTTACTGGAATATATCCCAGTGGATAGTTTACTGGAATAGATCCCAGTGTCTGTAGTTTACTGGAATAGATCCCAGTGGATAGTTTACTGGAATAGGTCCCAGTGGATATAGTTTACTGGAATAGGTCACAGTTCAGAACCACTGAGAGGACCTCCATCTGTGGGGCTTGGACCTATATAATGCTGATCTGGTTCACTGCATGTAAGGTCATAGTGTTTTTAGCTCAACAGTGATTGACTCCAGTATGGCACTGATTGAAAGAGCAACGCTAGAACGTTTCATCACTGTCAGTCTGAGGGGAATGTGTTTCCAGCCAGTGACAGCAGGGAGTCAGGTAATCGGCTTCTCTAACCCGAACCCCTGCGGGACACAGCCTGTCCTCTGTGCAGCCTACGCAGTCAGACTTACCTGGAGCCAAGCTGGCACAGGGACTGGAGTGAAGGACTGGTCATATAACTCAGGGCTGCGTTGTAGCAGAGCAGGAGAAACGTCAGAACCTGGAACCTGCAAATGCACAGAACAGCTCAAACCAGCACAAGCCAGCTCAAGCCAGCTCAAACCAGCACAAGCCAGCAAAAGCCAGCTCAAACCAGCACAAGCCAGCTCAAGCCAGCTCAAACCAGCACAAGCCAGCAAAAGCCAGCTCAAACCAGCACAAGCCAGCACAAGCCAGCTCAAACCAGCTCAAACCAGCACTTATAAGAATAAGAGGAAGAAGAATATAAAGAAAATAACAATAATAAAAAAATAAGAACAATAAGAAGAAAAATTTGTAAAGTATCATTGAATTTCTTCAGAAAGGTATCTAGTTAGTTAGGTATTACATTTTTACATTATATTACAGGCATTTTAGCAGACGCTCTTATCCAGAGCGACTTACACAACTTCTTTACTATTTCTTTTACATATATTATCCAATTATAGAGTTGGATATATACTGAAGCGATTCAGGTTAAGTACCTTGCTCAAGGGTACAACGGCAGTGTCCTACCTGGGAATTGAACCTGCAACCTTTCAGTTACAAGGCTAGTTCCTTAACCATTATATTACACTGCCGCCCAATCCTAGGTATTGATAAGTAGCTAGGATTGTAGCTGTACACATTAACACACACACAATTTTACTTAGTAACCATGCACACTTGCGATTGTGCTGAATATTTTATGAATAGGACGAACACATACATGAATATTTGATGAACAGTAAATATTTAATGGTGAGGACTCACCTGTTTTGTGCTGTGAAAGTTTCTCTCTGGAGGTGGGGCCCACTATACACCACCCGGCTGAGCCCGTGATTGGCCAGAGCCCCTTCTGTCAGGGCCAAAGAACCAATGGTAGAGGGCTAGAGAGAGAAAGACGGCAGTCACTCTAACACAGGAATCCAGGGGTGTGTCTCAATACTCCAAAAATTCAATTCAATTTATTTTGTATAGGGCTTTTTGCAGAGAACTGTTGCAAAGATGCTGTACAGTGAAACAGAAGGAGAATTGGCCAAAAACCAGGCCTGAACCCCCAAACAGCCTGAACCCCCAAACAGCAAACAAGGTAAAAACTCCCCGGTGGGAGGAAAAAAGGGTGGTGAGAAAAACTCCCCGATGGGAATAAATCTCAGAAGGAACCTGGCTAGAGAGGGGGAGCCCATCCTCCGCTGGCCGGCCCGGTTTAAACTAAAGGAACCTGGCTAGAGAGGGGGAGCCCATCCTCCGCTGGCCGGCCCGGTTTAAACTAAAGGAACCTGGCTAGAGAGGGGGAGCCCATCCTCCGCTGGCCGGCCCGGTTTAAACTAAAGGAACCTGGCTAGAGAGGGGGAGCCCATCCTCCGCTGGCCGGCCCGGTTTAAACTAAAGGAACCTGGCTAGAGAGGGGGAGCCCATCCTCCGCTGGCCGGCCCGGTTTAAACCCTGACTAGAGAGGGGGAGCCCATCCTCCGCTGGCCGGCCCAGTTTAAACCCTGACTAGAGAGGGGGAGCCCATCCTTCGCTGGCTGACCCGGTTTAAACTAAGGGTGGAATGGATGGTAACAGAATGAAATGAGGGATCTAACAGTAAGTAATCAAGTTGAAAATTTAACAGTTTAAGATAGTAAACTAGCCGGTAGAAGAAAGTCCAATGAAAAGATGTATAATATGCAAATCAGAGGGTGGTACAAAAAAATGAATCCTCCTTTCCTCCACTACCACTTCCTCGCCACCGTGCCCCGGAAGCCCATCTTTGTGTACTAATCAAATGCTGCTGATTACATATTAATTATTATATAATAACAATAAAAGTAATAATAATAATAATAATAATAATAATGCCTTGCATTTATATAGCACCTTTCCCACCAACCGGCGACTCAAAGCGCTTTATAATGATGAGGGGGAAACTCGCCTCTACCACCACCAATGTGTAGCACCCACCTGGGTGATGCAACGGCAGCCATTTTGCACCAGAATGCTCACCACACATCAGCTGAGGTGGAGAGGGAGAGGATGATGCATTGAAAGAGCCAGGTTGGGAATTTAGCCAGGACACCGGGGAAACCGGGAAACCCTTACTCTTTATTAGCCAGGACACCAGGGAAACCCTTACTCTTTACGATAAGTGTCATGGGATCTTTAATGACCAGAGTGAGTCAGGACCTCAGTTTAACGTCTACATCCGAAAGACAACATCTCCTACAGCACAGTGTCCCCATCACTGCACTGGGGCATTGGGGTTTATTTGACCAGAGGGAAGATTGCCCCCTACGGGTCCACCAACACCACTTCCAGCAGCAACTTAAGTTTTCCCAGGAGGTCTCCCATCCAAACACTAACCAAGCCCACACCTGCTTAGCTTCAGCCATTCAGCAGGAGCAGAGTGCATGATGGTATAGCTGCTTAGCTTCAGCCAGTCAGCAGGAGCAGAGTGCATGGTGGTATGGCTGCTGACTATATCAATTAATCTCTCAACGCAAACCACAATGTCAGGTACATTGTATACTGTACATGCAACTACTTGTACTTGAAACGTGCCATTTTGCATACTTCCTTGTATGAGACGAGTGGTGGAAAGGAGGAGAGAAGTGAAGAATATTTGGATGCACCGCTGTATAAATATGTTGGGGTTAGGGTTTAAAGGTTAAAGGGCAGTGTAAAGGTGTTGGGGTTAGGGGTTAAAGGTCAGTGTAAAGGTGTGGGGGTTAGGGGTTAAAGGGCAGTGTAAACGTGTTGGGGTTAAGGGTTAAAGGGCAGTGTAAAGGTGTTGAGGTTAGGGGTTAAAGGGCAATGTAAAGGCGGTGGGGTTTGGGGTTAAAGGGCAGTGTAAAGGTGCTGGGGTTAGGGGTTAAAGGGCAGTGTAAAGGTGTTGGGGTTAGGGGTTAAAGGTCAGTGTAAAGGTGTTTAGGTTAAGGGTTAAAGGGCAGTGTAAAGGTGTTTGGGTTAGGGGTTAAAGGGCAGTGTAAAGGTGTTGGGGTTAGGGGTTAAAGGGCAGTGTAAAGGTGTTGGGGTAAGGGGTTAAAGAGCAGTGTAAAGGTGTTGGGGTTAAAGGTTAAAGGGCAGTGTAAAGGTGTTGGGGTTAGGGGTTAAAGGGCATTGTAAAGGTGTTGGGGTTAAAGGTCAGTGTAAAGGTGTTGAGGTTAAGGGTTAAAGGGCAGTGTAAAGGTGTTGGGGTTAGGGGTTAAAGGTCAGTGTAAAGGTGTTGGGGTTAGGGGTTAAAGGTTAAAGGGCAGTGTAAAGGTGTTAGGGTTAGGGGTTAAAGGACAGCGTAAAGGTGTTGGGGTTAGAGGTTAAAGGGCAGTGTAAAGGTGTTGGGGTTAGGGGTTAAAGAGCAGTGTAAAGGTGTTGGGGTTAGGGGTTAAAGGGCAGTGTAAATGTGTTGGGGTTAGGGGTTAAAGGGCAGTGTAAATGTGTTGGGGTTAGGGGTTAAAGGTTAAATGGTAGTGTAAAGGTGTTGGGGTTAAAGGTCAGCATAAAGGTGTTGAGGTTAAGGGTTAAAGGGCAGTGTAAAGGTGTTGGGGTTAGGGGGTAAAGGTCAGTGTAAAGGTGTTGAGGTTAGGGGTTAAAGGTCAGTGTAAAGGTGTTGGGGTTAGGGGTTAAAGGGCAGTGTAAAGGTGTTGGGGTTAGGGGTTAAAGGGCAGTGTAAAGGTGTTGGGGTTAGGGGTTAAAGGTTAAAGGGCAGTGTAAAGGTGTTGGGGTTAGGGGTTAAAGGGCAGTGTAAAGGTGTTGGGGTTTGGGGTTAAAGGGTAGTGTAAAGGTGTTGGGGTTAGGGGTTAAAGGTCAGTGTAAAGGTGTTGAGGTTAAGGGTTAAAGGGCAGTGTAAAGGTGTTGGGGTTAGGGGTTAAAGGGCAGTGTAAAGGTGTTGGGGTTAGGGGGTAAAGAGCAGTGTAAAGGTGTTGAGGTTAGGGGTTAAAGGTCAGTGTAAAGGTGTTGGGGTTAGGGGTTAAAGGGCAGTGTAAAGGTGTTGGGGTTAGGGGTTAAAGGGCAGTGTAAAGGTGTTGGGGTTAGGGGTTAAAGGTTAAAGGTCAGTGTAAAGGTGTTGGGGTTAGGGGTTAAAGGGTAGTGTAAAGGTGTTGGGGTTAGGGGTTAAAGGTCAGTGTAAAGGTGTTGAGGTTAAGGGTTAAAGGTTAAAGGGCAGTGTAAAGGTGTTGGGGTTAGGGGTTAAAGGGCAGTGTAAAGGTGTTGGGGTTAGAGGTTAAAGGGCAGTGTAAAGGTGTTGGGGTTAGGGGTTAAAGAGCAGTGTAAAGGTGTTGGGGTTAGGGGTTAAAGGGCAGTGTAAATGTGTTGGGGTTAGGGGTTAAAGGTCAGTGTAAAGGTGTTGAGGTTAAGGGTTAAAGGTTAAAGGGCAGTGTAAAGGTGTTGGGGTTAGGGGTTAAAGGGCAGTGTAAAGGTGTTGGGGTTAGAGGTTAAAGGGCAGTGTAAAGGTGTTGGGGTTAGGGGTTAAAGAGCAGTGTAAAGGTGTTGGGGTTAGGGGTTAAAGGGCAGTGTAAATGTGTTGGGGTTAGGGGGTAAAGGTCAGTGTAAAGGTGTTGAGGTTAGGGGTTAAAGGTCAGTGTAAAGGTGTTAAGAGTTAAGGGATAAAGGGCAGTGTAAAGGTGTTGGGGTTAGAGGTTAAAGGGCAGTGTAAAGGTGTTGGGGTTAGGGGTTAAAGAGCAGTGTAAAGGTGTTGGGGTTAGGGGTTAAAGGGTAGTGTAAAGGTGTTGGGGTTAGGGGTTAAAGGTCAGTGTAAAGGCGTTGAGGTTAAGGGTTAAAGGGCAGTGTAAAGGTGTTGGGGTTAGGGGTTAAAGGTCAGTGTAAAGGTGTTGAGGTTAAGGGTTAAAGGGCAGTGTAAAGGTGTTGGGGTTAGGGGTTAAAGGGCAGTGTAAAGGTGTTGGGGTTACGGGTTAAAGGGCAGTGTAAAGGTGTTGGGGTTAGGGGATAAAGGTCAGTGTAAAGGTGTTGAGGTTAAGGGTTAAAGGGCAGTGTAAAGGTGTTGGGGTTAGGGGTTAAAGGGCAGTGTAAAGGTGTTGGGGTTAGGGGTTAAAGGTCAGTGTAAAGGTGCTGGGATTACGGGTTAAAGGTTAAAGGGCAGTGTAAACTCACCTCATGATAAACTGAAGGTTTGGAGAGGGACGGCACAGTGAAGGAAAGCACTTTGCTCTGACCGTCTCTGTCCACTATCTCCTGCAGAGGATGGAAAACACAGAAGTATATGTACAGTGTATATGTATGTGCACAGTGTATGTGTACAGTGTATGTGCACAGTGTATGTGTGCAGTGCATGTGTACAGTGTATAGTGTATGTGCACAGTGTATGTGTACAGTGTATAGTGTATATGTATGTGTACAGTGTATGTGCACAGTGTATGTGTACAGTGTATGTGCACAGTGTATAGTGTATGTGCACAGTGTATGTGTATGTGTACAGTGTATAGTGTATGTGCACAGTGTATAGTGTATATGCAGTGTATGTGTAGTGTATAGTGTATGTGCACAGTGTATGTGTATGTGTACAGTGTATGTGCACAGTGTATGTGTGCAGTGTATGTGTACAGTGTATAGTGTATGTGCAGAGTGTATGTGTACAGTGTATAGTGTATGTGCACAGTGTATGTGTATGTGTACAGTGTATGTGTATGTGCAGTGTATGTGTACAGTGTATAGTGTATGTGCACAGTGTATGTGTATGTGTATGTGTATGTGTACAGTGTATGTGTATGTGCACAGTGTATGTGTATGTGTACAGTGTATGTGTATGTGCAGTGTATGTGTACAGTGTATAGTGTATGTGCACAGTGTATGTGTATGTGTACAGTGTATGTGCAGTGTATGTGTACAGTGTATAGTGTATGTGCACAGTGTATGTGTATGTGTACAGTGTATGTGTATGTGCAGTGTATGTGTACAGTGTATGTGTAGTGTATGTGTACAGTGTATAGTGTATGTGCACAGTGTATGTGTACAGTGTATATGCACAGTGTATGTGTACAGTGTATAGTGTATGTGCACAGTGTATGTGTATGTGTACAGTGTATGTGTATATGTATGTGCAGTGTATGTGTATGTGCACAGTGTATGTGCGCTGTGTATGTGTACAGTGTATGTGTATGTGTACAGTGTATAGTGTATGTGCACAGTGTATAGTGTATGTGCACAGTGTATGTGTACAGTGTAGTGTATATGCACAGTGTATGTGTACAGTGTATAGTGTATGTGCACAGTGTATGTGTACAGTGTATAGTGTATATGCACAGTGTATGTGTACAGTGTATAGTGTATGTGCACAGTGTATGTGTACAGTGTATATGCACAGTGTATGTGTACAGTGTATAGTGTATGTGCACAGTGTGTGTATGTGTGCAGTGTATGTGTATGTGTATGTGCAGTGTATGTGCGCAGTGTGTGTACACTACAGTGTATGTGTACAGTGTATAGTGTATGTGCGCAGTGTATTTGTACAATGTATAGTGTATGTGCACAGTGTATGTGTGCAGTGTATGTGTATGTGTACAGTGTATGTCTATGTGTGCAGTGTATGTATGTGCACAGTGTATGTGTGCAGTGTATGTGTATGTGTATATGTATGTGCACAGTGTATGTGTACATTGTATAGTGTGTGTGTACAGTGTATGTGTATGTGCACAGTGTATGTGTGCAGTGCATGTGTACAGTGTATAGTGTATGTGCACAGTGTATGTGTGCAGTGTATGTCTATGTGTGCAGTGTATGTGCACAGTGTATGTGTACAGTGTATGTGTATAGTGTATGTATGTGTACAGTGTAGTGTATATGTACAGTGTATGTGTATGTGCACAGTGTATGTGTGCAGTGCATGTGTATGTGCACAGTGTATGTGTGCAGTGTATGTGTATGTGTACAGTGTATAGTCTATGTGCACAGTGTATGTGTATAGGTATAGTGTATGTGTACAGTGTATAGTGTATGTGCACAGTGTATGTGTATATGTATGTGCACAGTGTATGTGTATGTGCACAGTGTATGTGAACAGTGCACAGTGTATGTGTGCAGTGTATGTGTACAGTGTATGTGTATGTGTGCAGTGTATAGTCTATGTGCACAGTGTATGTGTACAGTGTATAGTGTATGTGCACAGTGTATGTGTATGTGTACAGTGTATAGTGTATGTGCACAGTGTATATTTTTTTTAACATTTATTTATTTATTTATTTCGGCACGCATATAGTCACACTTCATCACAATTTCTGTAATATGCCCTGAACAAACACAGTACCTGCCGAAAAGGGATACGGGAAAAAGCAGACTGCTTATCAAGGTCCCGCCCCAATTCCCAAATCAAATTTGAATGTTCACATTATACATTGTTTAAAACAGATTGTTTCATATCACAACAGCTTCATATCACAATTTGAATGTACATATCAACACAGCCATGAAAGTCAAAACCGCTTACAATGTTTTTGCACATTGTGACATTATTTTCATTTCATGGTAACCCACTTTGTTTATGTTTGGTAGTCCCCTACCATCTTACATTTTATCCCACGCTTGAAGACCTTCAAATTCGTAGACAATTTAATCTCAACATTTAAACTGTTCCAAAGCTAAACCCCCGCAATAGATACAGAATGACCTCTGAGTGTAGAATTCATCAGCCTCTGCCTGCAAACCATGCCTCCCCCCAAGCCGTGTGTGTCACAACTTGAGAGGAAGCACGATTCACAAACAGAAACCGACGAATCATCCCACTTTTGTTTCATCATATCTTGTTCAAGATCTTTGTGTCTCTTTTCATTTCTAATTCTTTTTAAGGTTTTTGACACTGGTTTCTGATCCATAAAGTCACCACACATGAAAACATTTCTCTGTTTCATTTCTCGTGTATGTGTATGTGTACAGTGTATAGTGTATGTGCACAGTGTATGTGTACAGTGTATAGTGTATGTGCACAGTGTATGTGTATAGGTATATAGGTATAGTGTATATGCACAGTGTATGTGTATAGTGCATGTGTACAGTATGTGTATAGGTATAGTGTATGTGTATAGGTACAGTATGTGCATAGGTACAGTGTATGTGTATAGGTATAGTGTATGTGTATAGGTACAGTGTATGTGTATAGGTACAGTGTATGTGTGTAGTGTATGTGTATAGGTATAGGTACAGAGCAGGTGTGCAGTGCATGTGTATAGGTATAGGTACAGTGCATGTGTACAGTATGTGTATAGGTACAGTGCATGTGTACAGTATGTGTATAGGTACAGTGCATGTGTACAGTATGTGTATAGGTACAGTGCATGTGTACAGTATGTGTATAGGTACAGAGCAGGTGTGCAGTGCATGTGTATAGGTACAGTGCAGGTGTATAGGTATAGTGTATGTGTATAGGTATAGGTACAGTGCAGGTGTATAGGTATAGTGTATGTGTATAGGTACAGTGTATGTGTGTAGTGTATGTGTATAGGTATAGGTACAGAGCAGGTGTGCAGTGCATGTGTATAGGTATAGGTACAGTGCATGTGTACAGTATGTGTATAGGTACAGTGCATGTGTACAGTATGTGTATAGGTACAGTGCAGGTGTGCTGTGTATGTGTATAGGTACAGTGCAGGTGTATAGGTATAGTGTATGTGTATAGGTATAGGTATAGTGCAGGTGTACAGTATGTGTATAGGTATACTGTATAGTGCAGGTGTACAGTATAGGTATAGGTATAGTGTATGTGTATAGGTATAGGTATAGTGCAGGTGTACAGTATGTGTATAGGTATACTGTATAGTGCAGGTGTACAGTATAGGTATAGGTATAGTGTATGTGTATAGGTATAGTGCAGTTGTGCTGTGTATAGGTATAGGTATAGTGTACAGGTATAGGTATAGGTACAGACGCACCAGGTTGTAGACGCCCAGCAGGAGCGCCTCGATGCAGCCGCTGCAGTGGGGGTCTCTGCCGGAAGTGACAGACAGGTAGCTCCAGAGCAGCTCAGGGAGGAACAGCAGGGTGAAATGCTGTAGATGGGGCTCCCCGCTGCGGTAAAACTCAAACAGCTGGTGGCACACCGGCTCCAGCAGCTGCAGCACAGCACAGCACAGAGCACAGCACACATAAACCCACAGCACAGAGCACAGCACACATAAACCCACAGCACAGAGCACAGCACACATAAACCCACAGCACAGCACAGCACAGAGCACAGCACAGAGCACAGAGCACAGCACACATAAACCCACAGCACAGCACAGAGCACAGCACACATAAACCCATTCACTCTGTCTGGCAAAAGGTCCAAATAAATAATAAATTGTCCTCGTCATGTAAATTGTTCTCTATGGCAATGGTTACAGAATAAATCGTGTAAAAAACATTTTTTCTAAAACAAATTCATATACAGTGAGCACCATAATTCATTGGACAGTGACACATTTTTTGTTATTTTGGTTCTGTACTCTAGCACTTTGAATTTGAAAGGATACAATGACAATGAGGTTGAAGTGCAGACTGTCAGATTTAATTTGAGGGTATTTTCATCCATATCGGATGAACCGTTTAGAAATTATAGAACCTTTAGTACATAGTCCCCCTCATTTTTAGACATCAAAAAATATTGGACAGTTTAACATAATGTAGAATAAAGTACTCATTTTTAATATTTGGTCATATATCCTTTGCATGCCATGACTTCCAGATGTCTGTGACTCAACAATATCAAAAGACTCTTGATATCTTATTTTCTGGTACTCTTACAAGCGATACTATAACTTCTCTGCATTTGAATGAATCTCTATGGGAATTGGGGGGTGGGACTAGATTTAGCTGTAAATTACACAGGAATAGTATGGAACCCCTTGGCTGGCTAAATGGCTGTAAGTCATCAAGGGTCTGAGGTATCAAACAAGCCTCAAACCATCACTCTGCTGCCAGATATGCAGTAGATATGGATGGATCACTTTAAGAGTTGTTATTTTCCTATTGAACTCTATGGAAAAATAAGTCAGGAGAAGAAACCCTTCAAATTATCCATCCATATCTACTGCATATCTGCCAGCAGGTTGATGGTTTAAGGCTTGTTAATTTCTAAATGGTTCATCCGATATGGATGAAAATACCCTGAAATTAAAGTTGACAGTCTGCATGTCAACCTCATTGTCATTGTATCCTTTCAAACTCAAAAAATAACAAAAAATGTGTCACTGTCCAAAGAATTATGGTTCTCACTGTATACAACTCATTAATACTATATTTCCAATATATAATACATTTAAATTTCCATGAATCCTCATACAGCCTCTGAGGAAGGCAGAGCTGGGAGCCAGGAAAATGCCTGCACTGTGATTGGCCCAGTCATCTGAAGTAGCGGGGCAGCAGGACAAAACCAGTATATACAAAGCACTATGAGCAAAATTCAGCAGAGAGAGAGACAGAGAGAGAGAGGGAGAGAGGGAGAGGGAGAGGGAGACGGATGAATTGAATTGAGAGAGAGAGAGCCACAGAGACAGAGAGAGAGAATTAGGGGGAAGGAAAGAGAGGGGGAGAGAGGGCAGGATGGACGTACATCACTGTAATTCTCCCGGATGACCTTGTAGAGTGCTGGAACCAGAGAAGCCTTTTCCTTAAGAGTGGCAGCATAGCTGGACACAGCAGCTTCAGGAAGAGTCTAAGGGTCGTATTGAAAAAGAGAAGGTCAAAGGTCACTAAATAACTATAACCTGGCTTTGCCACTGCAGACCCACAGGCAGTGCTGCAGGTGATCATTTCACATCTTGTTTCTGTCCAATAACCATCGAGGTCACAAGCCCTAACCCTAACTCAAATAATGGGGGGAGGGGTGCGCTTGTGCATTTTTAAATGGTCCCTACTACTGTTTCTATAACAAGGACTAAAAATTACAGGATTAAAAACACTTAAATCCTTGCATCTGTGATTTCTTCAGAAAAGATACACATACGTATAATAATAAAAATATAATATTACATTACATTACATTCATTAGGCAGCTTTTATCCAAAGCGACGTACAATAAGTGCGTACAGAGACATCATCAAGATCACTACAGAACAGACAAGACAAAGCACATCCTTCCCATAATGTAGCAGCTATCCCTAGTAATGAACATTGACTGTAGTTCACAGTAAGCCAGGGGCGGATCTATGGGTGGGCCTGGATGTGCACAGGCCCACCCTGATTGACAGTTTGCCCACCCAGTAAGATTCATGAAAAAAAAAAAAGTTGTTTTTTTTCATGATAATTCATACGAATTATCATAGACTCTGCTTTAAAGGTGTAATTGTTATTTCTGTTTTCTTGAGGACATTAACAATTTTAATTAAAAAAATGAATAAAAAGAACTAAACTTCCTCTCTCGCGAGATTGTTGCGCCACACGCTGGAGTTCACGAGCGGTCAGAAGGCGGGTCATTCAGGTACGGTAGCAGGGAGCTGGACTTGTCAACAATGGCTAAGCAATTATCATTGAACCAGTTTTTAAAAAAACCACGTCTTCAGACTGAAGAAAGTTCGAACCGGGAGGAGAAGAGAGACAAGACAGGCCCGGGGAATGAGGGGGAAACCGCCACCATGTCCTCATCGCCATCACCCGAGAGTCATGCTAGCCTCTGTGCTAATGACCCGGCTCCGGCTCTGACCCACCGACTGCCACTGGCGGCATCTAATGAGCCAATCCGTACACCGTCGGATTTATCACCGATGGAGGAACCAGCCACTCAACCCAAGCTGACAGCATTCCCAGCTACTGTCATAGGTGGGAAATCGCGGTCATTTAATGCCAGCTGGTATGGGAAGTACAAGTGGATTGAGTACAGTAAAGAACAAGATACGGTGTTTTGTAAAGCTTGCAGACATTTTCCGGAGATGCACACAGAGACTACGTTTATAAGAGGTGGCTACAAAAACTGGAAACGTCTCGGAGAGGCCTGTGACAAACACGAATCTAGTAAGCCGCATGCCATTGCACTAACAAAATTGGCATCATTCAGGGACAGCCACGCACCGCAAAGCCGCGGGACAGTGTTGAACCAGCTGCACGGTGATGCTCCGGCATTTGTGGAGAGAAACCGGGAACATGTTAAGGTTGTCCTGGACATTGCTATGTTGTGTGCCAAGCTTGAAATCCCGCTCAGAGGCCACAGAGAAACCGAGGACGCGCTCAACAACAAAGGGAATTTTCTGGAGCTTTTTAAGTTTGTGTCAACATATGCACCAGAAATTGAAAACCGACTGAAGGAACTGCCACGAAATGCCACATTAATGAGCCACCAGGTTCAGGATGAGCTGCTTGAGGCTGCAGCATCAATCCTGCTTCGTAAGATAAAGGCTGAACTGCATGGACAATATTTTGCAATACTTGCAGATGAGTATAAAGATCTGGCGAAACGAGAGTTAGTTGCTGTATGTGTGAGATTCATTCATGGAGGAGTCATCAAAGAGCGGGCAGTGGGCTTTGTTGAGGCCGCGGATTTGTCTGCACAGGGAATATCACAGAAGATCCTGGAGGTCCTTCAACCACTTGAACTGGATCCTTCTCTCTGTGTCGGGCTCTGTTTTGATGGAGCATCTGTTATGTCGGGACACAGGGGAGGGGTTCAGGTTGTCCTGAGACAAACCTTCCCGCAAGCCATTTATGTACACTGCAACTCACATCGGCTTAACTTAGTATTGTGCAGTGCAGCCAAAGAATCCGGGCATGTTAGCACCTTTTTTGACACTGTTAATCAAATACACAGCTTCTTCACTGGGGCCCAGCGGCACGCTCGATTTATGGAGATCCAAAAGGAGATGCACCCCGACCGTCAGAGCATGGAGCTGGAGAGATCAAGCGACACCAGGTGGAGTTCAAAATCTGGGTCGGTGCACAAGATATTTAAGTTGTTGGATGTATTACTGGAGGCTCTAGCTGAATGTACAGAAGGCAGTGGACAAACTAGAATAGAAGCAGAACAACTGTTGCAACAGATGCAAACGAAAAAGTTTATTTTCATGCTTGTGACATTTTGCAAACTTTTTGAAAACAGTGATTTTGCCACAAAGGGGCTGCAGAGCTCAACACTATGCGTCACAGACTGCATATCCCTCATTGAAACGCTCAAAGCTACATATGCAACTTTCCGGGATGATTCAGATGGTGACTTTGAAAAAGTGCTCAGACTGACAGAAGAATTGTTGGAAAAGCACGAGATAGCTAACTGGGATGTGGCTGCTTCACGTGAGCGCAAGCTGCCTTCAAAGTTTCACACATCTGTTGTCACCACGACATTGGGAAAAACATCGGCCATCAAGAGTGATGCTGATTTAAAGGCTTTGTGGAACAGTGTTCTGGACAGGCAGATATCAGAGTTAAACAGCCGATTTAAAGAGGACACATATGGAGTCATGAGAGCATCGGCCTCTTTTGCACCCGAATCTGCCACTTTTGGAGACAAAGACATTTTAAAAGCTCCGTGTGACTTGTATGGGATTGAAATAGCTGATGCTGAGCATAGTGTGTTCACTCAGCACATTAGACGGAAAATGGACCAGGACAACTTCCCCACACTGATGGAAATACTGGACAGCTGCCCTCCGGACATTTTCCCTAATATGAACAGTCTCTTAAGGGCCATCATAACGCTCCCTTTGACCTCCTGCAGCGTCGAGAGACTTTTCTCCGCTACCAACAGGATCCAGGCGCGCCTGAGATCATCCATGCTAACTGGACGCCTCAACAACCTGACACTCCTGTCATTTGAAAGAGAGATGATTGACAGTTCGGATTATGATGACATAATCAACGCTTTTAACTCCAAGCCCCGAAGACTACGCCTCGTGTAGCAACTGCAGGTAAGACGGTGTTTTTTTTATTCTGGCCCGCCGTGGCATGTTATGATTGCGTTTGTGTTAGCCTGTGAGGAGGCTCTGATCATGTTCAATTTGTCTGACATTTCAGTATCTGTTGGCGGCGACAACAGTCAGGTGCGCCGCGCTATCCAAGGTGCTGAACTTGTGTCTGGAGAAGTGCAGGTCTCTGTCTCCCCGTGCACAGTAGTGTGAAGATTTATGCTATCAAGTTAACAGAGAAAACATGTCTCTCATTGTTTAATAACAGCAAAACAATAAGCATGCATTAAAGACATAAACTCGATCTCTCTTTCTCTCCCTCTTTTTTTCCCTATCACGTCGTAACAGTGAATTGTATCCTTTCATACATGTAGATATTCATCTGACAGGCTGGTATTATGACTTCAGTACGAGGCGTATTATTATTTACAGTGGTCCGACAGATTTTTTTTTCAACTTTTTTTTAGCTTTAAAAAATAATCAGGCCCACCCAGATTTTTGCAGGCCTACCCATTAGCTACGTTCTGGCTCCGCCACTGCAGTAAGCTGTGGGTAAATCAGCTATACTACACTTCTATTCTAAATACTATTATAAACTATAACAAACAGACAGGAAAAACACAGGGAACTAGTAAACACAGGGAACTGATATTCCTAGGTTAGAATATCAGTCAAGGTGGAGTCTGAAGAGGTGTGTCTTCAGGCCTCGACAGAATGCAGGCAGGATAGATATTGCTGGATGAACCCCAGTCCCTGAAAACCTCACCTTAAACTCTGCCAGCCATTCTTCCACTACTCCCTGGTCCATAGCAAACATCTTTCTGCATCTGCTGGTTACTGATTTCAACCTGGTACAATTTAAACAAAGTGCAAAGTGAGAAGCAAGCGCAAAACATTCAACAGCAACTATAAGCATCAATGTGCATGAAATAATAGTTCTGTGTTAAGAGTTAAATAATATCTGACGCCTCAACATGCCAGACCAATACAGTAATCCCTCAGATAAAACCACAAAAACTCCAAACACATACTTGTGATACTGGCTCAGGAGGGTGATTCTGTCTGAGCATAAACCATAATTCAGCACATGCATCGTTTTCTAATGAGAGCACATTAAAGCAGAACAACAAAAGCACTTTTTAAAACCAGGTTATAAATCTCAGATACAGAAGAAAAACATAAATGACAATATTTAAGTTTATAATAAAGGTAATTTAGGGCAGTGGTTCTCAACATTGGTCCTGGAGACCTACTGTGGATGCTGGATTTTGCCTAAACTAATCTCTTGATCAATTAAGGTTGTTAAAAATGTGTATCTACCATAATTGTGTGGTTAAACTTATTTCAATTTGCTGTCAGCAAACCCCCTTCATTTTACAGTCTCAGCACTGCTTTCACCTGTCAGTTTGGAATTGAATCAATTAAAAATGGAACCTATTGGAATTATCTGCCATATAGTGCATACAGCACAGTAAATTAAAGGATGAATTGGGCTGGGTCAGAATATGACCCCTGTTCCCTGTCCACTCAGACCCCTGTCTACTATGTGCTCTGTCCCCTCACTTTGTGTGTGAAATAAATCCAGCAAAACTCTTTCCAAACTAATGAGGAAGTAGTTAATATTTTTGTTTTAATTTTTTTATTGAAAATATCAATCAGTTAACATATGACGATTGTTACAAAGTGTACATCATGAATGAAAATACAATTAACAAAGATTCTAACACCTGGCGCTAAGCGGCGCTAACCCAAATGCAAGTGTCTTTGCTATCTTACACCCAGAGCAGGGTTCATTATAACGCCGTGCACTCACGTCGTTTAAATACCATGTATTATTGCGCCCATTGCAAGTGAACTGGGCGTGTTGGTCTTAAGATGAGGAGTGGCCAGGATTATTTTTGGCGTATTGCTATCTTAAGCCAGCAGAAAGCGCTTGCGCTAAAACCACCACAAACCTGGTCTAAAGTCTTGTCGCAGTTGTTTACGTGTAATTTTAAGGGCGCATACAAGTGCGTCTACATAGGCGTGTGCACAATGCGTGTACACCCTCCTGTCTGTTACACACAGGGGCACGCACAAGCATGACTAAAAATATCAAGATTACAATGTGAAATATTATTATTGTGTAGGCTATATCAAAAAGTGCATAATAATAAAAAGGTCCATAGGTCAAAGACCACATACCTGTCCCTCAGCAAAGGGGAATGGCACCTTAAATTGCTTTCAGCCCACTCCATCAACATCCAGGTGATGTGCGATGGTATATGTAAGGTTACATGTATATGCAATTATCCTGGATCAAGCTATAACTTAGCCTATATTTGGCAATAATTCCTGTAATATTCTGGGGGGACAATCTTCTGTTATGGGACAATGGCTATCCATTGAAAACAGTTTCCATATGCTCAGCTTATTAAAACCCCACTGATTTATTACCATCATAAATTTGCAGCCTACAGGTGAAAATACCCCACCTCCATTTAAGTTTCTTAAGTGGAAGATTTCAGGAAAACCGGAGATATCAAGGGGATTTTCCATCACAATTCACATGGAATGTGAATTAAGATGCATTATAGCCAGGATGCTGGGTACATGGGATGCATTATAGCCAGGGTGCTGGGTACATGGTATGCATTATAGCCAGGGTGCTGGGTACATGGGATGCATTATAGCCAGGGTGCTGGGCACATGGTATGCATTATAGCCAGGGTGCTGGGTACATGGAATGCATTATAGCCAGGGTGCTGGGTACATGGTATGCATTATAGCCAGGGTGCTGGGTACATGGTATGCATTATAGCCAGGGTGCTGGGTACATGGGATGCATTATAGCCAGGGTGCTGGGTACATGGTATGCATTATAGCCAGGGTGCTGGGTACATGGGATGCATTATAGCCAGGGTGCTGGGTACATGGGATGCATTATAGCCAGGGTGCTGGGTACATGGTATGCATTATAGCCAGGGTGCTGGGTACATGGGATGCATTATAGCCAGGGTGCTGGGTACATGGGATGCATTATAGCCAGGGTGCTGGGTACATGGGATGCATTATAGCCAGGGTGCTGGGTACATGGGATGCATTATAGCCAGGGTGCTGGGTAAAGTGCTGAAAAAGGGGGTTAACAGAGGTGGTTTTTTGAGGGGCAGTAATGACAGGATGCATCTCTAATTAGAGACTGCACACTTAAAACACTGTGATTAACTCCAACTGCACTGACAGTGAAAGCAATTAATGCCAAAGAAACAGAAAGGGAAAGAGATGCTGTAATGGGTTAGGGTTATGGAGGGATGAGAGAGGGAGGAGAGGGAAGAAGGAGAGGATGGAGAGATGAGAGGGATGCTGTAATGGGATAGGGTTATGGAGGGATGAGAGAGGGATGCTGTAATGGGTTAGGGTTATGGAGGGATGAGAGAGGGAGGAGAGGGAAGAAGGAGAGGATGGAGAGATGAGAGGGATGCTGTAATGGGATAGGGTTATGGAGGGATGAGAGAGGGATGCTGTAATGGGTTAGGGTTATGGAGGGATGAGAGAGGGAGGAGAGGGAAGAAGGAGAGGATGGAGAGATGAGAGGGATGCTGTAATGGGATAGGGTTATGGAGGGATGAGAGAGGGATGCTGTAATGGGTTAGGGTTATGGAGGGATGAGAGAGGGAGGAGAGGGAAGAAGGAGAGGATGGAGAGATGAGAGGGATGCTGTAATGGGATAGGGTTATGGAGGGATGAGAGAGGGATGCTGTAATGGGTTAGGGTTATGGAGGGATGAGAGAGGGAGGAGAGGGAAGAAGGAGAGGATGGAGAGATGAGAGGGATGCTGTAATGGGATAGGGTTATGGAGGGATGAGAGAGGGATGCTGTAATGGGTTAGGGTTATGGAGGGATGAGAGAGGGAGGAGAGGGAAGAAGGAGAGGATGGAGAGATGAGAGGGATGCTGTAATGGGATAGGGTTATGGAGGGATGAGAGAGGGATGCTGTAATGGGATAGGGTTATGGAGGGATGAGAGAGGGAGGAGAGGGAAGAAGGAGAGGATGGAGAGATGAGAGGGATGCTGTAATGGGATAGGGTTATGGAGGGATGAGAGAGGGATGCTGTAATGGGTTAGGGTTATGGAGGGATGAGAGAGGGAGGAGAGGGAAGAAGGAGAGGATGGAGAGATGAGAGGGATGCTGTAATGGGATAGGGTTATGGAGGGATGAGAGAGGGAGGAGAGGGAAGAAGGAGAGGATGGAGAGATGAGAGGGATGCTGTAATGGGATAGGGTTATGGAGGGATGAGAGAGGGATGCTGTAATGGGTTAGGGTTATGGAGGGATGAGAGAGGGAGGAGAGGGAAGAAGGAGAGGATGGAGAGATGAGAGGGATGCTGTAATGGGATAGGGTTATGGAGGGATGAGAGAGGGATGCTGTAATGGGTTATGGTTAGGGTAATGGGTCTCTCACAGTATGGAAGGGTGCCGAGTCAGACACTCATAGATATGAGCTGTACACTCAGGTATAGAGGTGAGGGCGACTCTGGCACACGGTAAACTCCGGGTTACACTGGGATTCATTCAGATTTATTGTGACTCAAACACAGCACATCAGTCATGTAGACTGATTGAACTTATTGAAATGGAAGCTTCCCTTCTAAATAGGGTTGTAAAGGTCTGGGAAAATTTCTATTTCTGAGGAATTCTGAGGTCATGTTGGGAATTTATATGGTCATCAGTATTTTCTTAAATTGTAAGAATGTCAACAAACATGACGTTAGTTTACCATGTGAACACATTTATTTGTATGTTTTTTTTTCTTTTTTTGCAGTGCAGTTTGTCTAACAAAACTCATATTAAAGAAGGAAACATAAATGCAAAAATATACTTTAGTAATTTCCTTCCATTTAAGACAGAAAATTAGATAGGCCTATGTATTAGGAATAACTTTTGACTAAATTAAGGTTAAACAAAATTTTTTTACTTGCTATTGGTTAACTTTAGCTTGATATTCATCTGAACTACAGCTAGCTTCATCTTCGGAAAGAGACTGGAGAATCCTCCTCAGATTCAGTTTGTGTGGCATCCTTTTTGATGGGCTCAAAGAGTTCCAAGCTTGACTGAATAGCCACCAGCTTCTCAACTCTTTAGTTTGCCAGCCTGTTGCTCACTCTGCGGTATGCTACACAAACGGGGACCAGTTCTGCTCTGATGCAGTTGATCTGGAGAATGACAGAAGCAACAGGGGACATGGCTTCACATTTAGTCCCTTCTTCATGCATTTAGCATCAGCACTCCACAGCCCTTCCTTGCTTGAAAATTGAGCCAAACTTATAAGAGCTCATCCCTGATCTAGATTAGTGCTGTGCAATGGCAGTGATGGTAACATACATTGAGCACCATAATTCATTGGAGTGACACAATTTTTTGTTATTTTGGTTCTGTACTCTAGCACTTGAAAGGATACAATAAAGGTTGAAGTGCAGACTGTCAGCTTTAATTTGAGGGTATTTTCATCCATATCAGATGAACCATTCAGAAATTATAGAACCTATTGTACATAGTCCCCCCCCCCCCCATTTTCAGGCATCAAAAAATATTGAACAGTTTAACATAATGTAGAATAAAGTAATCACTTTTAATATTTGGTCGCATATCCTTTGCATGCCATGACTTCCTGATGTCTTACCATCACTCTGCTGCCAGATATGCAGTCGATATGGATGGATAACAAAGGGTTTCTTCTCCAGACTTATTTTTCCATAGAGTTCAATAGGAAAATTTGTCAGGAGAAACAACCCTTAAAGTGATCCATCCATATCTACTGTATATCTGGCAGCAGAGTGATGGTTTGAGGCTCGTTTGATACCTCAGACCCTTGATGACTTGAAGCCATTTCGCCAACCATGTATTCCATAGTGTTCCAGCATAATTTAGAGCTAAATCTAGTCCCACCCCCCAATTCCCATAGAGATCCATTCAAATGCAGAGATGTTATAGTATCGCTTGTAAGAGCACCAGAAAATAAGATAGTCTTTTGATATTGTTGGGTCACAGACATCAAGAAATATTAAAAATGATTACTTTAATCTACATTATGTTAAACTGTCCAATATTTTTTGATGCCTGAAAATGGGGTGGGGGGCGGACTATGTACAAAAGGTTCTATAATTTCTAAACGGTTCATCCGATATGGATGAAAATATCCTCAAATTAAAGCTGACAGTCTGCACTTCAACCTCATTGTCATTGTATGCTTTCAAACTCAAAGTGCTAGAGTACAGAACCAAAATAACAAATTGTGTCACTGTCCAATGAATTATGGAGCTCACTGTATGTCGCAGAACCCTGTTCTCCAGAGAGGACCTGGGCCTGTTTAGAACATTTTGTTTATTTATCATTTTCTTCAACTTTCTGTGATTTATTAGCTTTGCTTAAGCACAAGATTTAAAATTCTCTAAATTACAGTCTGTGGACATTTTCCCTTTGCAACCCTGATTTTTTTGAATCCACAAGCCACCCTGGCCAGTGGGCAGAAACGTTAAGTTCATACCCTGGGGTATATTTTGCCAGTATGTCTGACTATCCAATCCATCTCACAGGTGTCTTGTATGCAGCAGGAGCATTGACACATTAAGCTGTGTACATTAATATGACATTTTCTTACATCAGATAGTTCTATGTTATTATATAACCCTGCAATGCTACCATTTTCACTTGCACACCTCAATTGAGACAGAACATTTCACTGTGAACCCACTGGCTGGAAATTCCAGAGAAGATGGAGCAGTTAATTCACTGACATAACCAAATAGCAACAGAATACCACAAGCACATAGTGTCACGGGGACAGCGAAGCAGAATGCAGAAGATGTGGTAAAGGACATTTGAAAAGATCAGTTTTCATACGTTTTTGGCCGTTTATACATTAGGTGAAAAAAATGACACCGTTTCCCAACCGATTCAAATCAGATCCATGTGAGACTAAAGGAGCCACAGAGCAAATTCTGTGTGGAGAATGAAGAGACTGCAGTGGAGGGTTAGGGCAGGGTTAGGGCAGTCCCATATAAGGCACAATATGCCACAGGCTATGCACAGTTATTTAAACTTTAGACTTACATTTAAACAAGATTAATTTTCATTCTACTTGAAGTTTCTTAAGTAGCCTATATGTTATGCTTATGTAAATGTAATATTTTTAGCAGCACAGACACAGCCGTTACAGAAGTGTTTTAGCAGCACAGACACAGCCGTTACAGAAGTGTTTCAGCAGCACAGACACAGCTGTTACCGAAGTGTTTTAGCAGCACAGACACAGCCGTTACAGAAGTGTTTCAGCAGCACAGACACAGCTGTTACCGAAGTGTTTTAGCAGCACAGACACAGCCGTTACAGAAGTGTTTTAGCAGCACAGACACAGATCACAGTTGTAAAACATCTGTTTGTGCAGAACTCCACAACAGTTTCACTCCACAAATACACAAGATGACAACACATGGTTTCACATTTTTCATTCATTCAGTTAGTTTATCTTCACAACAAGGGAAGCATCAGCATTATCACTGCTAGTTACACATCCTTAACAAATCTGATGCTTGTTTAATGAAACCTTTTTCAGACTCATCTCCAGAAAAGCTGGTTTTTAAGTCCAATGACAGTGTATGGCACTTACAAATGTATCATACTTACAAATATAATTAGCTTGTAAACAAAAGCAAATGAATTACATTGCACTGAGGCTTGGCAGATAAGCCTTGTGAGGCAGGAGTCGTACAAACACACTCAATGTGAATGAGCTCAGCAGTAAAATAATCAGAAATCAGAAACGTAACACAAAGCTCAAACAAGTCTTTAGTTAGATATTACTTACAGCAAAGTCTCAAGCCACACGTGAAAGCCAGATCTCCAAACCTAACAATAGGCACACCCACAGCACCTCCAGACAAACACACTCACATTTCCTGTCCTCTTTACCCACACATCGGCAAGTCTGGGCAGTTACTGAGTCATTTTTCCTCTAACAGACAGTAGGGGTGGAGCCAGGAAGGAAATGTACCAATCACAGTGCAGAGCGCCTGTGTGTGTTAGTGAGTGAGTGAGAGAGAGAAAGAGAGAGAACTTCTTTACACACTGCATTCCATAAACACAAGTCTGAAAATCACGCAGAACCGGCCCAACCCAATAAGCAACATAGGCAGCTGCTTAGGAGCCCTAATTATTCTAAAATATATATTATTCATAATGTTCGGTTGGAATGTCCTGCTTACGGCTGGCACTGTGTGTTGTATGCATTATGGCCTATGTATTAAATGTATGGAATGTCCTGCTTACGGCTGGCACTGTGTGTTGTATGCATTATGGCCTATGTATTAAATGTATGTTTATATTACTCGAGTAAATGGTACTCACCAGCAGATTCTTAAACGTCTAGAAAAAATTATCAGAAATATATTTTAATTTTTATTTATTTATTTTATTTTATTTTATTGCATCTTTCAAAAATAATTGCCATAGTAACAGTTCAAAGCATGTATAGCCTATGTGTTGCTCTTACCCACATCCCCTCCCCCAACACGTTTTAATCTTATCAAAGAACATTGTCATGAGCCACCTTTACATGAGTCTGCTGCTGCAAAACAGACTTTAGGCACACATACACACACACACACACACACACAAACACGCACGCTCACATATGTGCACACACAAGCACACGCACACACAAACACACGCAAGCATGCTCACATATGCGCACACACGCACACACACACACACAAGTACACACAAACACACGCGCGCACAAGTACACACACACACAAACACAAACGCTCACACACACACACACACACACACACACACACACACACACACACACACACACAAACACAAAAGCGCCCACACAAACACAAACGCACACACACACGCGCACACACAAACACAAACGTGCACGCACACACAAACACAAACGCTCACACAAGCACACGTGCGCACACAAAATAACTTGTACAACAGTGGATTTCAAAAGTATATGCTATGTTAATAAATATGCAACATTTGACCAGAAATATTGCTCCATATACATTATATCAGCCTCAACATGAGATCTGATATACGTTAAAAAGGTTTGAGAATTTTTGCCCCGAGGTAGTCTATCCCCTTTGAAACAAGGTGTGAATACCTTAGCAATTCTCTGGTTACATAAATTTTATAAAATCAAGCAAATTTGTAGAACTTTCATTCAACTGTGATGGAACAGAGGACATTGAATAAATCTTGTGTTTAGAGAAAATTGTAAAATGTCCCTAGCCTAGTGTATATGTATTAAATGTATTTTATTTGGAGTACATTTTATTTAAGATTGACTTAGTGTGCAAGTCTGTATAAAAGTGTGAGTATAATTGTATAATGCAGATTCAAACAAAGTCACAACTGAACCACAACAAATAGCAACAGGTTATATTAGTCTACATCACTCTATTATGTAGGCCTACTACAACTTGTTCATTGATATTATTTTACCTATGTGGCTGCTGAGTGGGAATGGTGTGAACACACACACACACACACACACACACACACACACACACACACACACACACACACACACACACACACACACACACACACACACACACACACACACACACACACACACACACACACACACACACACACACACACACACACACACACACACACAACCCCAAAGCGCCTATAGGCTTTAACCAGCGTTTAATATCCCCTCGTATGCACGCTAGTACTGCATACCTGTGCGCGCACCTGGGGATCTGTCACGTGACGTTTCAGACTTCCAGAAAAACGCCAGTAGAGAAAATCAGCATAATGACAAAATTATATAGAAATAATTACATTTATTTTCAGTTGCTTGTAGCAAACTATTTACAGCAAAGATATTAGAACTGACGTTAGCGAATTGGCGAACTAGATGGAACGATACGTTTCCTGTATAAGTTGCTACCCAACGCGGAGTTCAGAGTGCATCAGTAATAGCAAACTTCCAAGGCGGTCATCTTGATAAGTTTGCTAGCTATCCATATTTCCATTGGTTCTTAATGATAACAACACAATTGTGTGAACTCAACTTAAACAGCATGGCAGCTCGTAGTGGCTAAATAGAGGTCTAAATCCATACACAGTATCAGATAGTTAACGTTAGCTAGTCAGTTTAATTATTCGATTATTGAACTGACCTATCTCGATGGCTAGCTCCATGTAACGTTAAGCTTCGCTGTCATTGCTAACTTTATAACTTACAGGCTCCTGGCTCGTATAGCAAAAACAGTGAAATAACTTGCTATTGTCATTTGGTAGGAGTAGGAAACGTTTGCTAGCTAACCTTGATTTACAAGCTAGCTACCGCGATAACCTGGTCCCTAGTTAATATTAGTTAACTAAAATGGCAAGCTAAGCTAACTACATAACAAGCCGTCAATCAAAGCGCTAAAGTTACCATCAGATCAGAAAGCTAGTACCATATCCAGGCTAGCTACCTAGCGTTTGCTAGGCTAATAACCCTGAAAACCTCAATACATGCATCGAGCATGTAACGACGTTATCATTTATCAATTAAACAGGCAAGTCAAGATGATTGACAATACTTACTACCATGCTATCTTCCAAAATGTATTTTAATCTGAGCAGTTTTTGTTTCGTCCAGTGCAGCAGCTATCAATCACTCCATAAATTAACTTAATAATTAAACATCAACGATTTCCGCCATCTTTATTACCATCACTGCTATGCAGACATCTTGCATTACAATAGCTAGAGTGACAGTCATTCTAAGCCAATTGCAGTACAGTTTATTGAGTCTCCACTGCTGTCCACAAATAAAGAAACAGTGTAATTATATTTAGGGCGTGGTAACATCGTTTCTACGGGAGTGGTTGGTTGTCTTTGAGAAAATCGCGTGCTACTGTTTAAAACCATACTACACCTGTGGCAAATTTAGATGGTCGTGATAGCCATTTGTCTTTATAAAAAAATAATGTTAATCTTCTAATATTTGGAGTGTAGGAAACAGTACATAGGCTATATTAAACATTCAATATAGGATTACGATTTGCCCACCACGTCAAGGGTGTGTGCTCGGCCAATAGATCTAACGTTACAGACCAATCCTTTGTACTGAAAAGCACTTTGGAAAAGGTGTTGTATAAGTGCAATCAATCATCACTATCGATATTAATTTTGACAGTTTTAGTAATTACACCTGCGCGCGTGTAGCGCAAGCAGGGGGTATTATTTTAGCTCCTGTCTGTGTCCCTATCAACCATAACTCGAACAATTCTACTCCATTTGTGATTAAACTTTGTGGACATGTTGAAAGTTTGGTAATGACCTGAATCTTGATTCTCTCCCCCCCCCCCAGGAGTATCTCTGAATCTTGATTCCCCCCCCCCCCCCAGAGTATCTCTCTGAGTGCCATTCTAGTTATTGTTGAAATTACACGAATGAAGCTGGGAAACTGTAGGAGCAGTAGGGTTTTATTTAGATAGGAAAGCGTTACTTTACGCAGAGGTATCGTACAACAAAAGTCTTGGGACAGTATGTTTCATTTCTAAGGTTTATGGTTTCATCACATTTAGCCTAACGTTATTTAAACAACTGTTACTTAATCTGTTAATGGTCAAAAAGTGGAATTTGTTGTTTGTATTTTGCTGTAGCTGACTCACTAGCCATTACATTTTGCAAGTAGTGTACAATATCTCATAAAAAAGTGTCAATTGTGGAAAATTTAATTATTTTCTTTTATACCTTCGGTCTTTATGATGGGAAGTCAGGTATGCATTGCTGCTTTTTAGAGCTTAAAACGCTATGAGCTTAGAATAAATTGAAAGTAGAACCTGATTTTGGCAACTTTTGGCAAAATAAAAATGAAAAATAGCAGCTCAGGCAATGCTGAAAGGAAAAGTGAGAACAGGCATGCCAGTATATCATATCAATATATAGCCAATTAAAAACATGTAATTAATGCGCTTGACATTTCCCCCCCACCCCCCTTTAAATTATTCACATTAATCAATGCACAGAAATTAGTGCATTGAACCTCAGCATGTTATATGCTACACAAGAGATGAAAGCAGGGGAAACCAGCATCTTATTTCATTTAATTATCAGCAGCAGCAGAAACAACAATAGCAGTAGAGTAAAACCACCAGTAAATGAACTCTGATAAAGTACATTTCACTGTTAAATAATGTATATGAATGTAATAAAAGAGCAGTCATATGCACTAAAGGCTCAAGTACAATAGCAAAATTGCCTTAATAGCAGAACCGCTACACAATTATGTAAATCTATATTTAAAGAAAAGGACCAAAAAGGGATCCAGCTGAGGCAGGCAGTATCTGTGGGTGCATGTGCTGTGAAGTAGCTGCTGTTACCATTACATTATGTTCACTTATGGAAACAAACTGTCTCATCTGGAGAGGCTCATTAGCCTTAAACCATCACTCTGCTGCCAGATATGCAGTAGATATGGATGGATCACTTTAAGGGTTGTTTCTCCTGACAAATTTTCCTAGAACTCTATGGAAAAATAAGTCTGGAGAACAAACCCTTCAAGTTATCCATTCATATGTACTGCATATCTGGCAGCAGAGTGATGGTTTAAGGCTTGTTTGATACATCAGACCCTTGTTGACTTAGAGCCAGTTCGCCAACCATGTGTTCCATACTGTTCCAGTGTAATTTACAGTTAAATCTCGTCCCACCCCCAAATTCCGACAGAGATCCATTCAAATGCAGAGGTTATAGTATCGCTTGTAGGAGTACCAGAAAATAACATATCAAGAGTCTTTTGATATTGTTTGGTCACAGACATCAGGAAGTCATGGTATGCAAAGGATATGCGGACCAAATATTAAATATGATGACTTTATTAACATTTACGTTCATTACTTTTGGTGCCCTAAAATGGGGGGACTGTGTAAAAATGGCTACAATTGCTAAAGTAGAAATAGAATGAAATAGAAATTGTAGTTTATAATGTTATGTCTTGACTGTATTTCTTGATCAATTTAATGCTACCTTGATGAATAGAAGTATCAATTTCTTTCAAAAACATAAAAATGTCTCAGTGATTCTAAACTTTTGAACGCTAGAGTATTTTTGCTTAAATTTTATTTCTATATTGATTTAAAATCCCAATAATGTCCTGAGTATATTTGACCCAGACTATACAGACACTTCAGATACTATTCTGATCCAGACTTAAATTATGCAAGTTCACATTCAAAGAATATAGTGAAATTACAGTGATTTTACAAATAGGTTAACAGATGAATCTCAAGTAGTTAGTATTACTGAATATAATTGAAAGAACAGTTCCAGTATTTTCAGTGATAATTAATGTTATAATTTGAAGATCTCTGATTGGCCAAGATTTGGTACACCTGCACAGAAGGAGATCTCAGGGTGCAGGTGTGGAGTGTGTGTCTAGGCTCAGGGTGCAGGTGTATTGCAGGTGTGTGTTTGGGCTCAGGGTGCTGGTGTATTGCAGGTGTGTGTTTGGGCTCAGGGTGCTGGTGTATTGCAGGTGTGTGTCTGGGCTCAGGGTGCAGGTGTATTACAGGTGTGTGTCTGGGCTTAGGGTGCAGGTGTATTGCAGGTGTGTGTTTGGGCTCAGGGTGCTGGTGTATTGCAGGTGTGTGTCTGGGCTCAGGGTGCTGGTGTATTGCAGGTGTGTGTCTGGGCTCACGATGCAGGTGTATTACAGGTGTATTGCAGGTGTGTGTCTGGGTTCAGGGTGCAGGTGTATTACAGGTGTGTTGCAGGTGTGTGTCTTGGCTCAGGGTGCAGGTGTATTACAGGTGTATTGCAGGTGTGTGTCTGGGCTCAGGGTGCAGGTGTATTACAGGTGTATTGCAGGTGTGTGTCTGGGCTCAGGGTGCTGGTGTATTGCAGGTGTGTGTTTGGGCTCAGGGTGCAGGTGTATTACAGGTGTATTGCAGGTGTGTGTTTGGGCTCAGGGTGCAGGTGTATTGCAGGTGTGTGTCTGGGCTCAGGGTGCAGGTGTATTACAGGTGTATTGCAGGTGTGTGTCTGGGCTCAGGGTGCTGGTGTATTGCAGGTGTGTGTTTGGGCTCAGGGTGCAGGTGTATTACAGGTGTATTGCAGGTGTGTGTTTGGGCTCAGGGTGCAGGTGTATTGCAGGTGTGTGTCTGGGCTCAGGGTGCAGGTGTATTACAGGTGTATTGCAGGTGTGTGTTTGGGCTCAGGGTGCAGGTGTATTACAGGTGTGTTGCAGGTGTGTGTCTGCGCTCAGGGTGCAGGTGTATTACAGGTGTGTGTTTGGGCTCAGGGTGCTGGTGTATTACAGGTGTGTTGCAGGTGTGTGTCTTGGCTCAGGGTGCTGGTGTATTACAGGTGTGTGTCTGGGCTCAGGGTGCAGGTGTATTGCAGGTGTGTGTTTGGGCTCAGGGTGCAGGTGTACTACAGGTGTGTGTTTGGACTCAGGGTGCAGGTGTATTACAGGTGTGTGTTTGGGCTCAGGGTGCTGGTGTATTACAGGTGTGTGTCTGGGCTCAGGGTGCAGGTGTATTGCAGGTGTGTGTTTGGGCTCAGGGTGCAGGTGTATTACAGGTGTGTGTCTGGGCTCAGGGTGCAGGTGTATTACAGGTGTGTGTTTGGACTCAGGGTGCAGGTGTATTACAGGTGTGTGTCTGGGCTCAGGGTGCAGGTGTATTACAGGTGTGTGTTTGGGCTCAGGGTGCAGGTGTATTACAGGTGTGTGTCTGGGCTCAGGGTGCAGGTGTGTTGCAGGTGTGTGTCTTGGCTCAGGGTGCTGGTGTATTACAGGTGTGTGTCTGGGCTCAGGGTGCAGGTGTGTTGCAGGTGTGTGTCTGGGCTCAGGGTGCAGGTGTGTTGCAGGTGTGTGTCTTGGCTCAGGGTGCTGGTGTATTACAGGTGTGTGTCTGGGCTCAGGGTGCTGGTGTATTGCAGGTGTGTGTTTGGGCTCAGGGTGCAGGTGTATTACAGGTGTATTGCAGGTGTGTGTTTGGGCTCAGGGTGCAGGTGTATTACAGGTGTGTTGCAGGTGTGTGTTTGGGCTCAGGGTGCAGGTGTATTACAGGTGTGTGTTTGGGCTCAGGGTGCAGGTGTATTACAGGTGTGTGTTTGGGCTCAGGGTGCAGGTGTATTGCAGGTGTGTGTTTGGGCTCAGGGTGCAGGTGTATTGCAGGTGTGTGTTTGGGCTCAGGGTGCAGGTGTATTGCAGGTGTGTGTTTGGGCTCAGGGTGCTGGTGTATTACAGGTGTGTGTCTGGGCTCAGGGTGCTGGTGTATTACAGGTGTGTTGCAGGTGTGTGTTTGGGCTCAGGGTGCTGGTGTATTACAGGTGTGTGTCTGGGCTCAGGGTGCTGGTGTATTGCAGGTGTGTGTTTGGGCTCAGGGTGCAGGTGTATTACAGGTAGTGTTGTCACGATACCAAAATTTTGACTTCGATACCGATACCAGGTTTAGTATCATGATACTCGATACTGAAACGGTACTTGAAACTGAAACGATACTGATTCGATACTCGGTACCTCTACTGAAATGACCTTAACCCTATTTACTTTGGCCCTTCAGAGGCAATTTCCTCCTCGTTTCTACTAGTTTTATTTAAATGTCAATATCTAAAAAAATATTCCCTGCATATCCATGGTTTTAAGTTCGAACTGAAGAAGAAGCTGTATCATTCATAAATTTGCTACAGAATACATTTATTTCAGAATAGTCACATACAGTACAGTGTTTCCCCTAGATTTTTTTTCAGGCCGGGTGGTAGGCCCCTCGAAACTACCAGTGTTGTTGCGCGTACACGGTGTCATCAAACGCGCATGCGGGGCCGAGGTAGTATCATCGCGCAGGTCGGGGGTACGGAGAGTAGTCGCACACATGGGGAGGGTGTTGGTAACAAAGTGGTGCATTTCTCCATTCTGAGCTAAAATAACATTTGCTCACAAAGGCGTATGGTAAATAAATATTAGTTATTTATAATATTAATAAACTTAAAACAGAACTTATATACAATAAACCCCCCTTAGCTTCACAAATGATATTCAGAACTATACAACTTAAACCCAGGACAAGGAGTTTGTTTCTACCGGTTTTTAAGGGCTGTTTCTGGATCAGCTATCTTTGCAGCACTGTAGAGCTGCTTTTGAGACTCCTCCATAGTGCTGATCCATAATCAGTCCTTAAAAACAGGCAGAATCAAACTCCTGCCTCTGCAGTATTAGCTTTTACTCTACACTAAAATGTAAGAGTTCTGGTCAGATAGCGAAACGGACGAAAGTGCGCCATTTTGCGTAGAGGCGGAAACTATAATTACACCCTCATAATATCAGCGCTGTCATTGAAAATGTAATTAGGCCTAACGGGAAACCGAAGCTGTTTTGGCAAGGGTTTTTCCAGATGCTATTTTGATCATTCCAACATTGTGCGGTAAGGGAAATATTGCAGCTACATAAAAGAAAAATTCAAAAAAGATTATATAAAAAAAAAAAATATATATAAATTTTTTTTTTAAAGTACCGAACGTCGGAAAATTCTAATACGGAACCGTTTTTTTTTTTAAGTATCGAAAAAGTACCGAAGTTTCGGTGTACCGTGCAACACTAATTACAGGTGTGTTGCAGGTGTGTGTCTTGGCTCAGGGTGCTGGTGTATTACAGGTGTGTGTCTGGGCTCAGGGTGCAGGTGTATTACAGGTGTATTGCAGGTGTGTGTCTGGGCCCAGGGTGCAGGTGTGTTGCAGGTGTGTGTTTGGGCTCAGGGTGCAGGTAGGTGTGTTGCAGGTGTGTGTCTGGGCCCAGGGTGCAGGTAGGTGTGTTGCAGGTGTGTGTCTGGGCTCAGGGTGCTGGTGTGTTGCAGGTGTGTGTCTGGGCTCAGGGTGCTGGTGTATTGCAGGTGTGTGTCTGGGCTCAGGGTGCAGGTGCGGTGAACTCAGGGCTGGCCGTTGGCGAGTCTGGCAGCCTCAGTAAGCACAGCCCCAGCCTCCCGGCGGTAGCGTGTGGACAGTTCCCCAGCACAGTGTACAGCCTGCAGGTTTTCTCTCAGATTGGCCTCCATGCGGAGCTCCTCCTGATAGGTGTGACTGGCGTCCCTCACACGCTGCTCCAGCTGCTCCTCCCCCTGCAGCACCCAACCAATCATGCTCTGCAGTTTGGGCCCTGCGGCCACAACGGCCTTCGCTGCCCGACCCAATAAGATGACCTGCTCCTGGACCTTCTGCAGGCCGACAGGCTGCCTGCCCAACACTACGAGTGTGAAGTCATATCCCTGCATCTGCAGGCTTAGCTGGACTCCACCTGGAACACAGCAACCAAACCAGAGCACTTAGCTTCATATACACCCATCAGCCACAACATTAAAACCAGTGCACTTAGCTTCATATACACCCATCAGCCACAACATTAAAACCAGTGCACTTAGCTTCATATACACCCATCAGCCACAACATTAAAACCAGCACACTTAGCTTCATATACACCCATCAGCCACAACATTAAAACCAGTGCACTTAGCTTCATATACACCCATCAGCCACAACATTAAAACCAGCGCACTTAGCTTCATATACACCCATCAGCCACAACATTAAAACCAGTGCACTTAGCTTCATATACACCCATCAGCCACAACATTAAAACCAGTGCACTTAGCTTCATATACACCCCTCAGCCACAACATTAAAACCAGTGCACTTAGCTTCATATACACCCATCAGCCACAACATTAAAACCAGTGCACTTAGCTTCATATACACCCATCAGCCACAACATTAAAACCAGTGCACTTAGCTTCATATACACCCATCAGCCACAACATTAAAACCAGTGCATTTAGCTTCATATACACCCATCAGCCACATTAAAACCAGTGCACTTAGCTTCATATACACCCATCAGCCACAACATTAAAACCAGTGCACTTAGCTTCATATACACCCATCAGCCACAACATTAAAACCAGTGCACTTAGCTTCATATACACCCCTCAGCCACAACATTAAAACCAGTGCACTTAGCTTCATATACACCCATCAGCCACAACATTAAAACCAGTGCACTTAGCTTCATATACACCCATCAGCCACAACATTAAAACCAGTGCACTTAGCTTCATATACACCCATCAGCCACAACATTAAAACCAGTGCACTTAGCTTCATATACACCCATCAGCCACAACATTAAAACCAGTGCATTTAGCTTCATATACACCCATCAGCCACATTAAAACCAGTGCACTTAGCTTCATATACACCCATCAGCCACAACATTAAAACCAGTGCACTTAGCTTCATATACACCCATCAGCCACAACATTAAAACCAGTGCACTTAGCTTCATATACACTCATCAGCCACAACATTAAAACCAGTGCACTTAGCTTCATATACACCCATCAGCCACAACATTAAAACCAGCGCACTTAGCTTCATATACACCCATCAGCCACAACATTAAAACCAGTGCACTTAGCTTCATATACACCCATCAGCCACAACATTAAAACCAGTGCACTTAGCTTCATATACACCCATCAGCCACAACATTAAAACCAGAGCACTTAGCTTAATATACACCCATCAGCCACAACATTAAAACCAGCGCACTTAGCTTCATATACACCCATCAGCCACAACATTAAAACCAGTGCACTTAGCTTCATATACACCCCTCAGCCACAACATTAAAACCAGCACACTTAGCTTCATATACACCCATCAGCCACAACATTAAAACCAGCGCACTTAGCTTCATATACACCCCTCAGCCACAACATTAAAACCAGTACACTTAGTTTCATATACACCCATCAGCCACAACATTAAAACCAGTGCACTTAGCTTCATATACACCCATCAGCCACAACATTAAAACCAGTGCACTTAGCTTCATATACACCCATCAGCCACAACATTAAAACCAGTGCACTTAACTTCATATACACCCCTCAACCACAACATTAAAACCAGTGCACTTAGCTTCATATACACCCCTCAGCCACAACATTAAAACCAGTGCACTTAGCTTCATATACACCCATCAGCCACATTAAAACCAGCGCACTTAGCTTCATATACACCCATCAGCCACAACATTAAAACCAGTGCACTTAGCTTCATATACACCCATCAGCCACAACATTAAAACCAGTGCACTTAGCTTCATATACACCCATCAGCCACAACATTAAAACCAGTGCACTTAGCTTCATATACACCCATCAGCCACAACATTAAAACCAGTGACAGGTGAAGTGAATAACATTGATTATCTCGTTGTTATTTTGGTTCTGTACTCTAGCACTTTGAGTTTGAAAGGATACAATGACAATGAGGTTAAAGTGCAGACTGTCAGCTTCAATTTGAGGGTATTTTCATCCATATCGGATGAACCGTTTAGAAATTATAGAACCTTTTGTACATAGTCCTCCCCCATTTTTGGGCATCAAAATATATTGGACAGTTTAATATAATGTAGAATAAAGTAATCATTTTTAATATTTGGTCGCATATCCTTTGCATCCCATGACTTTGTGATGTCTGTGACCCAACAATATCAAAAGACTCTTGATATTTCATTTTCTGGTACTCTTACAAGCGATACTATAACGTCTCTGCATTTGAATGGATCTCTATGGGAATTGGGGGGTGGGACTAGATTCAGCTGTAAATTTCACAGGAATAGTCTGGAACACATGGTTGGCTAAATGGCTGTAAGTCATCAAGGGTCTGAGGTATCAAACGAGCCTCAAACCATCACTCTGCTGCCAGATATGCCGTAGATATGGATGGATCACTTTAAGGGTTGTTTCTCCTGACAAATGTTCCTATTGAACTCTATGGAAAAATAAGTCAGGAGAAGAAACCCTTCAAGTTATCCATCCATATCTACTGTATTTCTGGCAGCAGAGTGATGGTTTAAGGCTTGTTTGATACGTCAGACCCTTGATGACTTAGAGCCATTTCGCCAACCATGTGTTCCATACTGTTCCAGTGTAATTTACAGTTAAATCTAGTAATAATATACTGACATCTGGAAACCTGTCCTTAAAAAAGCTCCTTTAAGCTGTAAAAGTAACGTTAACTTTTATTGACAGTGACATTTGAAGAGGCCTCTATTGGCTTGCTGTGCTTCCAGATGGAGGTCAAGCTTTCCACCACAGAACTGATATTTTAGCGGATTTATTTGATTCAGTTCTATCAGGGGAATGTAGTGTACACTCCTTTTTTCCTATAAAGGCCTGACGCAAATGATCCAAAACTGATATAACTGTGAATGTTAGTATATAAAGCCTGCCTGTGATTTACTTTAGCCAGAGAAAGCATGGGGTATCTACTCATCTCAGAAATTAAAGAGCAGGTGCAGGTTTTTAATGCAACTGGTATTCTTACCACATATGCTGGTCAAAACCAGACACTGAATAGTTCAGGAATTTCTACATTGATTTGGATAACCCAATGAAACAATGGAGGCCATGTACAAACTTCTCTAATTGGCTAGAGTCTGGTCAGGAGGACTACTGACAAAGATCACACTGTGGTTGAGTGGTGACCTTGAATACTAAAATGTATTTAACTAATTTGCTAGTTTGTTAATATAGTAAATAATACACTGACATATTATAACATAATAGTTCTGTTATGTTGTTATATTATATCATCACTGTTGCAGACTATTCTGAGACCAGAACCAGCTAATGGAAATTATCTGGTTACTGGTTGAACCTAAGCTAGCTATCATAATCATTGATAAGTTCACTAATCATTATCATTTATCAGGCTTTGGTATTAGCTTAGCAACAGCTGCAGGATAAGCGTGGCCTTTACTCACCATGCTCCTCCCTTATTCTCTGAAGGCACTCTGACAAACTGTTTCTATGGGAACAGCCATAGCTGTCTTTCAGTACCCTGAACGCTTCAGTCATGTTCCCATAATGATCTTGTTGTTGGTTAAATGTGTCAGCAATGTCTGCAAAGTGTTGGTCCAGCTCTGTGATGCCAACCAGCTTAGCAAGCATTTTTCCTTTTTGCTTTGCCACATCTGCAGAAGAACAGAAGAGAATAAAAATGGAACCAAAATCAGAAGCATAGAATGATGCCAGAGGCACTACAGTGACGTCACAGCTGAGATTTTGTACTGATTATGCATTAAAATGATAAGAGCTTCTCTACTTCAACCCAATCCCTGAGAAACACACCTTGGGCTGGGGGCCGGGACAGTCTGGCTGATTCTGCTGGAAGAAGGGGCTGTCTCTGAAATTTACAGGGTTAAAGCACAGCTCTGACACACACAGCTTTATAGCACAGCACTGACCTCACAGGGTTAAAGCACAGCTCTGACACACACAGCTTTATAGCACAGCACTGACCTCACAGGGTTAAAGCACAGCTCTGACACACACAGCTTTATAGCACAGCTCTGACCTCACAGGGTTAAAGCACAGCTCTGACCCAGGGGTGGAAATCCAGAGGACATAAAGTAAAAGTCCTCCCCAGTGTTTTGCTCCAATCACCTGGATTTGCTAATTAACATAATTCTTCAGCGAGGAGGTACAACTGATTAGTGAAATCAGCTGGCTGAGTCTGTGGGTACATCCCAATATTCTTCACTTCCCACCTCCTTTCCTCCACTCCCCCACTACCACTCCTCTCCTACCCGGAAGTATGCAAAACTGCCTGAACGTTTCGAGTACATGTATTTGCATGTACAGTATACAATGTACTTGACATTGCGGTTTGCGTCGAGACATTAATTAATATGTAACCATTAATACATAATTAAGATGTAATCAGCATCATTAGATTAAAACAAAGATCTGTTTCCGGGGCACGGAGGAGAGGTGGTAGTGGAGGAAAGAAGGGTGAATTTTTTGAGTATTGGGACGCACCCTATGGGTGGAAGAAACACATGGGCTGTGTCCGAGTACGACCCCTACACCCTTTTGAGGGCGCATATTTGAGTCCACTTTGTCAAAAAGCTTTTGAGTGGGCGACTTTTTCTCACAAATGGAGGCACTTAAAATACCAGGATGAACCCCTTATTTCCGGGGTTTTGTTGAGGGAATTCAGGAGCAACACTCATCTGCCCCCTGAGCACACTCACCTGCCCCCTGAGCGCTCATCTGCCCCCTGGATTTCCACCTCTGCTCTGACCAGACAGGGTTAAAACACAGCTCTGACAAAGCACAGCTTTATAGCATGGCTCTGACAAAGCACAGCTTTACAGCACAGCTTTATAGCATGGGTCTGACAAAGCACAGCTTTATAGCACAGCTTTATAGCATGGCTCTGACAAAGCACAGCTTTACAGCACAGCTTTATAGCATGGCTCTGACAAAGCACAGCTTTACAGCACAGCTTTATAGCATGGGTCTGACAAAGCACAGCTTTACAGCACAGCTTTATAGCATGGCTCTGACAAAGCACAGCTTTACAGCACAGCTTTATAGCATGGCTCTGACCTGCAGAGGGTTACAGCACAGTGTGGCACTATTCAATTTCATAGTACAGTGGGGAGACTATTTGACATTTCACAGGCAACGTTCTTTGGTTTTGTCACCATAGAGTGGATGAGGGATACACACGTCCCTTACTGAGGCAGAAGGACATCATCGCCTTATTAAACAAGTGGAACACGGATCTGAGTACCACCAGACGCGTCAGTTTAGGCACCCTTCCTAATAACGTGAGAAAGGCGTGTGCCTTTATGCGTACTCTTAAGGATGGTACAATATCATAATAACCGTGGCTGTTACCGAAAATCAAGAGCTGGGAATAATGAAATCCATAACTGAAAGGTCTCTATACACTTATAAACACTATAGCCACTTACAGATATGCACAGATATGCTGGCTTGTATTTTCAGAATTACAAGTGCAGTAAAAAAAATAATTTATTATTATTTTTTATTTAGCATGTATGAATAGTGGAAAATACAAATTATACATATATACAGATCCTTTCCAAAAAATTAGAATATCATGGAAAAGTTGTTTTTTTTTCCATAATTCCATTCAAAAAGTGAAACTTTCATAGATTATAGATTCATTACACACAAAGTGAAATATTTCTAGCCTTTATTTGTTTCATTTTTTATAATTTTGGCTTACAGCTCCAGAAAACCCCCAAAACAGTATTTCAAGAAATTAGAATAGTGTGTCGAAAATCAGCATTTACTTCAGTTATTTCAGAGAATTAATGTTTTAGACTGTGTGTCACACTATCATCTAATTTATTCAAAACACCTGCAAAGTTTATCTCAGTTTGGTTCAGTATGGGGAAGACTGCAAACTTGACAATTGGCCAGAAGACCATCATTGACACCCTCCAGAAGATGGGTAAGCCACAAAAGGTCATCGCTAAGGAGGCTGGCTGTTCACAGAGTGCAGTGTCCAAGCATATCAATAGAAAGTTTAGTGGAAGGGAAAAATGTGGCAGGAGAAGGTGCACAAGCAAAAGAGATGACCGTAGGCTTCAGCGGATTGTCAAGCAAAGACGATTCCAAAATTTGGCGGAGATGTAGAGGGAGTGGACTGAGGCTGGAGTCAGTGCTTCAAAAACCACCACGTACAGACGTATCCGGGACATGGGCTACAACTGTCGGATTCCTCGAGTCAAGCCACTCCACTCATTCTCTGACATAACTGAAGTAAATGCTGATTTTCGACACACTATTCTAATTTCTTGAAATACTGTTTTGGCGGTTTTCTGGAGCTGTAAGCCAAAATTATGAAAAATGAAACAAATAAAGGCTAGAAATATTTCACTTTGTGTGTAATGAATCTATAATCTATGAAAGTTTCACTTTTTGAATGGAATTATGGAAGAAAAAAAAAAACTTTTCCATGATATTCAAATTTTTTGGAAAGGATCTGTATATATAGATATAGTCGTGAAAAGCTGTGCAAGGAAGACCAAAGAAACCCTAAGGGGTTTATCGAGTGGCTCCCTTAACAAGACAGACATTGTGGAAAAATGTGAATAGTAGAAATTGTAAACAAATAAAGAAACATAATAAAATAGAAATTTAAAAAAAAGAAAAATGAGTGAAGTGAGAAAATGGGAAATGGGAAAGGGGAAAAGGGAAAAGGAAAAGCAATAGAGAAAAAATAGGAGGGGAAAAAAACTGTCAAAACTAGACATTACAATATGATAAATTCAGTTATGAATTAAGTGCCATTTCACTTTTCTTTTTAAAACAGATGGGGAGAAAGGTCAAAGTAGTTGGAAGGACGTTGATTAAAAGCTTTGGCTCCTCTAAAATGAAGACTGAACTGAGACATAGTTGTTGGAGTAAAAGGCAGCTGAAGTTGACTCCTACATCTTGTGTTATAATTATGATTTTCCTCATTTCTTCTGAAAAAGCTATTGAAAATAGGGGGAAGCTAATTATGAATTGCTTTGAAGACAAACTGTGCTGTGAGGAGGATATTTACTTGATAAATGTTAAGTATAGCTAATGACTTGAAGTAGTATCGCTTGTAAGAGAACCAGAAAATAAGATATCAAGAGTCTTTTGATGTTGTTGGGTCACAGACATCAGGAAGTAATGGCATGCAAAGGATATGCGACCAAATATTGAAAATTTAAAGGCACAGTCAATTTATTGTATGTAAACGTCTGACTCACTGGAATTGTGATATAGTGAATTAAAAGTGAAATAATCTGTCTGTAAACAATTGTTGGAAAAATTACTTGTGTCATGCACAAAGTAGATGTCCTAACTGACTTGCCAACACTATAGTTTGCTAACATGAAATCTGTGCAGTGGTTAAAAATTCGTTTTAATGACTTCAACCTAAGTGTATGTAAACTTCCGACTTCAACTGTATCTGCACAATGTTTAACCTGACTTTTAAAGGAACATTCGCCTACCAGTCGCTAAACAATGAAGTACCATCAACACAGCCTACCCAACAATAATATTTTTGTTGAAAACTGTTATGAATTGACGTCAAAATTACAATAAAAAAATCCCAATCACGTTGGCTGTTTAGTGTTTCATACCTCTTCGCTGCTTTGCGCAGATTCATCTTGGGTGGAAAGGCACGGCGAACAACAACAAAATAAAAATGACATTTTTAATTTTCTTTAAATGAGAATGTTTAGTTCAACAGATCCGAGTTTCCATAACTCAGTCATTTCATATGACGTCACCGTCATGTGACTCGAAAAATAGCAGAAGTGAACTGGAAACACCTGTTGAAAATATCGCCAGAGATTATACAGCCACAGCCAGCTGCGTTTTTACTGCAGATCACACTTCCTTACACGCACGTCCATTTTAGACAAACAATTCTTATCGGTGAAGTGCTGCGTTCGAAATGGCTTCCTTTCATCAAATGGTTAGATAACAAACTGTAAAAATGGCTAGCCATGTGGCTCACATTAGTTTCTGCCAGAAGCATAGTCTGGAACAAATGACAGTAGCCTACGCTACAGATACCTCTAATTAGCTAATTATGCATCAAAATATAACATCGGTATTACTCTAAATAACACACATAAGGTGTTCAAAAAAACAAGTGAAAATTGAGGTAGCAAGTAGGAGACCATAGGTCGGATTTACGTGGACTCTGCAGACCGTGGCCAGTGTTAAGGCGTCTTCCTGATTATCCATGTGCTTTTGTTTACAAATCATATGCTTTGGATCGACAAAAATAGTTCCAAAGAACTGGGAAATACCTCGGTATTTTAACTCCAAAACGTGCGCAAGAACTAGTCCAGTTCTCATCGGGTTTAAAGCGTTTCAGATAGGCGGGAGACCGATCTGTCCACTTGATTTTTTTACCACAACCTCTTCCGCTGATAATAAATAAAATTCTCATGACCTTAATTTACCCACGTAATAATTCGTTGGTATGACTTAAGAAAATTGAACATTCTCCTACAATCTCTGCTTTTACTGTTCGATATTTCCGTACATGTCCATTTCAGACATGTTAACGTAAATATATAATATATGTAACATATTACTCTATGACCATATCACTGTTTTTTTCAATACGTACGATTGTTACATCTAAAGCTAGTTAATTTCAAGTCAAGTAGGTTATGGAACAATAAAGTTTTTTGGATTTGAATGCATTTTTCCTGCGCAATGATCCATGGGATAGGAAACACGGACAGACACCCCCTATATAAGAAAATCTCTGCCCAAACAAAGCTTAAGCGGGTGTCTGGGTGAGGAAACCATGCTGCTAGCGAGGTCTGGGAATAAAAACATTGAACTTAGACTAAACACTTACAGCCTACGGTTGCTCATATCCATATATAATTAGCTACGTTAGCTAACGAATGATATTAGAGTAGAAAAAAATACATTGACTACATAGTGTATTATGCAGAATTTGCCAGCTGCCCTTATTACAGGCTACCAGTAAGAAGGCACTTCTACATTGGCTAGTTTCTTACTTTTAAAATTTTTTAAGATAACATTATATACCCCACTGTCTGTCATCGCCAGTACTCGACTGTAATTATACTGCGCGGATTTAGTTATCTTTGAATTGGCGTCAGTAACGTTATGGCTTCTCTGGCGGCGGAGAAAGCATCAAGCTGTAAGAAGAAGGGTGAAAAGAAGTTTGCAGCCAAAGAAGAGTACAGGCAGCTCTCAGGCATAATGGGAGTCATGAACAATTTGCGGAAACAGGTGAGGTTAAATTAAAATAATATAATTAGGGTTGGGACGATACCATTTTTTTCAGACCGAGTACGAGTCACGGGTATTTTTTTCTCGAATAAATTCAAATTTAAGAACAATTTTACTGTATACTTATTGCAGACATACACCGATCAGCCACAACATCAAAACCACTGACAGGTGAAGTGAATAACATTGATTATCTCGTTGTTATTTTGGTTCTGTACTCTAGCACTTTGAGTTTGAAAGCATACAATGACAATGAGGTTGAAGTGCAGGCTGTCCGCTTTAATTTGAGGGTATTTTCATCCATATCGCTTGTTAGAGTACCTGAAAATAAGATATCGAGTCTTCCAAACTTCCAAATTATTATCTAATAATTGGACAATCATTTACACCTGTTTTGTGCACCAGACATACATTTTATACATAGTGTCCATAGCATTACTGTGTACTGTTATCTATACCCTTAATGAGCCTGCAAGTGTCCATAGCATTACTGTGTACTGTTACCTATACCCTTAATGAGCCTGTAAGTGCCCATAGCATTACTGTGTACTGTTACCTATACCCTTAATGAGCCTGCAAGTGTCCATAGCATTACTGTGTACTGTTACCTATACCCTTAATGAGCCTGCAAGTGTCCATAGCATTACTGTGTACTGTTATCTATACCCTTAATGAGCCTGCAAGTGTCCATAGCATTACTGTGTACTGTTACCTATACCCTTAATGAGCCTGCAAGTGTCCATAGCATTACTGTGTACTGTTACCTATACCCTTAATGAGCCTGCAAGTGCCCATAGCATTACTGTGTACTGTTACCTATGCCCTTAATGAGCCTGCAAGTGTCCATAGCATTACTGTGTACTGTTACCTATACCCTTAATGAGCCTGCAAGTGTCCATAGCATTACTGTGTACTGTTACCTATACCCTTAATGAGCCTGCAAGTGTCCATAGCATTACTGTGTGCTGTTACCTATACCCTTATTGAGCCTGTAAGTGTCCATAGCATTACTGTGTTCTGTTACCTATACCCTTAATGAGCCTGTAAGTGTCCATAGCATTACTGTGTACCGTTACCTATACCCTTAATGAGCCTGCAAGTGTCCATAGCATTACTGTGTTCTGTTACCTATACCCTTAATGAGCCTGTAAGTGTCCATAGCATTACTGTGTACTGTTACCTATGCCCTTAATGAGCCTGCAAGTGTCCATGGCATTACTGTGTACTGTGTGTCCCCATTGTTTATGTCCTTTGATGTTACCTTTGTATATGGACATAAATAAAAGTACTAAAATGTGTGTGTGTGTGTGTGTGTGTAACAGTGTGGTATGTATTCTTGTGCTTTGCAGAGCACTCTGTGTGACGTTAGCCTGGTGGTTCAGGGGAGGCATATACCTGCTCACAGAGTGGTCCTCGCTGCTGCCAGTCACTACTTCTACCTGATGTTTACCAGTAAGTCTGTACCTCAGGCATATACACATACACCGTTCCTGCATCCCCTGTACCTCAGCATATACACATACACCATTCCTGCATCTCCTGTACCTCAGGCATATACACATACACCATTCCTGCATCCCCTGTATCTCAGGCATATACACATACACCATTTGCAATCAAACAACTAACATACATACAGTGCCCTCCACAATTATTGGCACCCCTCGTAAAGATGAGTGAAAAGGGTTATAAAAAATTCCTTTTGGTGAATTAGCTTAATCTCACACTGAAAAAATGAGAAAAATCCAACCTTTAATTGAAGTAAATTTATTCTGAGAAAGAAAAATCAAGAAATAATTATTTTTAACAAAACCATGTGTGCCACAATTATTGGCACCCCTACATATTCGTATGAACAAAATGTAACTGAAGCATTTCTTCCACTTATATTTTACATTTTACTCTCTAAAGTTGATCAAAGTGTTTAGGAACTTTCAAGCAGTAATCCATGACTTCCTGTTTCACTGGGGTATAAATATGAGGTGACACAGAGGCCATATTCCCTTATTCATACATCAACATGGCAAAGATAAGAGAACACACAAATCAAATGAGGGAAAAGTGTGTTGAGCTTCATAAGTCAGGGAATGGCTATAAAATATACAGTGCATCCGGAAAGTATTCACAGCGCTTCACTTTTTCCACATTTTGTTCTGTTACAGCCTTATTCCAAAATTGATTAAATTCATTTTTTCCCTCAAAATTCTACACATAACACCCCATAATGACAATGTGAAAAAAGTTTTTTTGAGATTTTTGCAAATTTATTAAAAATAAAAAAATAAAATTTCTCATTTACATAAGTATTCATACCCTTTGCTTTGACGTATTTTTAAAGTATCATATTTCATATTTGGTCGCATATCCTTTACATGCTGTTACTTCCTGAAGTCTGTGACCATCAACATCAAAAAACTGTCGATATCTTATTTTCAGGTACTGTTACAAGCGATACTATAACCTCTCTGCATTTGAATGGATCTCTATGGAAATTGGGGGGTGAGACTAGATTCAGCTGTAAATTACACTGGTACAGTATGGAACACATGGCTGGCTAAATGGCTGTAAGTTATCAAGGGTCTGAGCTATCAAACGAGCCCCAAACCACCAATCTGTTGCCAGATATGGAGTAGATGTGGATGGATCACTGCAAGGGTTATTTCTCCGGACTCATTTTCCTATAGAACTCTATGGGGGAAAAAGTCAGGAGAAACAACCCTTAAAGTGATCCAGATTCCTTGCTCTGTATTCTCCAACCTTATTTGATGTTATGGGAGAAGAGTCAGTGCTGTTTTATTGGCAAAGGGAGGTTGTACAAAGTATTAAATGCAGGGGTGCCAATAATTGTGGCACACATGGTTTTGTTAAAAATAATTATTTCTTGAGGGATTTTTTTTCTCATAATAAATTTACCTCAATTAAAGGTTGGATTTTTCTCATTTCTTCAGTGTGAGATTAAGCTAATTCACCAAACGGTGAATTTTTTATAACCCTTTTTACTCATCTTTACCAGGGGTGCCAATAATTGTGGAGGGCACTGTATATATGAAATAAACATGCTATGGCTAAGACATGTGTGTGCTGTGTAACTGTGTGTGTGCTGTGTACATGCTATGGCTAAGACATGTGTGTGCTGTGTAACTGTGTGTGTGCTGTGTACATGCTATGGCTAATATAGATGTACCATTGACAGGTGAAGTATGAAGTAAGAGAGGAGTGGAGGCTATGCACACTAATTTGCTGGAAACAGAAAATTAATTGCAAGTTATAGCACGCTATGCGATGATTTAAGATGATTCAAGAATTCAAGAATGTTATTCAAGGAATGATGTGAGTTATGTTGCTCAGGGGATGATGTGTTATGTTACTCAGGGGATGATGTGTTATGTTGCTCAGGGAATGATGTGAGTTATGTTACTCAGGGGATGATGTGAGTTATGTTGCTCAGGGGATGATGTGAGTTATGTTACTCAGGGATGATGTGAGTTATGTTACTCAGGGGATGATGTGAGTTATGTTACTCAGGGGATGATGTGAGTTATGTTACTCAGGGAATGATGTGAGTTATGTTACTGAGGGGATGATGTGAGTTATGTTGCTCAGGGGATGATGTGAGTTATGTTACTCAGGGAATGATGTGAGTTATGTTACTCAGGGGATGATGTGAGTTATGTTGCTCAGGGGATGATGTGAGTTATGTTACTCAGGGTATGATGTGAGTTATGTTACTCAGGGGATGATGTGAGTTATGTTACTCAGGGAATGATGTGAGTTATGTTACTCAGGGTATGATGTGTTATGTTACTCAGGGGATGATGTTAGTTATGTTACTCAGGGATGATGTGAGTTATGTTACTCAGGGGATGATGTGAGTTATGTTGCTCAGGGGATGATGTGAGTTATGTTACTCAGGGATGATGTGAGTTATGTTACTCAGGGATGATGTGAGTTATGTTACTCAGGGAATGATGTGAGTTATGTTACTCAGGGCATGATGTGAGTTATGTTACTCAGGGGATGATGTGAGTTATGTTACTCAGGGAATGATGTGAGTTATGTTACTCAGGGGATGATGTGAGTTATGTTACTCAGGGGATGATGTGAGTTATGTTGCTCAGGGATGATGTGAGTTATGTTACTCAGGGGATGATGTGAGTTATGTTACTCAGGCGATGATGTGAGTTATGTTACTCAGGGAATGATGTGAGTTATGTTGCTCAGGGTATGATGTGAGTTATGTTACTCAGGGGATGATGTGAGTTATGTTACTCAGGGAATGATGTGAGTTATGTTACTCAGGGGATGATGTGAGTTATGTTACTCAGGGAATGATGTGAGTTATGTTACTCAGGGGATGATGTGAGTTATGTTACTGAGGGGATGATGTGAGTTATGTTGCCCAGGGAATGATGTGAGTTATGTTACTCAGGGAATGATGTGAGTTATGTTACTCAGGGGATGATGAGTTATGTTACTCAGGGAATGATGTGAGTTATGTTACTGAGGGGATGATGTGAGTTATGTTGCTCAGGGGATGATGTGAGTTATGTTACTCAGGGATGATGTGAGTTATGTTGCTCAGGGGATGATGTGAGTTATGTTACTCAGGGGATGATGTGAGTTATGTTACTCAGGGGATGATGTGAGTTATGTTACTCAGGGGATGATGTGAGTTATGTTACTCAGGGGATGATGTGAGTTATGTTACTCAGGGAATGATGTGAGTTATGTTACTCAGGGGATGATGTGAGTTATGTTACTCAGGGGATGATGTGAGTTATGTTGCTCAGGGGATGATGTGAGTTATGTTACTCAGGGGATAATGTGAGTTATGTTACTGAGGGGATGATGTGAGTTATGTTGCTCAGGGGATGATGTGAGTTATGTTGCTCAGGGGATGATGTGAGTTATGTTACTCAGGGAATGATGTGAGTTATGTTACTCAGGGGATGATGTGAGTTATGTTACTCAGGGAATGATGTGAGTTATGTTACTCAGGGGATGATGTGAGTTATGTTACTCAGGGGATGATGTGAGTTATGTTACTCAGGGAATGATGTGAGTTATGTTACTCAGGGGATGATGTGAGTTATGTTACTCAGGGGATGATGTGAGTTATGTTGCTCAGGGGATGATGTGAGTTATGTTACTCAGGGGATGATGTGAGTTATGTTACTCAGGGGATGATGTGAGTTATGTTACTCGGGATGATGTGAGTTATGTTGCTCAGGGATGATGTGAGTTATGTTACTCAGGGGATGATGTGAGTTATGTTACTCAGGGGATGATGTGAGTTATGTTACTCAGGGGATGATGTGAGTTATGTTACTCAGGGGATGATGTGAGTTATGTTACTCAGGGGATGATGTGAGTTATGTTACTCAGGGGATGATGTGAGTTATGTTGCTCAGGGGATGATGTGAGTTATGTTACTCAGGGGATGATGTGAGTTATGTTGCTCAGGGGATGATGTGAGTTATGTTACTCAGGGGATGATGTGAGTTATGTTACTCAGGGGATGATGTGAGTTATGTTACTCAGGGGATGATGTGAGTTATGTTACTCAGGGGATGATGTGAGTTATGTTACTCAGGGGATGATGTGAGTTATGTTACTCAGGGGATGATGTGAGTTATGTTGCTCAGAGATGATGTGAGTTATGTTACTCAGGGGATGATGTGAGTTATGTTACTCAGGGGATGATGTGAGTTATGTTGCTCAGGGATGATGTGAGTTATGTTACTCGGGATAATGTGAGTTATGTTACTCAGGGGATGATGTGAGTTATGTTACTCAGGGGATGATGTGAGTTATGTTACTCAGGGGATGATGTGAGTTATGTTGCTCAGGGATGATGTGAGTTATGTTACTCAGGGGATAATGTGAGTTATGTTACTGAGGGGATGATGTGAGTTATGTTGCTCAGGGGATGATGTGAGTTATGTTGCTCAGGGAATGATGTGAGTTATGTTGCTCGGGATGATGTGAGTTATGTTACTCAGGGGATGATGTGAGTTATGTTGCTCGGGATGATGTGAGTTATGTTACTCAGGGGATGATGTGAGTTATGTTACTCAGGGATGATGTGAGTTATGTTACTGAGGGGATGATGTGAGTTATGTTACTCAGGGGATGATGTGAGTTATGTTACTCAGGGATGATGTGAGTTATGTTACTCAGGGGATGATGTGAGTTATGTTGCTCAGGGAATGATGTGAGTTATGTTGCTCAGGGAATGATGTGAGTTATGTTACTCAGGGGATGATGTGAGTTATGTTGCTCAGGGGATGATGTGAGTTATGTTACTCAGGGGATGATGTGAGTTATGTTACTCAGGGATGATGTGAGTTATGTTGCCCAGGGGATGATGTGAGTTATGTTGCTCAGGGGATGATGTGAGTTATGTTACTCAGGGATGATGTGAGTTATGTTGCCCAGGGGATGATGTGAGTTATGTTGCTCAGGGGATGATGTCAGTTATGTTACTCAGGGGATGATGTGAGTTATTTTGCTCGGGGGATGTGAAGCTTATTTGGCTGTTTAGAACCAAGGCCTGGAACAGAATGCAGAATTTATTATATATTTATTATATATTTCGCGATTTAATTCCTTTTAGGTTCTTAATTTTTCTTGGCAGCTTACGTGTGCTGTGTTACTGTGTGTGTGCTGTGTAACTGTGTGTGTGTGCTGTGTAACTGTGTGTGCTGTGTACATGTATGTGTGCTGTGTAACTGTGTGTGCTGTGTACATGTATGTGTGCTGTGTAACTGTGTGTGCTGTGTACATGTATGTGCTGTGTAACTGTGTGTGCTGTGTACATGTATGTGTGCTGTGTAACTGTGTGCTGTGTACATGTATGTGTGCTGTGTAACTGTGTGTGCTGTGTACATGTATGTGTGCTGTGTAACTGTGTGTGCTGTGTACATGTATGTGTGCTGTGTAACTGTGTGTGCTGTGTACATGTATGTGTGCTGTGTAACTGTGTGTGTGCTGTGTACATGTATGTGTGCTGTGTAACTGTGTGTGCTGTGTACATGTATGTGTGCTGTGTAACTGTGTGTGCTGTGTACATGTATGTGTGCTGTGTACATGTAACTGTGTGTCATCATTAAACAGCTAATATGCTGGAGTCAACATCCCACGAGGTGGAACTAAAGAATGCTGAACCTGAAATCATTGAACTGCTTGTGGAGTTCATCTACACGGCCAGGTGAGTTATAAACACACATCTACACGGCCAGGTGAGTTATAAACACACATCTACACGGCCAGGTGAATTATAAACACACTACATCTACACGGCCAGGTGAATTATAAACACACTACATCTACACGGCCAGGTGAGTTATAAACACACTACATCTACACGGCCAGGTGAGTTATAAACACACTACATCTACACGGCCAGGTGAGTTATAAACACACTACATCTACACGGCCAGGTGAGTTATAAACACACATCTACACGGCCAGGTGAATTATAAACACACATCTACACGGCCAGGTGAATTATAAACACACATCTACACGGCCAGGTGAATTATAAACACGCTGCATCTACACGGCCAGGTGAGTTATAAACACACTGCATCTACACAGCCAGGTGAGTTCTAAACACACTGCATCTACACAGCCAGGTGAGTTATAAACACACATCTACACGGCCAGGTGAATTATAAACACGCTGCATCTACACGGCCAGGTGAGTTATAAACACACTGCATCTATAAACCGGGTGAGTTCTAAACACACTGCATCTATAAACCGGGTGAGTTCTAAACACACTGCATCTACACAGCCAGGTGAGTTATAAACACACATCTACACGGCCAGGTGAATTATAAACACGCTGCATCTACACGGCCAGGTGAGTTATAAACACACTGCATCTATAAACCGGGTGAGTTCTAAACACACTGCATCTATAAACCGGGTGAGTTCTAAACACACTGCATCTATAAACCGGGTGAGTTATTCAGTGCTGCTCCACTGTGTCCTGTCACACACAGGTGATCATCTGAGGAGTAGCTGAGGTGTAGACCATGTGTAAATGAGAAAATACTTTTATAAATGTAATAAACTGACTCACGGACCTACAAGCCTTTCAGAAACTCCATTGCAGTATTACAGTGACAAAACAGTTTCAGTTTCAGATCCTGAGCCTTGCTTTTTATTGGCATTACAGTAAAGTTATGCATTTGTGCAAATCCACAAGGACAGTCTGTATGAATAGGTGCTGTACATATTTGTATGAACATATTAATTTCTTACAATTTTAAGTATAGCCGTCTGATGTTTCGTATTTATTATAAGATCGTTCTTTCTTTGTTTTAGAATTTCCGTCAACAGCAATAATGTTCAATCCTTATTGGATGCTGCTAATCAATATCAGATTGAACCAGTGAAAAAAATGTGTGTGGATTTCCTGAAGGAACAAGTGGATGCAGCGAATTGCCTCGGTAAGAATCCTGTGTGGATTAAACCCCTAACCCTGACCTTTAACCTTTAACCTACTCACAGTAAGAGTCCAGTGTGGGTTTAGGGTTTAACCTGCTCACAGTAAGAGTCCTGTGTGGTTTAGGGTTTAACCTGCTCACAGTAAGAGTCCTGTGTGGATTAGGATTTAATCTGCACACAGTAAGAGTCCTGTGTGGTTTAGGATTTAACCTGTTGACAGTAAGAGTCCTGTGTGAATTAGGGTTTAACCTGCACACAGTAAGAGTCCTGTGTGGATTAGGATTTAATCTGCACACAGTAAGAGTCCTGTGTGGGTTTAGGGTTTAACCTGCTCACAGTAAGAGTCCTGTGTGGGTTTAGGGTTTAACCTGCTCACAGTAAGGGTCCTGTATGGGTTTAACCTGCTCACAGTGTTAGGTGCTGGTGGGGGAAGGACCCAAACGCAGGCAGGAATATGAAAAAACCGAAGTTTATTCAGGGCAAGGCAGCAATCCGTGGTAAAACAGGCTGGGTCAAAAACCAGGGAGACAGGGCAACGGTACAAAACACAGTCCAAAAGAGTAGTCAAGGAACAGGCAGGGGTCAAACCGGGAAGGCACAGCAAAAGCACAAAATCAGGATCCAAAGACAGGGTTGCGAGAACACAGGCAGGAGTCAAAAACCGGGGAGGCGTAGAAGGAACACAAAGAAAACAAAACAGACTGGATACAAAACAAAACAACAATAGGCAAAGGACTTGGGAAACAAAAACTAGAAAACAGAATAAACAAAACAACTCGGGCAGAAACTCGGAAAAACAGACGGTAACACAGAAGCAGAATATCATAAGAGGAACTCGCGAAGAACACTGAAATGACAAAGTATATATACACAGAGGGAGACAGACATAATGGGAATCAGGTGTGTAGAAGCAGGGAGGGGAGATTGCTCACAGGTGAGAACAGTGAGGGTTAACAGGGACCAATAAATCAATGACAGGGGAAACGTAAGACACGGACTGGAATACACATAGACACAATGATAACAAACGGCCTGGAGTTAGCAGGTAAACAAGTGCACAGCTCAGATTAGAAGAACACGAAAGTGGACACATATGCAGAGAATGCGAAATCACAGATCAATGCAGGGATAGGATAATGAGGAGGGAAATGACAGCTGCAGGTAGAAACTCAAGATGAATTAGTAATGTTAGTAGTGAACTCTAGAACCCTAATGTTAGTAGGTTAGTATTATATACACATGTTAGTTTGTTAGCAGGTTAGTATTAAATCTAATCTAACAGTTAGTATGATTAGTACATTAGTATTATATACAAATATAAATAAAGTCAGAAGGAAGAAAACAAGATATACGAAATACAGAAGAAACCTGAATGTTCCCAAAATCACCCGAATAGTGCAATGACAAAGACAGGGGGTGGAATCTCAGAAACATGGAACGCGGACTGACAATCGCGAGGGAAAGAAAACAGGAAAAATAATAACAAATAAAGAAATAAGACACAGATTACAGGATCCTAACACACAGGGTGATGTTTGGGTGCTTTGGGATGTTGTTGCAGGGATCAGTGTGCTGGCAGAGTGCCTAGACTGTCCAGAGCTGAAGACATTAGCAGATGACTTCATCCACCAGCATTTCACAGAGGTGTACAAGATGGACGAGTTTCTGCAGCTGGACGTAAAGAGAGTTACTCACCTGTTAAACCAGGACACACTGACTGTGCGAGTCGAAGACCAGGTGAGTCATTTACCTATTAACCTATTACACCTGAACGCACAGGCGAGGCTCCGTCTGGACCTGTTTGTGCCTCCGCTGCAGATATACGACGCTGCTGTCCGTTGGCTGAAGTATGACGAGCCAAACCGACAGCAGTACATCGTGGACATTCTGGCCAAAGTCCGCTTCCCTCTCGTGTCCAAGAACTTCCTGAGCAAGACGGTCCAAGCTGAGCCTCTGATCCAGGACAACCCAGAATGTCTGAAGATGGTGATCAGTATGTACCAGTGCACATTTACCTGCTCACAGTAAGCACTGTGCATTAGACTGTATATTAGTGATGTATAATTAGCCTGTATATTAATCATGTATAATTAGCCTGTATATTAATGATGTATAATTAGCCTGTATATTAATCATGTATAATTAGCCTGTATATTAATGATGTATAATTAGCCTGTATATGAATCATGTATAATTAGCCTGTATATTAATCATGTATAATTAGCTTATATATGAATCTGCAGCGCCTCTGTTTGGTGATAGGTGGGATGCGCTACCACCTCCTGTCTCCAGAGGACCGTGAGGAACTGGGGGAGAGCAGCCGGCCTCGCCGCAAAAAACACGACTTCCGCATAGCGCTGTTTGGTGGCTCACAGCCTCAATCCTGCCGCTACTTCAACCCCAAGGTAGAGAGAGATTTAAACTACACTGTGTACTGAAATAGCCTCACTCTGGATAAACTGTGCTCTGTACTGAGGTAAATTCACATTATATAAACTGCTCACTAAGCCTCAGCTGGATAAAGTGTGCCGTCTCTGAGGTGTTGGCGGGTGATGGCAGGCAGGTTTTTGGTTGTAGGACTACAGCTGGACAGACATCCGCTGTCCGTTTGAGAAGAGGAGGGACGCGGCCTCAGTGTTCTGGGATAATGTGGTGTACATCCTGGGCGGCTCTCAGCTCTTCCCCATTAAGAGGATGGACTGCTACAATGTGGTGAAGGACAGCTGGTACTCCAAACTCGGCCCCCCCAACCCACGCGACAGTTTGGCAGCCTGCGCCTCTAAGGGCAAGATCTACACCTCCGGGGGCTCGGAAGTGGGTAAGTATCTGGGGGGGGAGGGGTGCTGCAAGGACTACTGCAGTAGCATTGTCAGTGACTGTAATTACCCTGTGCAGTGACTGTAATTGTCTACTTCTGTGGTAAATTAGTGTGTTCGTCCCATGTAAGGACCTGTGTGTGTGTGTGTGTGTCCTGTGTAAGGGAACTCTGCACTCAGCCTGTTTGAGTGCTATGACACGCGCACAGAGAGCTGGCAGAACAAGCCTAGCATGCTGATGCCCCGATGTAGCCACGGCATTGTGGAGGCTAACGGGCTAATCTACGTCTGCGGGGGCAGTCTGGGAAACAATGTCTCCGGGAGGGTCCTCAACAACTGTGAGGTCTATGACCCCACCACTGAGAAGTGAGTTACACACCAACATCGCTGCCTAGCAACTACTCTGTACGTCTCACACTGCTGCCTAGCAACTACTCTATACATCTCACATTGCAGCCTAGCAACTACTCTGTACATCTCACACTGCTGCCTAGCAACTACTCTGTACATCTCACACTGCTGCCTAGCAACTACTCTGTACATCTCACACTGCTGCCTAGCAACTACTCTGTACATCTCACACTGCTGCCTAGCAACTACTCTGTACATCTCACACTGCTGCCTAGGAGCTACTGTGCTCATATCTCATACTGTTTGGGTTTCTTTAGGTGGATGGAGCTGTGTGGTATGAGAGAAGCCAGGAAGAACCATGGCCTTGTGTTTGTTAATGAAAGAATTTTTGCAGTCGGAGGTCAGAATGGAATGGGTATGTTATGCTGTTTTTGGTCTAGTTGGTTATTATGCCATATTGTCTTCTGAATGATACAGAAATTCAGCTCACCTGTCAGATTTAAGAAAACCAACCAATCTATGTTTCCCCTCTCTGGCGCCTCTTATGATGCGTCTCCATGGTGATGCAGGAGGGCTGGACTCGGTGGAATTCTACGACATCGGCAGTAACGAGTGGAGGCTGGCGGCGCCGATGCCGTGGAAAGGCGTGACGGTGAAGTGTGCGGCCGTGGGATTGGTCATCTACGTGCTGGCTGGGTTTCAGGGTGTCGGTCGGCTGGGTCACATTCTGGAATACCACACTGATGCGGACAAATGGGTTTCCTGCAACAAAGTGCGAGCGTTCCCTGTGACCAGCTGCCTTATCTGTGTGGTGGACACTTGTGGAGCTAACGAGCAGGAGACATCATCATCATCCTCATCATCAGTATAACTACCAGACTTGCCCCACCCTTCAGTGTATATGAATGTTTTTATATGAATATTGAATAAACGTTCTGTGCTGCACTGTGGTCTTTCTCCTCATGAAGATAGAACTTCTTTCCGCAATAGTTATTACAACACTGCCTCTTCCGCATCTGGGGAGGGATGGCACAGTTTGTGATATTTGTTTCCTCCAATCTGATTGGTTATGATAGTTCAGCAGTTAAGTTGGCTTGAATTACTGTCTCCAATTGGAGCCACACCTACACAAGATCATGAGAGAAAAAAACTGGTCAGGCTCATAGTATTGTATTTTTAGTATTTTTCACACTAAAATGATTCTAATTAGTAGTTGAAGTATAATAATAATTTAGTAGTATGATAGTAAAGTAGAATAGTAGTATTGTTGCATGTTGAAGAGGAGGTGAGAGGAAAGGGGTTTTAATGTTAAATGCAGAAATCAGTCCTACTTTGAATCCATGTAATATTGTTACTTAAGCAAACCATACAGGAGGCTAGTCAGCAGAGGCTAGTCCCGGTTTTCCTGCTCGCTGTCCCGGTTTTCCTGCTCGCTGTCCCGGTTTTCCTGCTCGCTGTTCCCGTCTCTGCTTGAGCTTTCTCGCGGCTCAGGGTCGGCTCTCTTCCGTGTTTTGTTTTCCGTCCATCTGTCTATTTGCTCACCTGTCTCAGGTGATTGTGCCGGATATTTAAGCTCCTCGCTTCCCTCTTCCGGTGCTTTGTTGTCGTTATATGTTTGACACAAAGTCGGTAAGGTATAGGAACTCGTTTCAAATAAGAAAAGTATGAAGACCGGTTAGAGTTTAGGAAAATATCTTTAGAATCCTTTGTTTCCTATTGTTTCACTCTTTATCCTTATTCCTTTCCTCTTTGCTTTCTGTCTGGAGTAGTTTCCCTAACCCCTAACCCCTAACCCTCTCTCTGTTACCTATTTATTTTAGCTCGGTCGCTCCTCGAGCTTTAGGTAACAGGTTCTGTTTTCTTTCTCGTTTCGAGCGCCCATGAGTGAGAGTGTGAGGCCCCTGTTCTGTTTTATTTTCCACTGGGGTTTCGAGTCTCACCCTCGTTTGGGGTAGTTCTTATTTGGCTATTCGCCGGGGGGGTTTTATTCCCACTATTTTTGTTTTGTGTCAATCCCTTCAGTGGTCCTCACTAACGTGAGCGGCTTTCTGATCCCCCGTCCTGTCCTTAACCAGCACCCTTACAAAAACACTAAAACAGAACCCTGGGCTTGTCTATAATGAAGTCATGTAGATTATGGGTACTGTACCGTTGGGAAGGGCAGGTTGTGTTGGAAAACAGTGCCATTGGCATACTCATTACAGTACATTCCCTTGCGTTCTCTTGCTTTTTAGTGTATATACACAGAATGCTGTGCCATGACTGAAATTTCTCAGATTATTATTTTATAGCATTGATGATCCTAATCATTTCCACATGGATGTAATAGCTGTGCCTTTGTTAAGCCTAATACTTTATCCCTAAGCCCATTTGTGTCCTAATAACAGGCTTACTACATTCTCAATTTCCCTCCTGTAATGGCTATGGGATCAACTTCATGTTGTAAGATTGTGTTTTAACGACTAATATCATTTGTTACCCTGACCAGTACTGTTCGTTGCCTAAACCTGTATTTAGCCTATGCACTTACCGGTTTAAGTCACTCTGGATGAGGGTCTAATGTCCTAATGTACATTTAACTTAAATCACATCACTTACAGCACATTTTTGTCTAATAGATAACAGGTCATAATTACTTTATAAGATTTGTGACAATGAGCCATCCGTCCATCCATCAATTATCTAACCCGCTCATATCCCAGCATGCATTGGGCGAGAGGCAGGAATACACCCTGGATTCGAACTCGGTACCTTCTTGCTGTGAGGCGACAGTGCTAACCACTGCACCACCGTGCCGCCTGACAATGAGCCATAATGCTAACCACTGCACCACCGTGCAGCCTGACAATGAGCCATAGTGCTAACCACTGCACCACCGTGCCGCCTGACAATGAGCCATAGTGCTAACCACTGCACCACCTTGCCGCCTGACAATGAGCCATAATGCTAACCACTGCACCACTGTGCCGCCTGACAATGAGCCATAATGCTAACCACTGCACCACCATGCCGCCTGACAATGAGCCATAATGCTAACCACTGCACCACCGTGCCGCCTGACAATGAGCCATAGTGCTAACCACTGCACCACCGTGCCGCCTGACAATGAGCCATAATGCTAACCACTGCACCACCGTGCCGCCTGACAATGAGCCATAATGCTAACCACTGCACCACTGTGCCGCCTGACAATGAGCCATAATGCTAACCACTGCACCACCGTGCAGCCTGACAATGAGCCATAATGCTAACCACTGCACCACCATGCCGCCTGACAATGAGCCATAATGCTAACCACTGCACCACCGCGCCGCCTGACAATGAGCCATAGTGCTAACCACTGCACCACCGTGCTGCCTGACAATGAGCCATAGTGCTAACCACTGCACCACGGCGCCGCCTGACAATGAGCCATAATGCTAACCACTGCACCACCGTGCCGCCTGACAATGAGCCATAGTGCTAACCACTGCACCACCGTGCCGCCTGACAATGAGCCATAGTGCTAACCACTGCACCACCGTGCCGCCTGACAATGAGCCATAATGCTAACCACTGCACCACCATGCCGCCTGACAGAGCCATAATGCTAACCACTGCACCACCGTGCCGCCTGACAATGAGCCATAGTGCTAACCACTGCACCACCGTGCCGCCTGACAATGAGCCATAATGCTAACCACTGCACCACCGTGCCGCCTGACAATGAGCCATAATGCTAACCACTGCACCACTGTGCCGCCTGACAATGAGCCATAATGCTAACCACTGCACCACCGTGCAGCCTGACAATGAGCCATAATGCTAACCACTGCACCACCATGCCGCCTGACAATGAGCCATAGTGCTAACCACTGCACCACCATGCCGCCTGACAATGAGCCATAGTGCTAACCACTGCACCACCGTGCCGCCTGACAATGAGCCATAGTGCTAACCACTGCACCACCGTGCCGCCTGACAATGAGCCATAGTGCTAACCACTGCATCACCATGCCGCCTGACAATGAGCCATAATGCTAACCACTGCACCACCGTGCCGCCTGACAATGAGCCATAATGCTAACCACTGCACCACCGTGCCGCCTGACAATGAGCCATAGTGCTAACCACTGCACCACCGTGCCGCCTGACAATGAGCCATAGTGCTAACCACTGCACCACCGTGCAGCCTGACAATGAGCCATAATGCTAACCACTGCACCACCGCGCCGCCTGACAATGAGCCATAGTGCTAACCACTGCACCACCGTGCCGCCTGACAATGAGCCATAGTGCTAACCACTGCACCACCGCGCCGCCTGACAATGAGCCATAATGCTAACCACTGCACCACCGTGCCGCCTGACAATGAGCCATAATGCTAACCACTGCACCACCGCGCCGCCTGACAATGAGCCATAATGCTAACCACTGCACCACCGTGCCGCCTGACAATGAGCCATAGTGCTAACCACTGCACCACCATGCCGCCTGACAATGAGCCATAATGCTAACCACTGCACCACCGTGCCGCCTGACAATGAGCCATAATGCTAACCACTGCACCACTGTGCCGCCTGACAATGAGCCATAATGCTAACCACTGCACCACCGCGCCGCCTGACAATGAGCCATAGTGCTAACCACTGCACCACCGTGCCGCCTGACAATGAGCCATAATGCTAACCACTGCACCACCGTGCCGCCTGACAATGAGCCATAATGCTAACCACTGCACCACCGTGCCGCCTGACAATGAGCCATAATGCTAACCACTGCACCACCGTGCCGCCTGACAATGAGCCATAATGCTAACCACTGCACCACCGTGCCGCCTGACAATGAGCCATAAAATCCTTAATCCTACTAACAGGAAGGTAAAAGTTAAAAAAAAAAAATATTATAATAATTTGCCGCCCAACACGGGGCCTGTATATGTCAAATTCCAACCCTAATTTGGAATGTTCAACTGTCCCCCCACTGCACAGGAGACACGGATATCGGTGGAGACAGTGAAGCATTGATGCTGCTGGCAGTCCGGCACAGAACTCTAAAAATACTGAATACAGTATTCGAAAATGAGCTGCGAAGCTAGAAACAATTCAACTTCAAAGACAAGAGATATACATTTAAACTTTTACGTCTACCATACATGTCCTCTGCAGTGGGGGTTGCTCCATGAACGTTATGGAGGGCATTCTGCGTATTATTATCGTTTTAATTATTATTTTATTTAAACCAGGAAGATCTCTTTCAGGGGACCTGTCATAAAACAAGTTAGCCTACAAAGACAATTGAAAGAAATAAAAATCTGAAAAATCGTGTAAAACAGGAATTCTCAGCAGAGGTTAAAGCAGGATCATAGCTACTTCAGACACTTTGCCATGATTTACACGTTTCAAGAAACAGAAAATATACCAAATATACAGAAATGACAAAACATTTCGCTAAGACGTTTACGTGTCAAAGCTTTTATTTTGAAATCAGACAACCGGAAGTACCTCGTTGCCAGCAATACTTCGGGGTGGTTTCAGTTCCTATAAACGATGTATGGTTTCAGTTGTTAAAAGAAATGTTACGCGGTTGCGCTGAACTACGCTAGCCTACTGCATCAGTAGAAAATGTCGCAAGTGGCGTTATAAAATTGTGTATATGAGAATCTGAGAGGATGACAGTGTGTAGCTTCTTTCTACAAGGCCGATGTCGGTACGGTGAGAAATGCTGGAACGAGCATCCGCGGGGTGGCGGCGGCGGCGGCGGCGGCGGCGGGGGGTATGGCAGCTATAGCCGGCCACCAGCGCAGTCCAGCAGTAATCGTGGAGGTGGAGGTAAGAAAGTCTACCGGTTTATTTTACCGCAGCTAATGAGTGGTAGAAGCTTAACTAGCAAACGTTTGTTAGCTAATTAGCCAGTCATAGAAATGTCAACTTATCATAAGTGACGTAAACGGTTCTTCTCTAAATCCCGTGTTAGCTAACTGGCTAGCATATAATATATAGGCTAGGCTACCGAGGTTATGTTGGCTGTATAATGGATGAATCACTACCTACACGGTACATTTAATCAAAAGTGGTTTTCTCATATTTCTCAAAGCAATTCTTAAAACGGCTTGTAATTGCTACCACAATACTGTTCATCGTGTTAGCGGTGGAATGACACTTACCACTAGCTTTAGCAAATGTTCATGTGCAGCTTGGCAAGGTTAAGGTTGCTGGTGTTCAGGCTTGCTATTGTGTTTTATGGAGGATAATTCACGCCAAAATTAAGACTGAAATCTTTAGCCTAAGACACCTGGTTCTACTTATCAAGGTATTGATTGATCATGATTAATTAATTAGATTAATCTGGTGTCTTGGTGCTGGGCTAAAACAGAAATCTGCACCCACACTGGCCCTTTTCGGATAAGATTGGACACCCTGATCTAACTTATCAAGCTAGACAGTTACAGTGAGCACCATAATTCATTGGACAGTGGCACATTTTTTGTTATTTTGGTTTGGTACTCTAGCACTTTGAGTTTGAAAGGATAGTTTGAACGTTATTGCAGACACACCGATCAGCCACAGCCACATTAAAACCACTGACAGGTGAAGTGAATAACATGGATTATCTCGTTGTTATTTTGGTTCTGTACTCTAAGCACTTTGAGTTTGATAGCATACAAGCATACAATGAGGTTGAAGTGCAGACTGTCAGCTTTAATTTGAGGGTATTTTCATCCATATCGGATGAACCGTTTAGAAATTATAGAACCTTTTGTACATAGTCCCCCCCCCCCATTTCCAGGCATCAAAAATATTGGACAGTTTAACATAATGTACAATACAGTAATCATTTTTAATATTTGGTCGCATATCCTTTGCATGCCATGACTTCCTGATGTCTGTTACCCAACAATAACAAAAGACTCTTGACATCTTATTTTCTGGTGCTCTTACAAGCGATACTATAACCTCTCTGCATTTGGATCTCTCTGGGAATTGGGGGGTGGGACTAGATTTAACTAAATTACAAGTCACCAAGGGTCTGACGTATCAAACAAGCCTTAAACCATCACTCTGCTGACAGATATGCAGTAGATAAGGATGGATCACTTTAAGGGTTGTTTCTCCTGACAAATCTTCCTATTGAATTTTATGGAAAAATAAGTCTGGAGAAGAAACAAGTTATCCATCCATATTTACTGCATATCTGGCAGCAGAGTGATGGTTTAAGGCTTGTTTGATACATCAGACCCTTGATGACTTAAAGCCATTTAGCCAACCATGTGTTTCATACTGTTCCAGTGTAATTTACAGTTAATCTAGTCCCACCCCCAAATTCCAATAAAGATCCATTCAGATGCAGAGAGGTTGTAGGAGTACCAGAAAATAAGATATCAAGGCGATACCTTCTCCTTTTGATATTGTTGGGTCACAGACATCAGGAAGTAATGGCATGCAAAGGATATGCTACCAAATATTTAAAAAAAAAAAAATTATTTAACCTTTATTTAGACAGGTAATCTCATTGGGACACGGGGTCTCCTGTTCAAGACAACAGCAAAAATTATTACTTTATTCTAGTGCTAGTGTATAGAACCAAAATAACAAAAAATGTGTCGCTGTCCAATTAATTATGGTACGCACTGTATATTCCCTAATATACAGCATGTCATATGTGCCCCTGCAGGACCCAGGGTTGAGTAGCACTGGGGTTGTATAATGGTTAGGGAACTTTGCTTGTAACTTAAAGGTTGTGTGTTCGATTCCCAGGTGGAGTACAGCCGTTGTACTCATTAATAAGGTGCATAATCTGAATTTATTTAATGAAATATCCAGCTGTGTAAATGGATTGCATGTAAGACACAGATAAAGACCAGAAATTAAGCTGAGTTGTGCTGTTTTTCACCAGGGTTTGGAAACAGAGTGTGGGTGAATCCTTCACAGAGGTCATCTGGACGAGACTACGTCCAGTCCTCAGCCTTCCCCAAGGGTGGAGGGAGTGACTGGGGGCGGGGAGGGGGAGAAGAGAGGAACTTCTCCGCCCAGAACCGATACTCCGGTCTCAACAGCAACAGCCAAGGAGATGACAATGACAAACATGTGTGAGTTACACACCCAACACACAATATACATGTGCTCTTACACACCCAACACGCAATATACATGTGCTCTTACACACCCAACACGCAATATACATGTGCTCTTACACACCCAACATGCAATTTACATGTGCTCTTACACACCCAACACGCAATATACATGTGCTCTTACACACCCACACGCAATATACATGTGCTCTTACACACCCAACACGCAATATACATGTGCTCTTACACACCCAACACGCAATATACATGTGCTCTTACACACCCAACACGCAATATACATGTGCTCTTACACACCCAACACACAATATACATGTGCTCTTATACACACACACTGGACTTATTGCACAAGAGAAGGCTTGATGTTTTCCTACAATAAAATGCTATGTGGAGTGGAGTGCCCCGCCCCCAGGTCTCAGCCACACCTACCGGTGGAGAGAGCACACACACTTGTACGGGACGAGAGCACACACACTTGTACGGGACCGAGAGCACACACACTTGTACGGGACCGAGAGCACACACACTTGTACGGGACGAGAGCACACACACTTGTACGGGACCGAGAGCACACACACTTGTACGGGACCGAGAGCACACACACTTGTACGGGACCGAGAGCACACACACTTGTACGGGACCGAGAGCACACACACTTGTACGGGACCGAGAGCACACACACTTGTACGGGACCGAGAGCACACACACTTGTACGGGACCGAGAGCACACACACTTGTACGGGACGAGAGCACACACACTTGTACGGGACGAGAGCACACACACTTGTACGGGACCGAGAGCACACACACTTGTACGGGACCGAGAGCACACACACTTGTACGGGACCGAGAGCACACACACTTGTACGGGACCAAGAGCACACACACTTGTACGGGACCGAGAGCACACACACTTGTACGGGACGAGAGCACACACACTTGTACGGGACCGAGAGCACACACACTTGTACGGGACGAGAGCACACACACTTGTACGGGACCGAGAGCACACACACTTGTACGGGACCGAGAGCACACACACTTGTACGGGACCGAGAGCACACACACTTGTACGGGACCGAGAGCACACACACTTGTACGGGACCGAGAGCACACACACTTGTACGGGACCGAGAGCACACACACTTGTACGGGACCGAGAGCACACACACTTGTACGGGACGAGAGCACACACACTTGTACGGGACGGGAGCACACACACTTGTACGGGACCGAGAGCACACACACTTGTACGGGACCGAGAGCACACACACTTGTACGGGACGAGAGCACACACACTTGTACGGGACGGGAGCACACACTGAGAGGACGAGTTTGTTTCTTTGTGAGAGCGCAGATACTGTCATACTGTCCCAGGGGTGCGTCACGGTGTGTGACAGTGATATTGTGATGTGATTTTCTTGTTGTGATATTGTGATATGAGATGTAATATTGTGATATGATGTTGTGATATGAGATGTAATATTGTGATATGATGTTGTGATATGAGATGTAATATTGTGATATGATGTTGTGATATGAGATGGCATGGTGAGTTGTTGCTGCTGTGCTGATTATCTCCGCAGGGAGACTATCTGTAAAGATATGGAGGCGTGGGAAAGCTCTGGCCAGTGGCCTTTCTCCTGTTACGCTACAACCCCAGCTTCCATTTCAGGTATCCACTTATAAGAAGTGTGCAATGCTCACCCTAACCCTGTGGATTTAATCAACATAGATGTACCTTGTTAACATGTTAACGTTAATGTTTAGTGTATTTCTCAAAGAGAATGTACCTGGCCCAATGTAGATTGTTAAAAAGGGGCGACTACCATTTTCAGATTTTAATTTTTAATGCAATTCTGAAGACATCAAATGCTTTATTTAATTTTACCATTAGAATGTATGTGAACATTAGTGTGATGTGACGTTTATGATATTAATAAGGCCTTTATTAAAGTGTTTAATATGTATTATCTGTGTTTATTACAGGTTTTACAGAGTTATCTCCAGAAGAGCTACGTTTGGAATACTACACGAGCCGATCGAATGGAGGCTTGCAGAACTATGTGAGGCCAACATTATCTCCTCAGCTCATATACATACTGTACTATCATGGGTACACTGCAGCCACCTCCTGTGGTCCTAGTGACCATGGCTTTTATTTATATATCTATATATATATATATATATATATACATACAGTGCCCTCCACAATTATTGGCACCCCTGGTAAAGATGAGTAAAAAGGGTTATAAAAGATTCACCGTTTAATGAATTAGCTTAAAGGGATAGTTCGGAATTTTGGACATAATGTCTCAATTACGACTTACCCATGATGTAGTTGATTGATGGAAACCATTTTCAGCTAATTCCATGTTGTCCCTTCTTTTGGACATACACACGTTGCTTATGCTAGCGCAACTCTATGGTAACCGGTAGCATCCACTACCAAACGCACTTAAACACTCCACAGTGCACCCAAAGCAAATAAAATACGACGACAGTCTATCTGGGGAGCGATACTTTACGTTACCTACAAATGTATTGCCGGCACTTGTCGACTACAACAACAAAGAAGAGCAACAAGTTGCAATGGCCACGTTCGCTCCGCCGCTGTACTTCTGCTTCTGCTGAGAATATAGGTCAGCACAAAGTAAAGGATTCAACGATAGTTTGACTTCAAAAATGATGGTATAAACACTCAAAATAACCCAGATAGACTGTCGTCGTATTTTATTTGCTTTGGGTGCACTATGTTTTGGATCATTGTCCTGCTGGAAGATCCAACGACGACCCAGTTTTAGTCTCCTGGTAAAGGCAGCCAGATTCAGATTGAAAATGTCCTGATATTTCATGGAGTTCATGATGCCATGTACCCTAACAAGGTTCCCGGGGCCTTTGGAGGAAAAACAGCCCCACAACATCACAGAACCTCCATCATACTTAACAGTGGGGATCAGGTTATTTTAGCTATAGCCATCCTTCTTTTTATGCCAAAACCACCTTGAGTGTTGGTTGCCGAAAAGCTAAAAAAAAAAGTTTAATCTGACCATAGAACACGGTTCCAGTCAAAGTTCAAGTAGCTTTTAGCAAACTCCAGGTGCTTACGTTTGTGGTGAAATGACAGGAAAGGCTTTTTTCTGGCATGCTTTCCAAATAATTTGTTGGCATGGAGGTGACGTCTAATGGTAGTTTTGGAGACTTGATGACTCCAAGATGCTACTTTCCTCTGTAATTCTCCAACAGTGATCCTTGGGGATTTTTTTGCCTCTCTTACCATCCTCCTCACTGCGTGGGGGCAAAATAAACTTGGGTCCTATTCCAGGCAAATTTGTAACAGTTCCAGTTGCTTTGATCTTTTTTAAGTAATGCCCTAATGGTAGATATGGGCATTTTCAGGTGAGTAGCTATTTTTTTAATAGTCATTCCCTGACTTATAAAGCTCATCACACTTTTCCCTCATTTGATTTGTGTGTTCTCTTATCTTTCCCATGTTGATGTATGAATAAGGGAATATGGCCTCTGTGTCACCTAATATTTATACCCCAGTGAAACAGGAAGTCATGAATTACTGCTTGAAAGTTCCTAAACACTCTGATCCACTTTAAAGAGTAAAATATAAATGGAAAATTTGTAAGGGTGCCAATAATTGTGGCACATGTGGTTCTTGAATAATTATTTTCTCAGAATAAATTTACTTCAATTAAAGGTTGGATTTTTCTAATTTTTTCAGTGTGGGATTAAGTTAATTCACCAAAAGGTGATTGTTTTATAACCCTTTTTACTCATCTTTTCCAGGGGTGCCAATAATTGTGGAGGGCACTGTGTATATACAGTTGAAGTCGAAAGTTTACATATGCATTAGCCAAATCCATTTAAACTCAGTTTTTCACAATTTCTGACATTTAATCCGAGTAAACATTTCTTTCATCACATTCCCATTACATACACTCTGTTAGTATTTGATAGCATTGCCTTTAAATTGTTTAACTTGGGTCAAACGTTTCGGGTAGCCTTCCACAAGCTTTTTGCTTCCACAAGAATTGTGGCCCATTCCTCCTGAAATAACTGGTGTAACTGAGTCAGATTTGTAGGCCTCCTTGCTCACACACGCTTTTTCAGTTCTCGATTGGATTGAGGTCAGGACTTTGTGATGGCCGCTCCAATACCTTGACTTTGTTGTTTTTAAGCCATTTTGCCACAACTTTGGAAGTATGCTTTGGGTCATTGTCCATTTGGAAGAGCCATTTGCGACTAAGCTTTAACTTCCTGGCTGATGTCTTGAGATGTTGCTTCAATATATCCACATCATTTTCCTTCCTCATGATGCCATCTATTTTATGAAGTGCACCAGTCCCTTCTGCAGCAAAGCACCCCCCACAACACGATGCTGCCACCCCCGTGCTTCACAGTTGGGATGGTGTTCTTCAGATTGCAAGCCTCACCCTTTTTCCTCCAAACATAACGATGGTCATTATGGCCAAACAGTTACATTTTTGTTTCATCAGACCAGAGGACATTTCTCCAAAAAGTAAGATCTTTGTCCCCATGTGCAGTTGCAAACTGTAGTCTGGCTTTTTTATGGCGGTTTTGGAGTAGTGGCTTCTTCCTTGCTGAGCAGCCTTTCAGGTTATGTCGATATAGGACTCGTTTTACTGTGGATATAGATACTTTTGTATCTGTTGTACCTGTTCCCTCCAGCATCTTTACAAGGTCCTTTGCTGTTGTTCTGGGATTGATTTGCACTTTTCGCACTAAAGCACGTTCATCTCTAGGAGACAGAACGTGTCTCCTTCCTGAGCAGTATGACGGCTGCGTGGTCCCATGGTGTTTATACTTGGTACTATTGTTTGTACAGACGACCGTGGTACCTTCAGGCGTTTGGAAATTGCTCCCAAGGATGAACCAGACTTGTGGAGGTCCACAATTTTCTTTCTGAGGTCTTGGCTGATTTCTTTTGTTTTTCCAATGATGTCAAACAAAGAGTTTGAAGGTAGGCCTTAAAATACATCCACAGGTACACCTCCAATTGACTGAATAATGTCAAAATAATGTCAATTAGCCTATCAGAAGTTTCTAAAGCCATGACATCATTTTCTGGAATTTTCCAAGCTGTTTAAAGGCACAGTCAACTTAGTGTATATAAACGTCTGACCCACTGGAATTGTGATATAGTGAATTAAAAATAAAATAATCTGTTTGTGCAAGACACAAGTAATTTTTCCAACAATTGTTTACAAAGTAGATGTCCTAACTGACTTGCCAACACTATAGTTTGCTAACATGAAATCTGTGGAGTGGTTAAAAATGACTTCAACCTAGTCATTAAATAGTTTTAATGACTTCAACCTAGGTGTATGTAAACTTTCGACATCAGCTTTTATTAGGATAGATCCTCAGACTGAGTACTTTGTGTTCCAGGCAAACTCTGTTCAACTGCTAGCCAGTCAGTGGAGGAGCAGAGTACAGGAGCTGAAGAACCTCAATTCTACCACAAGGGCGGCACTGGTGAGTTCCACTGTGCAGGCTGTGTCCCAGGGGTGCAGGGCTCCATGTTAAAATAATCCCTGTTTGATTATCATCTCCAGATCGCTGAACTGAACAATCCTCAGTCTGCATCTCAGGGGTTTCCGTCTGCAGGTTCCATCTTTGGAACAGGTAAGCCTGTTATTATCAAAGTTTTAATGGGAATCCTTTTCATATGGTTTCATATCTTGTTGAAATTGTCTTAACTCAACAAATGATGCACAGTTTACTTTATTGACGCCCAGAATCTCCTGTTACTGAGACTAAAGAAATTCAACTCTTTAACTCGCTCTCCTCTGGAACAAGTCTTGTTGCTCTTCTCTGCACTTTCTCTATTGACCAAAACTGGATATAGAGTTCGGGAAGCGCTTGTGACGTCAGCTTTCCGAGCTCTATAGGATGAACTTGTACTCATACTTGTGTATAAGACATCGTATAGGTTTTTCCACAACCTCCTTTACCTTCATTCTTTTTCATTTCTATATTTATTGCCAGTGTACAAAACTTAAATCTGGATATTTTAAATGCTATTGGTCAAATTTTAGTATTCAGTCTACCAGTAATGTTTTAGAAGCTTCTAAATTCTTTAGTTCTCCAACATTTTTGGGAAATCTAAGGATTTATTTTCATTGGCATTATCAAGGCAATTTATGATTGTATGAGGGAAATGTAGAGGTCCCACCACTGATCCCTGTAGAACTCCATTTCCCCCAACACCCTGCTTAAATGCCATGTCTTATTAGGGGGACGTGGTAGCATCCCCCTAAATTTGGTTTAAGTTGCAACTTACATGTTAAAATCGAAATTTCTCCCGTCAATATCTCAGCCATTTTAGCATCAATTACCTAGCCACTTGGCAGATCAACTGATCTCATCAATATCTCGACATAAAACAAATATGGGAAGATTTGTTAAGCCGTTTTCATACAATTAAGTACATGAAAAAATTAGCATTTAGATTAAGACTTTTTTTTCAAACGACCTAGCTCAAAGTCTACAACTCTAATCGCTAAAGTTGACATAGCGATATGTCGGGCGTGACATGGACCAATGCTATTGGTGGGTGATATTTCTGTTTATTGTACAGTTTTTAAATAAACCTTTATAATTCTACGATACCGAAAATGAATTGTCCATTGACTTGACATTAACATAATATAGCCATTATCTAACTTTGCAAACGAGATTAAAACAAATGCATGTTAACTTAGCTACTAACGTTACTCCTTTCAGACATGTCCACAATATTATCTGTAACGTTAATGAAGCTACAAGCGCCACACCGTGTGAGCAACTAACGTTAGCTAGGTAGCATTACAAGCTCCACATGGAACCTAACACAACTAACGTTAGCTAGGTACCATTACAAGCCCCACATGGAACCTAACACAACTAACGTTAGCTAGGTAGCATTACAAGCTCCACATGGAACCTAACACAGTGTTAAGCAATGTAACGTTACTAGGAGAGTTAATGTTAACGTTAATTCGTCTTTAAAATAGCCATATATTTTGCTGAATGTAATGTTATATTAAATAAAATCCTACCAACACAATACAGTTGAAGAGTGATAGTTTGAGATGACATTTTTAGCCAGTATAACTTTAACGTTAGCTCAGTTAATAGCCTAGCTAACTTACTTAACGTATAACACTACGGAGTTGTTTTCGGTACAATGCAACGAAAATAATGATCTCTTAGCCAAGTTAAATAACATTAGCTAACGTTATATCTTGCATTGCCATGTGGCGCTAGCCAGCTTGCTAACTTACATTGGGTAAAAAAGAAACTTAAAACGGGAAGAGCCTGACAGATTAAGAATTGTAACGTTATGTGTCAGCCCTATTCGGACGGGATAAGTTTTAATTTACGGGGGGAGGTGGGGTAACGTTAATGTAGCCTAATTATTACCGGAGGATCTCCGTTATTTTAGTCCCGTTGTAACATACAATTCTTCCCAGAGTATCATTTTTTCTGGGTCCGTTTCTTGACTGTTGATATACGCGCTATAAGTGGTTTGTACAGCCATCTATAAGTGGTTTGATCATTTTCAATGTATTTGTTCAATTAGCCTGTAAATAAACATTACCTAGTTCATACCACTGAACTATATATAATATAGTTCGGTGGTTCATACACACGCATTATGCTATGTAGGGTAGCACGATTGCTCAAAACCCATAGCCTATGTGCTTCGCCAGCTACTGTAACTTATCCAGGTCTGCACAGTGTACACTTTGGGAGTAAAGTAACTTATCCAGGTCTGCACAGTGTACACTTTGGGAGTAAAGTAACTTAGCCAGGTCTGCACAGTGTACACTCTGGGAGTAAAGTAACTTAGCCAGGTCTGCACAGTGCACACTTTGGGAGTAAAGTAACTTATCCAGGTCTGCACAGTGTACACTTTGGGAGTAAAGTAACTTATCCAGGTCTGCACAGTGTACACTTTGGGAGTAAAGTAACTTAGCCAGGTCTGCACAGTGTACACTCTGGGAGTAAAGTAACTTATCCAGGTCTGCACAGTGCACACTCTGGGAGTAAAGTTAACTTAGCCAGGTCTGCACAGTGTACACTTTGGGAATAAAGTAACTTAGCCAGGTCTGCACAGTGCACACTCTGTGAGTAAAGTAACTTAGCCAGGTCTGCACAGTGTACACTCTGTGAGTAAAGTTAATGCACAGAACAGTTAGCTGAGCAAGCACGATACGTTTCTAAGTGCAAAATGTTTCAAACAAAACCTTCATTATAGCTAAGTAGAATTTTGGGCAGATTAGTTAGCAAATTTTAAAAATGCACAAAATAAAATAAAAATGTAACTACAATATATCTGTTGTTGTTTGTCATGATTCAGTCTGTTTTATTTCCAATGTGTTATGAAATTTGTTATGTTATGATATTTAATGTCATTTGGACTGATTCTGGTGTATTGGTGTGTTCTCAATGTACATTAATGGAACTTTCTAGCGGTAGCTATACATTTTCTAATGATTGTGTAATCTTCAGTTATGTTTATTCAACTTTCAAGTGGATGTGTAACAATAGTTATGATTAAATTGTTTTTAAAGAAATTGACACCTTCCGGAGAAAAAACCCTGGGAATTAATAACCAAAAACTACGTTTTAAGTGTTAAGTTTGGCTTGGTCAAAAGCCGCAAAAGACAGGATATTCAAATGAGCACCACCAAGCCGAACTTCAGGGATTTCCAGTACTGTTTTCTTTTTTTGTTTGTTTGAAATACAGTAGACCAACATAGCTACAGAACTGTATAGCAGTCAGATATAAAAAACGGAGTATTGGAAATCCCTGATAGTCTAGAGAGCTGAAGTTTAGCTTGGTGGTGCTCATTTGAATTTCCTGTCTTTTGCTGCTTTTGACCAAGCCAAACTTAACACTTAAAACATGGTTTTTTGGTTAATTACTTTCTTCTCTATGCTGAAATTAAGCTACCAAAGGAACCTATAGGTTTTACTTTAGCGTCATAATTAGAATCCTCTGAAAATAAGCTCCTGATTTCTCCAGATTTCGGCGCTGATGGGTCACAGGCTGCAGTCAGTGGTGGTTTTGGTTCTACTGCCTCCCAAGCAGGCCCAACGGGCTTTGGCTCTGCCCCCACCACCGCCCAAGCAGGCCCAGCAGGCTTTGGTTCCGCCTCCACCACCGCCCAAGCAGGCCCAACGGGCTTTGGCTCCGCCCCCACCACCGCCCAAGCAGGCCCAACGGGCTTTGGCTCCGCCCCCACCGCCGCACAAGCAGGCCCAGCAGGCTTTGGCTCCGCCCCCACCGCCGCCCAAGCAGGCCCAACGGGCTTTGGCTCCGCCCCCACCGCCGCCCAAGCAGGCCCAACGGGCTTTGGCTCCGCCCCCACCGTCGCCCAAGCAGGCCCAATGGGCTTTGGCTCCGCCCCCACCGCTGCCCAAGCAGGCCCAACAGGCTTTGGCTCCGCCCCCACCGCCGCTTCCTTCTCCTTCAGCAGTGGTTCCGCCCCCACCTCCGCCTCCTTCTCCTTCACTAACCCCTCCTCCACCTTTGCCGCTCCTGGGGGATTTGGGGTACCCGCTCCTGGGGGATTTGGGGTACCCGCTGCAGATTTCAGCTTCTCAGCCCCAGGGCTTGGGGTCTCCCCTGAAACGGGTGTGGGCTCTTTCGGACTGCCTGTGAGTGGAGCGGGGCCAGCTGTGGTGGGCGGGGCTGTGGGCAGTGCCCCAGACAAGCTCTTCACCCCCCAGGGGGAGCTCACCTCTGAGGAGCTGAAGGAGTTTGCAGGGAAGAGGTTCACCCTGGGCCAAGTGCCCCTCAGACCGCCCCCTGCTGACCTGCTGGTGGTATAGCATCACCACACTGCCCCCTGCTGACCTGCTGGTGGTATAGCATCACCACACTGCCCCCTGCTGACCTGCTGCTGGTATAGCATCACCACACTGCCCCCTGCTGACCTGCTGGTGGTATAGCATCACCACACTGCCCCCTGCTGACCTGCTGGTGGTATAGCATCACCACACTGTCCCCTGCTGACCTGCTGGTGGTATAGCATCACCACACTGCCCCTTGCTGACCTGCTGGTGGTATAGCATCACCACACTGCCCCCTGCTGACCTGCTGGTAGTATAGAATCACCACACTGCCCCCTGCTGACCTGTTGGTGGTATAGCATCACCAGGCTGCCCTTTGCTGACCTGCTGGTGGTATAGCATCACCAGGCTGCCCTTTGCTGACCTGCTGGTGGTATAGCATCACCACACTGGCCCCTGCTGACCTGCTGGTGGTATAGCATCACCAGGCTGCCCTTTGCTGACCTGCTGGTGGTATAGCATCACCAGGCTGCCCTTTGCTGACCTGCTGGTGGTGTAGCATCACCACCCTGCTCCCTGCTGGCCTGCTGGTAGTATAGCATCACCACACTGCCCCCTGCTGACCTGCTGGTGTTATAGCATCACCAGGCTGCCCTTTGCTGACCTGCTGGTGGTATAGCATCACCAGGCTGCCCTTTGCTGACCTGCTGGTGGTATAGCATCACCACACTGGCCCCTGCTGACCTGCTGGTGGTATAGTATGTGCTTTAGACAGCTGGGGGAGGGGGTATGGGTGGGGTAGAGGAATATTTTTGTTTTATTGATTGGTTTTATTGAGTAAATAAATGTATTATTTGATCTTCTGGCTGTACCCATCATTGGCTCAGCAGTTTTTTTGCATCACCGTTGCCATGGCTACCATGTCTTACACATCCTACAGCAGTATTTACGTGTGTGTGCGTGCGCGTGTGTGTGTTTGTGCGTGTGTGTGTGTGTGTGTGTGTTTGCGTGTGTGTGCGCGTGCGCGTGCGTGTGCGTGTGCGCGTGTGTGCGTGTGCGTGCGTGTGTGTGTGTGCGTGTGTGCGCGTGCGTGTGTGCGCGTGCGTGTGCGCGTGTGTGTGCGTGTGTGTGCGCGTGTGTGTGCGCGTGCGCGTGCGTGTGTGCGCGCGTGTGTGCGTGCGCACGTGTGTGTGCGTGTGTGTGCGCGTGTGTGTGCGTGTGTGTGTGTGCGTGCGTGTGTGTGTGCGTGTGTGCGCGTGTGTGTGTGTGCGCGCGTGTGTGCGTGCGCGCGTGTGTGTGCGTGTGTGTGCGTGTGTGTGCGCGTGCGTGCGCGTGTGTGTGCGTGCGTGTGCGTGTGCACACGCGTGTTCTAATGGGCAAATTTGTTTTTATTTGCGCGTGCAACTGAACCGCTACAAAAATACAAGCCCCTCTGAGTACAGTATGAAAAGTGTAAAACATACCTGGGCTACACAAGTCATATCAGAGAGCAATACTTTGGGCAATTCACTGTTCTTCATTAGGGTGCTGATTCCTTCATTAGGGTGCTGTATACGATCTATGGCTGCCTGTAAACCACATCTGGTAGGCCATGTCTGACCAGCAGGTGGCATTGTTTTGCTTTTTGGAAATGTACAGTTATATTTGTATGGATTACAGAATGGTGCTTTACAAATGAGTTTACTTATAAATTATTTCAGGTTCATAATATTGGTAATTTGGTTTACATACTGTAATTTGATTGTTAATTGTACTCAAACTAAACTATTCCAGTTGTTAATTTTGGGGGAAATATCTGTTTATAAAAGCCATTCATTGTTAGTAACTGAAATGCCTTGCATTAGGGTACGAGCTGCATTAGTGTACGAGCATGACAGCATTGATCTCAGGTGCATATCAGAGAACGTGTCCCGTGGGTTTGTGGGTAATACAAATGAAAGTGGGAAAATTCCACAAGTCTCTTTGAAGAGAGAGCTTTGACCTTTTCCGCTGCCTATCACATGGTGTATGAATAAGCATAGGACTTCACCCCTCCAGGGTACAGATCATCAGTGCAGTGAAGGTGGATCATTAACAAGTGGATTGTTTTTATAGGAACTGTCCCTGTGGTTGCAGACTCCTCCCCCAGGAAAAACAACTGGCAAACTAATCTCTGTTACAATTTAATAATGAAATTAAACTAAAGAACGCATATCTATAACACAGCATCACAGAGAGCGAGAGAGAATCAGCTAATCTTGTTATAATGTAACAATCATAATTACCATGCTAACAGCCACCACTGAGCTCCAGATTGCTACCAGCTTCTAGCTCAAATTCGAAAGAATATTCAATGCAATTTTTGAAGTAAAATGCATCAGAAACGCATTCTGAACAGCTATTCTCTAGGCACAGCCAGGGTGTTCATCCCTCAGACAAATAAACTTTGATTGATTGATGTCAGCATCTAAAAAAATTGCTACAAATAGCCCTGCAAAGCCACAAACGCGTTATAGAATGTAATGGAGGTGCTTCTGTGGGGTGAGGCATGCAGTGTAGGTTAGTCACTGATCCTCTGTCATATGTGATTATGCAGGTTTCTGGCAGCTGCTCTGCTGTGAGGCGTTAGGTCTAGGGCCTCTATACTAAAATAATGGCTTCAAATCTGAAAATGATTGCAGGGAAAAAGCCATAACATTTTACCACATATTTTCTCAAGTATATTGTTTATTTAATGTGTGATTTTAAATAGTTTGGGACAAGGTTAGAGCCATAAATGAATCACCAAATTCATCAAAGCCAGATCTTAACCTTAAAAACACAAATATATCACTAAGGTTTGAGGAAAGGGTAATGTGTGATGTAGGCGCCATAACAGCATAATGTTTAATCACATTTTATGTCTGGCTGGGAAACCCCTAACCCCTAACCCCTAACCCCTAACCCCTAACCCCTAACCCCTAACCCCTAACCCCTAACCCCTAACCCCTAACCCCTAACCCCTAACCCCTAACCCCTAACCCCTAACCCCTAACCCCTAACCCCTAACCCCTAACCCCTAACCCCTCAGATAATCACAATATACTGAATAAACTGCATCGTTTTACTACATGTAGCCATATGGCTAAAATATTCTCCATGGAAAATGCTACAAAATCAGCCTTGTGTCATTTTTGCTTAATTTGCCTGTGTGAAGTTTTTTTTTGTTTTTGTTTGCTGCTGAACGCATTTTACACTCATACAGAGACACTTCTGCCCTGCAACACTTTGCGGCCATGCATTACAGCTTATCTCTACTGCGGCCATGCATTACAGCTTATCTCTACTGCGGCCATGCATTACAGCTTATCTCTACTGCGGCCATGCATTACAGCTTATCTCTACTGCGGCCATGCATTACAGCTTATCTCTACTGCGGCCATGCATTACAGCTTATCTCTACTGCGGCCATGCATTACAGCTTATCTCTACTGCGGCCATGCATTACAGCTTATCTCTACTGCGGCCATGCATTACAGCTTATCTCTACTGCGGCCATGCATTACAGCTTATCTCTACTGCGGCCATGCATTACAGCTTATCTCTACTGCGGCCATGCATTACAGCTTATCTCTACTGCGGCCATGCATTACAGCTTATCTCTACTGCGGCCATGCATTACAGCTGACATATCAAATCTAGTTTACGCCTAAAGATCCCAAAAATTCTCTATTAATGTCAGTGTAATTTAAACATCAAACATGATTCCATGGTCTTTCAATGTAAACAATTGTTTTTTACACCTTTGGGAATTCTCAACCAATTTTTATAACAATTCTTTAAGATGCAAGAGACTTAATCCTGGTAATTTAAAGCTATTTTCTGGCTGTTCAACATTGGTCGTAATTTATGTCCTTGTTATATTGTACTGAAGAATATGTTGTACAAGGTGTACACACAAAGCTTTTATAGGTAAAAATGAAATGCCCAACAACTTTTGTCTGCAGATGATAAGTCCCAGGTGTGGCTACTGATGGGGCGAGATGGGCTATGAGTGGGGCCATCTTCAGGCATCACAAAGGATGACTCAAATAGACCCCATATTACATTATACATTATAGGCATTTAGCAGACGCTCTTATCCAGAGCGACTTACACAACTTTTAACATATTATCCATTTATACAGCTGGATATATATTGAAGCGATTCAGGTTAAGTACCTTGCTCAAGGGTACAACGGCAGTGTCCTACCTGGGAATCGAACCTGCAACCTTTCGGTTACAAGGCCAGTTCCTTAACCATTATACTACACTGCCGCCCTATGGTAGGCTAGTTTGAACTATCCCATTTTCAGCCCAAACATCCTGTCCTGGGTAGCCCAACCAAGGAAATGGGCATGGGGTCCAATCACAACCTATCAAATAGGCATGGGGACCAATCACAACCTATCAAATAGGCATGGGGTCCAATCACAACCCATCAAATAGGCATGGGGTCCAATCACAACCCATCAAATAGGCATGGGGACCAATCACAACCTATCAAATAGGCATGGGGACCAATCACAACCCATCAAATAGGCTACTCAGAACCAATGACCAGATGAAACACAGCTAAAGCTATGTGGGCCGCATGTGGGCATGTTGGGTGGGAGTGGCAGATGAAATAAGCCTTTAATACAGCATTATTCACATTAAACACATTTCACAAACAACAATGTTACTTGTGTTACATTTGTGTTACCTTCATAAGATAGGCAGAGTATGAACATTTGTGACCAAAACTGTAATTTTAGAGGTTATGTGACAAACTGCCTACTAGTGAATAAGTGTATATTTGTATGAAGGTCTATAACTCCACCTCTATATATTTACATGTACTGTATATGTCTCTATTTTAGGAAACTGAAATGCAATCCCTGATTTATTAATTTCAGCACTGAAACAGTACATGTCAAATAAAAGTGCATTATATCTGATCTTTTTTTTCTTCTTTGGTTTAAAATGTGTACAGAAAGCCCTGTAGAATCCAGGCCAACAGTCCTCAAAAACAAGCCAGGAATGTCTCGCTGGGTATTTCTGTTTGCTTATAAATACAGCAGCTGCAATGAAATAAAACTCAAGAAAAATAAACAGGCCTGTGTGCTTTTAGCTTCTAATACAGAAGAAGATAGAATATGAGCATACGCTTTTAAATATATGATTTACAGTTTAACTTACAATTCAATGGCACAGCATAACTCCAGTAATTATTTAAATTATACACATTTCATACAAAAAGAATATATAAGCATTTTGAAGTCACCAAAATGATATATAACTTTCATTATATCTGTTATGATGCATTGCACACATGATTCTGATTCATATTTACAATTGCTTACAGCCCCTGCATTGAGAAATTGCAGTGATTTCACACCAAACATGAGGAATAGAGAGTTCTCATATACAAGTGTGCCGAGCCGAGGTACCTACTAATACACTGGGGAGAGGAGACCACTCAAATACACAAACAGAAGTACTGCTGTTAAAGACGCTTATGATTGATTTATGGCTCACTCATTTGCACCTTTTCAGAAATGCTGGAGATGCTGTTTTTGTGATGCTTCTCATTGCGGCAGCAGCGGCTGTAGATGAATTTGAACAGAGCAACACCAGGGACGGCCAGACTGGGGATTCCTGCCAGGAGGAAGATGATGATGGAGATCCATCCTGGGTATGAAACCGTGTCCAGGGTGGGGAAGCTCTCCTGAGACACAAGAGTCAAACCGTAGATTTTTATTACCAACTTGGACCTCTATTCACTAGTGTAATGGCACTGTGAATTAGTGAAAAACTTGATCAATATTCTTTGAGCTGTGAGTAGACAGGATGAAGAATTTAAAATGTGCAATTTCAGATTACTGCTGAAGGGCTTTCTACAGACTAAATGCCACCTTCTTCCCTTAGGGGTAGAGTTTTATATACAGTTGAAGTCTGAAGTTTACATACACTTAGGTTGAAGTCATTAAAACTTATTTTTAACCACTGCACAGATTTCATGTTGGCAAACTATAGTGTTGGCAAGTCAGTTAGGACATCTACTTTGTGCGTGAAAGTACTTCCAACAATTGTTAACAGACAGATTATTTCACTTTTAATTCACTATATCACAATTCCAGTGGGTCAGAAGTTTACATATACTAAGTTGACTGCCTTTTAAATTTTTAATATTTGGTCGCATATCCTTTGCATGCCATGACTTCCTCTGTGGTCACCACACTGGTTAGCTTTTTAACAATGGCATGCAAGGATATGCGACCAAATATAAAAAATTTGAAGGCACAGTCAACTTAGTGTATGTAAACTGACCCACTGGAATTGTGATATAGTGAATTAAAAGTGAAATAATCTGTCTGTAAACAATTGTTGGAAAAATTACTTGTGTCATGCATAAAGTAGATGTCCTAACTGACTTGCCAACACTATAGTTTGCTAACATGAAATCTGTGGAGTGGTTAAAAATTAGTTTTAATGACTTCAACCTAAGTGTATGAAAACTTCCGACTTCAACTGTACATGCAAAATTCCATGTGTGTACAATGTGTGCAAATGGGTTTTTTGGGAGATACAGTAACATGAACGTCCCTTATTATACAATAACATGAACGTCCCTTATTATACAATAACATGAATAACGTCCCTTAGAACCTTCAGAGCATGGACCCCTAATAATGTTTCTGGGGGCATTAGTCACCATTAATTTTATACATTTACATTGGTTACAATTCCAAGGTAATCTTTGGTATTTTCCCCACAGTATGAATCTTTAGAACCTCAAGAGCACTGCAAACGCATGAGTCGGCATGTGGGCTGCGGTACATACAGAGCTGGGGTACACACAGATCTGGGGTACACATAGAGCTGGGGTACATACAGAGCTGGGGTACACAGAGCTGGGGTACACACAGAGCTGGGGTACATACAGAGCTGGGGTACACACAGAGCTGGGGTATATACAGAGCTGGGGTATACAGAGCTGCGTTACAGAGCTGGGGTACATACAGATCTGGGGTACATACAGAGCTGGGGTACACACAGCTGGGGTACATACAGAGCTGGGGTACATACAGATCTGGGGTACACACAGAGCTGGGGTACATACAGAGCTGGGGTACACACAGAGCTGGGGTACACACAGAGCTGGGGTACACACAGCTGGGGTATATACAGAGCTGGGGTACATACAGAGCTGGGGTACATACAGATCTGGGGTACATACAGAGCTGGGGTACATACAGATCTGGGGTGCACACAGAGCTGGGGTACACACAGAGCTGGGGTATATACAGAGCTGGGGTATACAGAGCTGCGTTACATAGCTGGGGTACATACAGATCTGGGGTACATACAGAGCTGGGGTACACACAGAGCTGGGGTACATACAGAGCTGGGGTACATACAGATCTGGGGTACACACAGAGCTGGGGTACATACAGAGCTGGGGTACACACAGAGCTGGGGTACACACAGAGCTGGGGTACACACAGAGCTGGGGTATATACAGAGCTGGGGTACATACCGAGCTGGGGTCCCACACGATGTAGGTGAGCTCTGCGCTGACTTCGGTCACAAAGTAGAAGAGGAAGATGACCAGCATGATAAGAGGGCTGACCACCCTCCAGGTGACCTGCCAGAACATATTGGGCTTGTGTCCGATCATAAACTCGATATCCTCGTTAAACCTGAGAACGGAAAGTGGAATCAGCTGTGAGCAGGTCACATTCCTTATACCCACACACACACACACGAGAACCTAACAGTCCGGACTCACCTGTCTACACCATACAGGTAAATAACAGCCATCATTTCACAAAATGCAATGACCAGCAGGGGGATGGAGCCAGCAAAGCTGTCAAACAGGGCGAGCCAGTAGTTACCTGACCTCTGCACAAATATCAGCGCAAGGATGAAGGATATCAGGCATGTGCACCCTACAACACAAACACAAACACAGTGGCCATTAAAATACTTGTCAAACAGATACAGTTTCCATGAGACCATTTTCCAGACATGTGTGTGGAACAGTGTGAACCTGAGGATTCCAATCCTGTTTGGAACAGTTCTGCCAGGTATGTCCATGCTCCGCAGGGTGTTTACCTGTGAGCGCCTCTTTGGGCCATTTTTTGGGGAGGACCTTGAGGTCCTGCAGCGGCACCACCACCCCCTCAATATTTCCGAACATTGTGGAGAGCCCCAGGCAAAAGAGCATAATGAAGAACAGTATAGACCAGATCGGAGACACAGGCATCTTGGTGATAGCCTCTGTGAACACGATGAAGGCCAGGCCCGTCCCCTCTACACCCTGTGGGACAGAAACACACGCTAAGCTAACACACTTTATATGAGCACAAATACACGCTAAGCTAATGCACTTTATGAGCACAAATGCATGCTAAGCTAACACACTCTACATGAGCACAAATGCCAAACTAACACACTCTATCGGAAGACAAACACACGCTAAGCTAACACACTTAATAAGAGACGCAAATACATGCTAAGCGAACACACTTTATACGAGCCCAAATGCACGCTAAGCTAACACCCTCTAATTGGGCACAAATGCATGCTCAGCTAACACTCTTTATATGAGCACAAATGCATGCTAAGCTAACACTCTACATGAGTACAAAACACACTCTAACTAACCCACTTTAGAGCACAAATTCATGATAAGCTAACTCTATATGGGCACAAATGTATGCTAAGCAAACACCCTCTACAGGAACACAAATGCATGCTAAGCTAACACACTCTACAGGAACACAAATACATGCTAAGCTAACGCACTCTACAGGCACCCAAATGCATGCTAAGCTAACGCACCCTACAGGAACACAAATACATGCTCAGCTAACGCACTCTACAGGAACACAAATACACAGATGCATGCTAAGCTAACACACTCTACAGGAACACAGATGCATGCTAAGCTAACACACTCTACAGGAGCACTTGTGACTATTAAAGTTATTTCTATTCCAAGAACACATCCAGCACATTCTTATCTGTAAGCGTGAGCAGCAGCAGTACTAAGTTTAGAGCATTAGTTTAGGAGCTGTGTTGAGTGGCTGTGTTGAGTTTACAGCATTAGTTTATATAGGAGCTGTGTTGAGTGGCTTTGTTGAGTTGAGAGTGTTAGTTGATATAAGAGCTGTGTTGAGTGGCTGTGTTGAGTTTAGAGCGTTAGTTTATATAGGAGTTGTGTTGAGTGGCTGTGTTGGGTTTAGAGCGTTAGTATATATAGGAGCTGTGTTGAGTGGCTGTGTTGAGTTTAGAGCGTTAGTTTATATAGGAGCTGTGTTGAGTGGCTGTGTTGAGTTTAGAGCGTTAGTTTATATAGGAGCTGTGTTGAGTGGCTGTGTTGAGTTTACAGCGTTAGTTTATATAGGAGTTGTGTTGAGTGGCTGTGTTGAGTTTAGAGCGTTAGTATATATAGGAGCTGTGTTGAGTGGCTGTGTTGAGTTTACAGCGTTAGTTTATATAGGAGCTGTGTTGAGTGGCTGTGTTGAGTTTAGAGCGTTAGTTTATATAGGAGCTGTGTTGAGTGGCTGTGTTGAGTTTAGAGCGTTAGTTTATATAGGAGCTGTGTTGAGTGGCTGTGTTGAGTTTACAGCGTTAGTTGATATAGGAGCTGTGTTGAGTGGCTGTGTTGAGTTTAGAGCGTTAGTTTATATAGGAGTTGTGTTGAGTGGCTGTGTTGGGTTTAGAGCGTTAGTTTATATAGGAGCTGTGTTGAGTGGCTGTGTTGAGTTTACAGCGTTAGTTTATATAGGAGCTGTGTTGAGTGGCTGTGTTGAGTTTACAGCGTTAGTTGATATAGGAGCTGTGTTGAATGGCTGTGTTGAGTTTAGAGCGTTAGTTTATATAGGAGCTGTGTTGAGTGGCTGTGTTGAGTTTAGAGCGTTAGTTTATATAGGAGCTGTGTTGAGTGGCTGTGTTGAGTTTACAGCGTTAGTTGATATAGGAGCTGTGTTGAGTGGCTGTGTTGAGTTTAGAGCGTTAGTTTATATAGGAGTTGTGTTGAGTGGCTGTGTTGAGTTTAGAGCGTTAGTTGATATAGGAGCTGTGTTGAGTGGCTGTGTTGAGTTTAGAGCGTTAGTTGATATAGGAGCTGTGTTGAATGGCTGTGTTGAGTTTAGAGCGTTAGTTTATATAGGAGCTGTGTTGAGTGGCTGTGTTGAGTTTAGAGCGTTAGTTTATATAGGAGCTGTGTTGAGTGGCTGTGTTGAGTTTAGAGCGTTAGTTTATATAGGAGCTGTGTTGAGTGGCTGTGTTGAGTTTAGAGTGTTAGTTGATATAGGAGCTGTGTTGAGTGGCTGTGTTGAGTTTACAGCATTAGTTTATATAGGAGCTGTGTTGAGTGGCTGTGTTGGGTTTAGAGCGTTAGTTTATATAGGAGTTGTGTTGAGTGGCTGTGTTGAGTTTACAGCGTTAGTTTATATAGGAGCTGTGTTGAGTGGCTGTGTTGAGTTTACAGCGTTAGTTTATATAGGAGCTGTGTTGAGTGGCTGTGTTGAGTTTACAGCGTTAGTTTATATAGGAGTTGTGTTGAGTGGCTGTGTTGAGTTTACAGCGTTAGTTTATATAGGAGTTGTGTTGAGTGGCTGTGTTGAGTTTACAGCGTTAGTTGATATAGGAGTTGTGTTGAGTGGCTGTGTTGAGTTTACAGCGTTAGTTTATATAGGAGTTGTGTTGAGTGGCTGTGTTGAGTTTACAGCGTTAGTTTATATAGGAGCTGTGTTGAGTGGCTGTGTTGAGTTTACAGCATTAGTTTATATAGGAGCTGTGTTGAGTGGCTGTGTTGAGTTTACAGCATTAGTTTATATAGGAGCTGTGTTGAGTGGCTGTGTTGAGTTTACAGCGTTAGTTGATATAGGAGCTGTGTTGAGTGGCTGTGTTGAGTTTACAGCGTTAGTTTATATAGGAGTTGTGTTGAGTGGCTGTGTTGAGTTTACAGCGTTAGTTTATATAGGAGCTGTGTTGAGTGGCTGTGTTGAGTTTACAGCGTTAGTTTATATAGGAGTTGTGTTGAGTGGCTGTGTTGGGTTTAGAGCGTTAGTTTATATAGGAGTTGTGTTGAGTGGCTGTGTTGAGTTTAGAGCGTTAGTTTATATAGGAGCTGTGTTGAGTGGCTGTGTTGAGTTTAGAGCGTTAGTTTATATAGGAGCTGTGTTGAGTGGCTGTGTTGAGTTTAGAGCGTTAGTTTATATAGGAGTTGTGTTGAGTGGCTGTGTTGAGTTTACAGCGTTAGTTTATATAGGAGCTGTGTTGAGTGGCTGTGTTGAGTTTAGAGCGTTAGTTTATATAGGAGCTGTGTTGAGTGGCTGTGTTGAGTTTAGAGCGTTAGTTTATATAGGAGCTGTGTTGAGTGGCTGTGTTGAGTTTAGAGCGTTAGTTTATATAGGAGTTGTGTTGAGTGGCTGTGTTGGGTTTAGAGCGTTAGTTTATATAGGAGCTGTGTTGAGTGGCTGTGAGTCAGGTCAGACCTCGCTGAGGAAGGTGTTCAGATCACAGGTCTTCAGACTCAGCCCCTGAATGATCTCAGGAGAAGTGCTGTTGAGGCTGTGAAGAGCTTCTACATAATTACTCTCTGTGATGTTTCCTTCAGGAAGATCAAAAGTATTCGTCAGAGCCAGGATGTTTCTAGAGAAAAGAAAGGAGAGAATTTGACCTCCAGGCACATTTGTAATGAACGTGATGCTGCCAGATCAGCCCAGAGACACCAACCTGCCAAGACAGGCATCAAAATTCTCTGTGGCACGGAAGCCGATGATGGAGTAGATGACGGTGGCAGAGAAGACCGAAGTGAAGCCGTTCACCAGAGAAATAATCAGAGCGTCCTGCTCACAGTTGTTACTGGAGAAGAAATAACTTAATTATAATATCATAAGAATACAGCCATGAATCTCAGGTCATTCAAATACACAACATTTGATGATTAAGGAAAATTTGAAATTATATTGAGATTATGTTTTATGTTTGGGGGAAGCTATTGCTTATGCTGAGCATACCCCAGCACCCTTTTCCCATTCCCACATCCATGATAGTCACAGTCCTTTACTGTACTGGAATACTCTACAGTCACAGTCTCTTACTGCACTGGAATACCCTACAGTCACAGTCTCTTACTGCACTGCAATACCGTACAGTCACAGTCTCTTACTGCACTGGAATACTCTACAGTCACAATCTCTTACTGCACTGGAATACTCTACAGTCACAGTCTCTTACTGCACTGGAATACTCTACAGTCACAGTCTCTTACTACACTGGAATACTCTACAGTCACAGTCTCTTACTGCACTGGAATACTCTACAGTCACAGTCTCTTACTACACTGGAATACTCTACAGTCACAGTCACTTACTGCACTGGAATACTCTACAGTCACAGTATCTTACTGCACTGGAATACTCTACAGTCACAGTCACTTACTGCACTGGAATACTCTACAGTCACAGTATCTTACTGCACTGGAATACTCTACAGTCACAGTCACTTACTGCACTGGAATACTCTACAGTCACAGTCTCTTACTGCACTGGAATACTCTACAGTCACAGTCTCTTACTGCACTTGAATACTCTACAGTCACAGTCACTTACTGCACTGGAATACTCTACAGTCACAGTCACTTACTGCACTGAGTTGTAGCTGGAGAAGGAGATGAGGCCTCCAAAAGCCAGGGAGAATGAGTAGAACACCTGAGCACCAGCATCCAGCCAGGTGGATGGGTTCATAAGCTCTGTCACCTGGAGAAACAATGGTAAAAAAACAAATTTTTAATGAAACAAAACATTTCCAAGTTTGAACTTAAAAAAAAAAGTTTGAATAAATATTCTACAAAATCATGTGATTAAGGCCAGTTAACTCACATCTGGGGTGAAGAGAAACTTAATTCCATCCACAGAACCTTTGAGCGTCAATCCTCTGATCAGGAAGATGGTGAGCACCAGGTATGGCAGGGTGGATGTTACATACACTGCCTGTGGAGAGGTGAGGGTGGAGTCACTGAGAGGATGGGGTGGAGTCATTGAGAGGAGGGGGTGGAGTCACTGAGAGGAGGGGGTGGAGTAACTGAGAGGAGGGGGTGGAGTCACTGATAGGAGGGGGTGGAGTCATTGAGAGGAGAGGGTGGAGTCACTGATAGGAGGGGGTGGAGTCATTGAGAGGAGAGGGTGGTGTCACTGAGAGGAGGGGGTGGAGTCACTGAGAGGAGGGGGTGGAGTCACTGAGAGGACTCTCTCCTGCATGGCCACTGGGGGGCGTACCTTGCCGGTGGTCTCTATGCCCCGGATACAGCAAACATACAGCACAGTCCAGGCACACACCAGACACAGGACCATCCACCACTGCAGGCCGCCCGAATCCTCAATAGCCGCTGAGGTGTTGAGTGTCTCCCTGTACCAGAAATAATCCACCGGGGAGCTGCGTGCGCATTCAGACACCAGACCTGCAGGGGGCGACACTCACACTGTAACCCCAAACCTGTTACATTTGAGAATTGGTGTGTGTGTAAAGGTGTAGCACTATAGTGTTGAGGGGACCAATCACAACATACGTTGCGACTGTACCTGCAGTTATTCATTTAAGGAGCTCAAGAATAATTACTCACAGCAACATGGACACTCTGTGTGAATCTGCCCTGTGGGCTGGCTCATGACCAAACAGTGTGACTAGAGTACATTTTGTTCTCTTTTTCTCTGAAATGCTGATCATAAATTAGTTATTCATCTGTATGAAATGTTCATATCAAAGTGTTATGCATCATGTGTTTCCATTTCCTCAAAAAACATACTCAAAAAATTGTAAGAAAAAAAAAAGATTTTTTAGATTAATTAATCGATTAAATGATTGACATACCAGTCCTGTTTGGATTGATGGGGCAGTGGCTCCAGGGTAGAGGGTCTTGGAAGGAATTGAATAAGTACCACATCACCCAGGCCATGATGGTGTTGTAGTACAGGCCCACCAAGAAGGACACCAGCATGGACGCAATTCCTGCCCATCACAAATTCTGCTAGTTAGGCAAGCTTTCCCTACCAGGAATGTGGAGGCTTGCAATAGCTGCTCAGTGAAGAGTATGATTGTATGCCCATGGCATCGCAACAAGAGTTTCAAATTATTACTTATGTATTCTATCATTATGCAATAATATTACTAATAATAATCACAATTTCAATAAGGTCTTCCTTTACATACATACTTTGTCCTGATGCAGTAACCCAGAGTAGTAGCAACTGGTCCCCTGTATGTACATTTAATTCTGTTATACGGACCTATACCAGCTAGATAGGGGTGTATGGCTGTTATACTAACCTACACCAGCGAGATAGGGGTGTATGGATGTTATACTAACCTACACCAGCTAGATATGGGTGTATGGCAGTTATACTGACCAACACCAGCTAGATTGGGGTGTATGGCTGTTATACTAACCTACACCAGCTAGATAGGGGTGTATGGACGTCCACACCCCAACACTCCCCTTCCGGAGACGCTGGCCAATGGCAAACTCCAGGTGCAGGAGAGGGATCCCCTCCAAAACCAGCAGGATCAGGAACGGGATCATGAAAGCACCTAGAATTACAGGAAGGACCAGGGAATTACTGCTCAACCAAACTTGATTAAACACAGCACCGTTCTATTCTGTCGAAAGCTCATTTCATGTGTGCACATTAGTAGTGCACACTGTAGTGTGATAAAAATCAGCAGTGACCTCATGGAGGTTGCGGCAATGAGCGTTGGTATGTGTATGATTGGAAATTTCACGTTGGAAACCATTATACAACAACAATAATAATAACTTTAGTTTGTGCAGGCAGTGTGTAGGTGTGTGCGGTCAGTATGAAGATTAAACAACATGGACAGGAGGCGTCTCGGTGGCTTAGCCTGTAGCTTAGCCTGTAGCGCACCATCCATGTGCTCATTGTGAGCCGCAACATCACGAGTTAGAATCCGACCCTGCGGCCCTTTGCCCTCTGGCTCTCCCTCACTCTCTCGCTCCCATTCTTCCTGTCTCCATCACTCTCTCGCTCCCATTCTTCCTGTCTCTCTACACTGTGCTGTCCAATAAAGCTGAAAAAATTGTTTTTTAAATGGACTGTTTACTGAAAGTTAAAGTTAATTGTGACAAAATCAGAACATTACAACGTCAATCACATCCAGTTACCTCTGATACAGGTGTGAGGCACCTACCTCCCCCGTGGCTCTGACACAGGTAAGGGAAACGCCAGACGTTGCCCAGGCCCACACAGAATCCCACACAGGTGAGCATGTACTGGGCCTTGTTGTCCCATTTGGGCCGATCGCCAGCCTCCTCCTCCTCCATCTTCTCCAGCTGCTGATGGGATGGGATCCGGCCGTCCAGCCCCGGGTTCGGTAGCTTCAGCTTCATCTGTGCACAGGTGTGTGACCGAGTGTGTGTGTAAAAGTGTGTAAGAGTGTGTGAGTGTGTATGACTGAGAGTGTGTGTGAGACTGTCATTGTTCAGGGGTAGGATACTGTATTTATACTGACCTTTAGCACTTCAGACCCCTGCCTCCTCCCACCTACTCACATACACACACACACACACACACGCACACACACACATAACCACTCCCACCCCCCATACACATACACATGCCATTTAGCTATCTGTGGATTTGTCTGGACAGAGTTATGCATTGTTTCTGGTCAGCAGAATGCACGTGTAAAATGCTTTAATAATTAATAATTTATCTTCTAGTCAGAGTGAAGCAGCGTCCTACACTGTATTACCCCCAGAGTTAATGTGGATCTTTAGAGCAGTAAAGACATGACCTGAGCCCATAAACATTTACTTTATTCTGCCGCTGTGAGTCAGCATGCAATCCTAGTGCTCTTCTCCATTTATGAGAACATTTCAAAGAAAAAGATAAAATTAGATTTGCTGAATGTAGCTGAAACCTCCAGCTCATATAAAAAATGTGTGATTCTTTAGTTTATAAACAGCCAAGATTCAAGGACTTTTTCAGTCAATCATGAAAGACCGTGAAAACCTCAGGAATATTCTCATGTTATACACCAAGCCAACGGCCCTAGCTGCCCCTCAGTAAACCTTCATTTAACCAGGCAGGTCACTTAAGGGTGGGGCGGGGGGGGGGGGGGGTTGTATTCTGTTTGTAAAAAATATAAAAACAGAATAAAACATCATCTAAAAGCAATAAGTGGAGCAGGTAAAGGTGGCAGAACAAACAGACAAAGCAAGAGAAGAGTATAAGAGTAAAAGTGTACATGCGTAAGTACATGGTTAGCTCTGTACCTGCATGTGGGTTAGCTCTATACATGCGTGTGGGTTAGCTCTGTATATGTGTGTGTGTTTAAACAGACAAAGCAAGAGAAGAGTATAAGAGTAAAAGTGAAAAAGATAACAATGGTTAAAAAAAGATTTTTGCAAGTGTTTTAGGCCATCAGATATACTGTAATTAATGTAATTGTAATTATATAAATTATATTAAAAATATTAATTACAAGTAATTAATGGCTAAACTTTCCTTTTTTAACTCCAAGAACAGCCCTGGACGCATGCCTAAATAGACTGGTTTGGCGTCCTTTAAGAAAATTATGCTTCTCTTTCATTTTGAGGTAATCTCCTTGGCTTCACATTAAAAATACTTTCTGACCAATTCTCACATTTTTACAGTTCCAGTTCCCACAGAGAACCTTCATGCCAGCCGTATCCAGGGGTAACTGTATCAGGACCAGCCACCAGATCAAAGGGACGTAGGTTTAACTATAGTTATGTTCTACATGGCTGTTAGTCTAATACAGCATCTGTTTGCATTTAGTAATGGACCGCTATGTGTAGGGTTAGGGGTACACACTGCTCTAAGAGCTCTATACATGCGTGTGGGTTAGGGGTACAAGCTGCTCTAAGTGTAATGTTCCGCTCCCTTCCTGTTCGTTTTCCGTGTTTTCCTGTTTTCCCTCCGTGTCATGTTGGATCCTTTTGTCCGTGTTTTTCCCCGCTGCTGCGGACTAGGCGTTTCCTTCCCTGTCTTGTTCGTCTGGTTGTCTTGTTTTACTTCCGCCTTTCGCTCCTTCCCCCCTCGTTGCATGCATTTCCTCACCTGGTGTTTTGTAATCACTCCCGTTTAATTTCCACACCTGCGCCTTATTTAGTTTATCATTAGCTTCACTATTTATTCCTTCGGCTGGCTGCCAGTCGGCGCCAGTTCGTTAACTATCCTCACTCGGTGTTAATGCTTGTTGTTTCCTGGTCTTTTACGAAGTACTACTCGCTTGGTTGTGGGATATTATCCCCTTACAGCATTTAGTTCGCTCGAAACTACGGATTGGTAGTTTACCTCCCCAGTCATTCCTGTTTTGCATGCAGCTAACCTGTTTCCCTCTTACCTCCAGCTAACCCGGCTCCCATTCATCCGTGGCAGTGTTCGTTTCCCCGTGTTCGTTGTGTGTGTTGCGGTACCTCCACCTCCAGCTCGTGTAGGCTCCGTGGTGGCGTTATACCTGGCTACCCTCCAGTTGTTCCTGTCCGGCCGAAGAAGCCACCAAGTTCTTCGGTTACGGTTCCGGGAGCTCTGGAGACCAGTCAGCTCCAACCGGACCTACCGCAGCTACGCCACACTACCCAGCCCTGCCGTGCTTCACCAGCTACCTACCTGTCAAACCCTGCACCCCTGTGAGAACCTCCCGGTCCTTCCCGTGCCTACTCCCGCACTAATCCCCCTCTGTTTTGTTTTGCCCAGTACCGGTGTAGTCATCCCGGTCCAGTTCCAGTCCAGCCGTAGTGAGTCGCTCCCCTGCTAGTTCCAGTCCAGTTCCGGTTGGGAACAAGTCCGTTCCTGAACCCGTCTCCAAAGTGGACCTCCCGGTCCAGTTCCAGTCCAGTCCAGGTGTGAGTCGTGCACCTTCCTGTCCAGTCCAGTTCCGGTTTGGAACAATCCGTTCCAGACCCCGATTCCAGTGTGGACCTCCCCGGTCCAGTTCCAGTCCAGTCCAGGTGTGAGTTACGCACCTTCCTGTCCAGTCCAGTTCCGGTTTGGAACAATCCGTTCCAGACCCTGATTCCAGTGTGGACCTCCCGGTCCAGTTCCAGTCCAGTCCAGTTCCGGCTTGGAACAATCCGTTCCAGACCCCGTTTCCAGTGTGGACCTCCCGGTCCAGTTCCAGTCCAGTTCAGGTGTTACCCACACCTAAGTCCAGTCCAGTTCCGGCTTGGAACCCGTTCCGGATCTTCCAATCCAGCTCCGGCTTGGAGCAGCCCGTTCCGGGCTTCCTGGCATTACCCTGTGTGATACTGTGTGTTGCCGTTCCTGTACAGTGTTGGGACTACCCCAACACTTAATTTAATAAAGCTCCTTTCTGTGAATCTGTCTCCTGGTCGTTGCACTTGGGTTCGTCTCGTATCTGGGTCGTAACACTAAGAGCTCTATACATGTGTGTGGGTTAGGGGTACAAGCTGCTCTAAGAGCTCTATACATGCGTGTGGGTTAGGGGTACACACTGCTCTAAGAGCTCTATACATGCGTGTGGGTTAGGGGTACACACTGCTCTAAGAGCTCTATACATGCGTGTGGGTTAGGGGTACACACTGCTCTAAGAGCTCTATACATGCGTGTGGGTTAGGGGTACACACTGCTCTAAGACTCTATACATGCGTGTGGGTTAGGGGTACAAGCTGCTCTAAGAGCTCTATACATGCGTGTGGGTTAGGGGTACACACTGCTCTAAGACTCTATACATGCGTGTGGGTTAGGGGTACACACTGCTCTAAGAGCTCTATACATGCGTGTGGGTTAGGGGTACACACTGCTCTAAGAGCTCTATACATGCGTGTGGGTTAGGGGTACAAGCTGCTCTAAGAGCTCTATACATGCGTGTGGGTTAGGGGTACACACTGCTCTAAGAGCTCTATACATGCGTGTGGGTTAGGGGTACACACTGCTCTAAGAGCTCTATACATGCGTGTGGGTTAGGGGTACACGCTGCTCTAAGAGCTCTATACATGCGTGTGGGTTAGGGGTACACACTGCTCTAAGAGCTCTATACATGCGTGTGGGTTAGGGGTACACACTGCTCTAAGAGCTCTATACATGCGTGTGGGTTAGGGGTACACACTGCTCTAAGAGCTCTATACATGCGTGTGGGTTAGGGGTACACGCTGCTCTAAGAGCTCTATACATGCGTGTGGGTTAGGGGTACACACTGCTCTAAGAGCTCTATACATGCGTGTGGGTTAGGGGTACACACTGCTCTAAGAGCTCTATACATGCGTGTGGGTTAGGGGTACACACTGCTCTAAGAGCTCTATACATGCGTGTGGGTTAGGGGTACACACTGCTCTAAGAGCTCTATACATGCGTGTGGGTTAGGGGTACACGCTGCTCTAAGAGCTCTATACATGCGTGTGGGTTAGGGGTACACACTGCTCTAAGAGCTCTATACATGCGTGTGGGTTAGGGGTACACGCTGCTCTAAGAGCTCTATACATGCGTGTGGGTTAGGGGTACACACTGCTCTAAGAGCTCTATACATGCGTGTGGGTTAGGGGTACAAGCTGCTCTAAGAGCTCTATACATGCGTGTGGGTTAGGGGTACACGCTGCTCTAAGAGCTCTATACATGCGTGTGGGTTAGGGGTACACGCTGCTCTAAGAGCTCTATACATGCGTGTGGGTTAGGGGTACAAGCTGCTCTAAGAGCTCTATACATGCGTGTGGGTTAGGGGTACACGCTGCTCTAAGAGCTCTATACATGCGTGTGGGTTAGGGGTACACACTGCTCTAAGACTCTATACATGCGTGTGGGTTAGGGGTACACGCTGCTCTAAGAGCTCTATACATGCGTGTGGGTTAGGGGTACACGCTGCTCTAAGACTCTATACATGCGTGTGGGTTAGGGGTACACGCTGCTTTAAGACTCTATACATGCGTGTGGGTTAGGGGTACACGCTGCTTTAAGACTGTACATGCGTGTGGGTTAGCTCTATACATGCGTGTGGGTTAGCTCTGTATATGAGTGTGGGTTACTCTGTATATGCGTGTGGGTTAGCTCTGTATATGTGTGTGGGTTACTTTGTATATGCGTGTGGGTTAGCTCTGTATGTGCGTGTGGGTTAGCTCTGTATATGTGTGTGGGTTAGCTCTGTACATGCGTGTGGGTTAGCTCTGTATGTGCGTGTGGATTAGCTCTGTATATGCGTGTGGGTTAGCTCTGTACATGCGTGTGGGTTAGCTCTGTATGTGCGTGTGAGTTAGCTCTGTATATGCGTGTGGGTTAGCTCTGTATATGCGTGTGGGTTAGCTCTGTATGTGCGTGTGGGTTAGCTCTCTATATGCGTGTGGGTTAGCTCTATACATGCGTGTGGGTTAGCTCTCTATATGCGTGTGGGTTAGCTCTGTATATGCGTGTGGGTTAGGGGTACACGCTGCTCTAAGAGCTCTATACATGCGTGTGGGTTAGCTCTGTATATGCGTGTGGGTTAGCTCTACATGCGTGTGGGTTAGCTCTGTATATGCGTGTGGGTTAGCTCTGTACATGCGTGTGGGTTAGCTCTGTATGTGCGTGTGGGTTAGCTCTGTATATGAGTGTGGGTTAGCTCTGTACATGCGTGTGGGTTAGCTCTGTATGTGCGTGTGGGTTAGCTCTGTATATGCTTGTGGGTTAGCTCTGTATATGCGTGTGGGTTAGCTCTGTATGTGCGTGTGGGTTAGCTCTCTATATGCGTGTGGGTTAGCTCTATACATGCGTGTGGGTTAGCTCTCTATATGCGTGTGGGTTAGCTCTGTATATGCGTGTGGGTTAGCTCTATACATGTGTGTGGGTTAGCTCTGTATATGCGTGTGGGTTAGCTCTGTATATGCGTGTGGGTTAGCTCTGTATATGCGTGTGGGTTAGCTCTGTATATGTGTGTGGGTTAGCTCTGTATATGTGTGTGGGTTAGCTCTGTATATGCGTGTGGGTTAGCTCTGTACATGCGTGTGGGTTAGCTCTGTACATGCGTGTGGGTTAGCTCTACATGCGTGTGGGTTAGCTCTGTATATGCGTGTGGGTTAGCTCTGTACATGCGTGTGGGTTAGCTCTGTATGTGCGTGTGGGTTAGCTCTGTATATGAGTGTGGGTTAGCTCTGTACATGCGTGTGGGTTAGCTCTGTATGTGCGTGTGGGTTAGCTCTGTATATGCTTGTGGGTTAGCTCTGTATATGCGTGTGGGTTAGCTCTGTATGTGCGTGTGGGTTAGCTCTCTATATGCGTGTGGGTTAGCTCTATACATGCGTGTGGGTTAGCTCTCTATATGCGTGTGGGTTAGCTCTGTATATGCGTGTGGGTTAGCTCTATACATGTGTGTGGGTTAGCTCTGTATATGCGTGTGGGTTAGCTCTGTATATGCGTGTGGGTTAGCTCTGTATATGCGTGTGGGTTAGCTCTGTATATGTGTGTGGGTTAGCTCTGTATATGTGTGTGGGTTAGCTCTGTATATGCGTGTGGGTTAGCTCTGTACATGCGTGTGGGTTAGCTCTGTACATGCGTGTGGGTTAGCTCTGTATGTGCATGTGGGTTAGCTCTATACATGCGTGTGGGTTAGCTCTGTACATGCGTGTGGGTTAGCTCTGTACATGCGTGTGGGTTAGCTCTGTATATGCGTGTGGGTTAGCTCTGTATATGTGTGTGGGTTAGCTCTGTATATGTGTGTGGGTTAGCTCTATACATGCGTGTGGGTTAGCTCTGTACATGCGTGTGGGTTAGCTCTGTACATGTGTGTGGGTTAGCTCTGTACATGCGTGTGGGTTAGCTCTGTACATGCGTGTGGGTTAGCTCTGTATATGTGTGTGGGTTAGCTCTGTACATGCGTGTGGGTTAGCTCTGTATATGCGTGTGGGTTAGCTCTGTATATGTGTGTGGGTTAGCTCTGTACATGCGTGTGGGTTAGCTCTGTACATGCGTGTGGGTTAGCTCTGTACATGCGTGTGGGTTAGCTCTGTATATGCGTGTGGGTTAGCTCTGTATATGTGTGTGGGTTAGCTCTGTATATGCGTGTGGGTTAGCTCTGTACATGCGTGTGGGTTAGCTCTGTACATGCATGTGGGTTAGCTCTATACATGCGTGTGGGTTAGCTCTGTACATGCGTGTGGGTTAGCTCTGTACATGCGTGTGGGTTAGCTCTGTACATGCGTGTGGGTTAGCTCTGTACATGCGTGTGGGTTAGCTCTGTACATGCGTGTGGGTTAGCTCTGTATATGTGTGTGGGTTAGCTCTATACATGCGTGTGGGTTAGCTCTATACATGCGTGTGGGTTAGCTCTGTACATGCGTGTGGGTGAGCTCTGTACATGCGTGTGGGTTAGCTCTGTACATGCGTGTGGGTTAGCTCTGTACATGCGTGTGGGTTAGCTCTGTATATGCGTGTGGGTTAGCTCTGCATATGTGTGTGGGTTAGCTCTGTATATGCGTGTGGGTTAGCTCTGTATATGCGTGTGGGTTAGCTCTGTATATGTGTGTGGGTTAGCTCTGTATATGTGTGTGGGTTAGCTCTATACATGCGTGTGGGTTAGCTCTGTACATGCGTGTGGGTTAGCTCTGTACATGCGTGTGGGTTAGCTCTGTACATGCGTGTGGGTTAGCTCTGTACATGCGTGTGGGTTAGCTCTATACATGCGTGTGGGTTAGCTCTATACATGCGTGTGGGTTAGCTCTATACATGCGTGTGGGTTAGCTCTATACATGTGTGTGGGTTAGCTCTGTATATGTGTGTGGGTTAGCTCTAGACATGCGTGTGGGTTAGCTCTGTATATGCGTGTGGGTTAGCTCTGTATATGCGTGTGGGTTAGCTCTGTATATGCGTGTGGGTTAGCTCTGTATATGCGTGTGGGTTAGCTCTGTACATGCGTGTGGGTTAGCTCTGTATATGCGTGTGGGTTAGCTCTGTATATGTGTGTGGGTTAGCTCTGTATATGTGTGTGGGTTAGCTCTGTATATGCGTGTGGGTTAGCTCTGTATATGTGTGTGGGTTAGCTCTGTATATGCGTGTGGGTTAGCTCTGTATATGCGTGTGGGTTAGCTCTGTATATGCGTGTGGGTTAGCTCTGTATATGTGTGTGGGTTAGCTCTGTATATGTGTGTGGGTTAGCTCTGTACATGCGTGTGGGTTAGCTCTGTATATGCGTGTGGGTTAGCTCTGTATATGTTTGTGGGTTAGCTCTGTATATGCGTGTGGGTTAGCTCTGTACATGCGTGTGGGTTAGCTCTGTATATGCGTGTGGGTTAACTCTATACATGCGTGTGGGTAATGCGTGTGGGTTAGCTCTGTACATCCGTGTGGGTTAGCTCTATACATGCGTGTGGGTTAACTCTGTACATGCATGTGGGTAATGCGTGTGGGTTAGCTCTGTACATCCGTGTGGGTTAGCTCTATACATGCGTGTGGGTTAACTCTGTACATGCGTGTGGGTAATGCGTGTTGGTTAGGGGTAGGGATACTGCTGTATCTGACGGCTCCTCCCCTAGTTTATCATCTCATGCTCATAACCACGGCGGTTCTGTAAATACAGCCTTGGTGTGATCCTGCGATTAGATTACTGCCTGGAAACCTTGAGACCAGCGACCTGTGGGGACTCAGCTGTGACCTTTGACTTTCTTCGTTGTTTTTACCACAATTCACCAAAATCATCTGATGAAATAAATGTGCTGTATTGTGTAACGCGCTATAGCAGGAAATGTACCTTTTAAACCACTAGGCCTGACGTGCATATTTGTCATATCTGGAGGGGGTCCACTGGTGCTTAATGAGCCACTCATAAACACTTCCTCTTTGAAATGCACAAAATGAGTCTTGATATGAGGTTGATCCGAGTTTAAGGATTCACACACATTTAATCTCACACATCTTCCTTCTTGTTCCTCTCAGGATGAAGTGGTTTGTTGAAAGTAAAATTATCTGTAGTTAAACTAAGAGAAAACAAGTCCTCATCTGGACTTTAACAGGTTTTATAACCCCCAATTTACCAAGCTTGTCAATAACTCCTGACATCACACACAGCCTGCAGTCTGCATCGCAATCTTTTATGCTTGAGCAGTGAAGTTAGATTTCTTTCTGTAACTAAATAAAGACAAAGACAATAGCTATAATATTCTAGGCACTGTAATAAAAACAGATTCATTGTGCGTTATTTGCATATATTGCAACAAATTTTAATTTATACATTTATAAATTATTACAGAAATACTCACACATAAATGACAAGACAATTGAGACAAAGCACATCCAACAAAAAAAAATTATTTGGACAATTATTTTAATTCCAGGGGGGAAATGAAATATTATTATCATTTACACAGTAAACAAACTCTTTATAGACTATGTAGTTGTCAAAAAAGTTAATGACTAAACTAATATCCCCATAATAAATATTTATTGTTCTATGCAAATGTTCTGCTGAAGGTTTTTCCGTCTGCTGAAGGTATGGTGCGGCGATAACATTGTTATCACGGCATCGTCTGTGAGGTCCAGGTGCTCAGGAATCTCTGGGCCTTCCACGAATCTTCCAACTCATGGTTTCTTTGCCTACACTGCAGCAGAGATGGGACTGACAGAGTCTGCTTCCTGTCTCTGGCAGCAGCGCGTCCTGATAAACTTGTACAGAGCAGCAAACGGAATCACAATGCTAGGAACTCCAGCCAGCAGGAAGATGATGCTATAGATCCAGCCAGGATAGCTCAGCTTCTCCAGAGTGGGGAAGTTCTTCTGCAAGCAGAAGCACAATGGGAGGAGGGTTAGGGTTAGGGTTAGGGTTAGGGTAATAACCTCTCTATGGCACTCTGCTATCACTTCAGTAACTGCACTCTATAACATCATGCTACACAAATACAGAAACACAAACACACAGCCAAACAGATTCAAAAGTATAATGTGTGATGTGTAATATTATCTCTTTTAACCTTGTGAGAAAAACATGGCAGTGGTGCATATAGATCTGGGGTACATACAGAGCTGGGGTACATACAGATCTGGGGTACATACAGAGCTGGGGTACATACAGATCTGGGGTCCCACACGGTGTAGGTGAGCTCTGTGCTGACTTCGGTGACCAAGTAGAAGAGGAAGATGACCAGCATGATAAGAGGGCTGACCACCCTCCAGGTGACCTGCCAGAACATATTGGGCTTGTGTCCGATCATAAACTCGATATCCTCGTTAAATCTGCGAGAACGGAAAGTGGAATCAGCTCTAAGATGCCTGTCCCAGCAGGTCATATTCCACATGGCATTAGGCACTGTAACAAGTACACACTGGACAGGTTACAGGTAGCTTATAGGGGAAGCAGATCTCAGAGACTAAACTGACCTGTCTATCCCGTACAGGTAAACCACGCCCACCATCTCACAGAAGGCAATAATAAGCAGGGGGATGGAGCCAGCAAAGCTGTCAAACAGGTCGAGCCAGTAGTTACCTGAGCCCTGTACAAATATCAGCGCAAGGATGCAGGAGAATAGACATATGGAACCTGAAAAACACATGATCCATTATCACACAAGTGTACACATGATCCATTATCACACTAATGTACACAGGATCCATTATCACACAAATGTACACATGATCCATTATCACACTAATGTACACATGATCCATTATCACACTAATGTACACAGGATCCATTATCACACAAATGTACACATGATCCATTATCACACTAATGTACACATGATCCATTATCACACAAATGTACACATGATCCATTATCACACTAATGTACACATGATCCATTATCACACTAATGTACACATGATCCATTATCACACATATGTACACAGGATCCATTACCACACCAGTGTACACAGGATCCATTATCACACCAGTGTACACAGGATCCATTATCACACCAGTGTACACAGGCTCAATTATCACACCAGTGTACACAGGATCCATTACCACACCAGTGTACACAGGATCCATTACCACACCAGTGTACACAGGATCCATTATCACACCAGTGTACACAGGCTCCATTATCACACCAGTGTACACAGGATCCATTACCACACCAGTGTACACAGGATCCATTACCACACCAGTGTACACAGGATCCATTACCACACCAGTGTACACAGGATCCATTACCACACCAGTGTACACAGGATCCATTACCACACCAGTGTACACAGGATCCATTATCACACCAGTGTACACAGGATCCATTATCACACCAGTGTACACAGGATCCATTATCACACCAGTGTACACAGGATCCATTACCACACCAGTGTACACAGGATCCATTATCACACCAGTGTACACAGGATCAATTATCACACCAGTGTACACAGGATCCATTATCACACCAGTGTACACAGGATCCATTACCACACCAGTGTACACAGGATCCATTATCACACCAGTGTACACAGGATCCATTATCACACCAGTGTACACAGGATCCATTATCACACCAGTGTACACAGGATCCATTATCACACCAGTGTACACAGGATCCATTATCACACCAGTGTACACAGGATCCATTATCACACCAGTGTACACAGGCTCCATGACAGTGGTGGGGATCAGTGTGTGGTGATGATGAGTGTGGGGTGGGAAAGTGATAAAACTTTCCCTTCTGTTCCCTCACCAGTGAGTGCTTCTTTGGGCCACTTTTTTGGAAGAAGATTGAGGTCCTGCAAGGGCACTAACACCCCCTCCATATTTCCAAACATGGAGGAGAGCCCCAGGCAAAAGAGCATAATGAAGAACAGTATAGACCAGAGCGGAGACACAGGCATCTTGGTGATAGCCTCTGTGAACACGATGAAGGCCAGGCCCGTCCCCTGTACACCCTGTGGGACAGAAACACACGCTAAGCTAACACACTTTATATGAGCACAAACACACGCTAAGCTAACACACTTTATATGAGCACAAACACACGCTAAGCTAACACACTTTATATGAGCACAAACACACGCTAAGCTAACACACTTTATATGAGCACAAACACACGCTAAGCTAACACACTTTATATGAGCACAAACACACGCTAAGCTAACACACTTTATATGAGCACAAACACACGCTAAGCTAACACACTTTATATGAGCACAAACACACGCTAAGCTAACACACTTTATATGAGCACAAACACACGCTAAGCTAACACACTTTATATGAGCACAAACACACGCTAAGCTAACACACTTTATATGAGCACAAACACACGCTAAGCTAACACACTTTATATGAGCACAAACACACGCTAAGCTAACACACTTTATATGAGCACAAACACACGCTAAGCTAACACACTTTATATGAGCACAAACACACGCTAAGCTAACACACTTTATATGAGCACAAACACACGCTAAGCTAACACACTTTATATGAGCACAAACACACGCTAAGCTAACACACTTTATATGAGCACAAACACAAGGTAAGCTAACACACTTTATATGAGCACAAACACACGCTAAGCTAACGCACTTTATATGAGCACAAACACACGCTAAGCTAACACACTTTATATGAGCACAAACACACGCTAAGCTAACACACTTTATATGAGCACAAACACACGCTAAGCTAATATACTTTACAGGAGTACCTGTGACTACTAAACTCATTGCTATTCCAAAAACATATCCAACACATTTGTATCTGTAAATATACAGCATGAGCAGTAGTTGCACTAAGTTTAGAGTGTTATATAGGAGCTGTGTTGAGTGGCTGTGTTGTGTTTAGAGCGTTAGTTTATATAGGAGCTGTGTTGAGTTTAGAGCGTTAGTTGATATAGGAGCTGTGTTGAGTGGCTGTGTTGAGTTTAGAGTGTTAGTTTAGGAGCTGTGTTGAGTTTAGAACGTTAGTTGATATAGGAGCTGTGTTGAGTGGCTGTGTTGAGTTCAGAGTGTTAGTTTAGGAGCTGTGTTGAGTTTAGAACGTTAGTTGATATAGGAGCTGTGTTGAGTGGCTGTGTTGAGTTTAGAGTGTTAGTTTAAATGTGAGTCAGGTCAGACCTCGCTGAGGAAGGTGTTCAGATCACAGGTCTTCAGACTCAGCCCCTGAATGATCTCAGGAGAAGTGCTGTTGAGGCTGTGAAGAGCTTCTACATAATTACTCTCTGTGATGTTTCCTTCAGGAAGATCAAAAGTATTCGTCAGAGCCAGGATGTTTCTAGAGAAAAGAAAAACAAGTAAACATGTTCAAACCTGCAGACCCGCTTTTACCCAGAATAACTAAGGCCACAAACACACTTTTACCCAGAATAACCACGGCCACAAACACACTTTTACCCAGGATAACCACAGCCACAAACACACTTTTACCCAAAATAACTAAGGCCACAAACACACTTTTACCCAGAATAACCACGGCCACAAACACACTTTTACCCAGGATAACCACAGCCACAAACACACTTTTACCCAGGATAACTAAGGCCACAAACACATTTTTATCCAGAATAACCACAGCCACAAACACACTTTTACCCAGAATAACCACGGCCACAAACACACTTTTACCCAGAATAACTAAGACCACAAACACACTTTTACCCAGGATAACTAAGACCACAAACACACTTTTACCCAGGATAACTAAGGCCACAAACACACTTTTACCCAGGATAACTAAGCCCACAAGCACACTTTTACCCAGGATAACTAAGGGCACAAACACACTTTTACCCAGGATAACTAAGGCCACAAACACACTTTTACCCAGGATAACTAAGACCACAAACACACTTTTACCCAGGATAACTAAGGCCACAAACACACTTTTACCCAGGATAACTAAGGCCACAAACACACTTTTACCCAGGATAACTAAGGCCACAAACACAATTTTACCCAGGATAACTAAGGCCACAAACACACTTTTACCCAGGATAACTAAGGCCACAAACACACTTTTACCCAGTATAACTAAGGCCACAAACACACTTTTACCCAGTATAACTAAGGCCACAAACACACTTTTACCCAGGATAACTAAGGCCACAAACACACTTTTACCCAGTATAACTAAGGCCACAAACACACTTTTACCCAGGATAACTAAGGGCACATCCCAAAGACACACCCTGCTAGACAGGCGTCCAGCCGTTCTGTGGCACGGAAGCCGATGATGGAGTAGATCACAGTAGCAGCATAGACCGAGGTGAAGCCATTGATGACTGAAATAATCACAGCGTCCTGCTCACAGTTGTTACTGGGGGATGAAGAGGGGACACTTGTAACAGAACACTTCCTCAAGCATTACAATCATTTTTTAATAAATTAGTATAACAGGAGAGGCATGTGTACAGTCACAGTCACTTACTGCACTGGAATACCCTACAGTCACAATCTCTTACTGCACTGGAATACCCTACAGTCACAGTCACTGCACGGGAATACTCTACAGTCACAGTCTCTTACTGCACTGGAATATCCTACAGTTACAGTCACTTACTGCACTGGAATACCCTACAGGTACAGTCACTTACTGCACTGGAATACCCTACAGTTACAGTCACTTACTGCACTGGAATACCCTACAGTCACAATCACTTACTGCACTGGAATACTCTACAGTTACGGTCACTTACTGCACTGGAATACCCTACAGTCACAGTCACTTACTGCACTGGAATATCCTACAGTTACAGTCACTTACTGCACTGGAATACCCTACAGTTACAGTCACTTACTGCACTGGAATACCCTACAGTTACAGTCATTTACTGCACAGGAATACTCTACAGTCACAGTCTCTTACTGCACTGGAATATCCTACAGTCACAATCACTTACTGCACTGGAATACTCTACATTTACAGTCACTTACTGCACTGGAATATCCTACAGTCACAGTCACTTACTGCACTGGAATACTCTACAGTTACAATCTCTTACTGCACTGGAATATCCTACAGTTACAGTCACTTACTGCACTGGAATACCATACAATTACAATCTCTTTCTGCACTGGAATACTCTACAAATACAGTGACTTACTACACTGGAATACCCTACAGTTACAATCTCTAATTGCATTGGAATACTCTGCAATTACAGTCACTTACTGCACTGGAATACTCTACAATTACAATCTCTAACTGCACTGGAATACCCTACAGTTACAATCTCTAACTGCACTGGAATACTCTGCAATTACAGTCACTTACTGCACTGGAATACTCTACAATTACAATCTCTAACTGCACTGGAATACTCTGCAATTACAGTCACTTACTGCACTGGAATACTCTACAGTTACAGTCACTTACTGCACTGGAATACTCTACAGTCACAGTCACTTACTGCACTGGAATACTCTACAGTTACAGTCACTTACTGCACTGGAATACTCTACAGTCACAGTCACTTACTGCACTGGAATACTCTACAGTCACAGTCACTTACTGCACTGAGTTGTAGCTGGAGAAGGAGATGAGGCCTCCGAAAGCCAAGGAGAATGAGTAGAACACCTGAGCACCAGCATCCAGCCAGGTGGATGGGTTCATAAGCTCTGCCAGCTACAAGGAACAGACATGCACACACACATACATATACATTCCGCTACATAACATATTTTGTCGTTAGACTGGTTATACACTGCTCATACCCCAACCATAGGTGGCTGTATTCAACTGTACCTGACATATATATTTTGTCCTATCTAGTCCCCATAACACATGCAGTTGAGCCTGGTCATTTGGGTGATAATGAATGCAGTGGGGACTGGTCATATGGTTGATAATGGATCCAGTGGGGCCTGGTCATATGGATGATAATGGATCCAGTGGGGCCTGGTTATATGGTTGATAATGGATCCAGTGGAGCCTGGTTATATGGGTGATAATGGATCCAGTGGAGCCTGGTTATATGGGTGATAATGGATCCAGTGGGGCCTGGTCATATGGATGATAATGGATCCAGTGGGGCCTGGTTATATGGGTGATAATGGATCCAGTGGAGCCTGGTTATATGGGTGATAATGGATCCAGTGGAGCCTGGTTATATGGGTGATAATGGATCCAGTGGGGCCTGGTTATATGGGTGATAGTAGATCCAGTGGGGCCTGGTTATATGGGTGATAATGGATCCAGTGGGGCCTGGTTATATGGGTGATAATGGATCCAGTGGAGCCTGGTTATATGGGTGATAATGGATCCAGTGGGGCCTGGTCATATGGGTGATAATGGATCCAGTGGTGCCTGGTTATATGGGTGATAGTAGATCCAGTGGGGACTGGTCATATGGTTGATAATGGATCCAGTGGTGCCTGGTTATATGGGTGATAGTAGATCCAGTGGAGCCTGGTTATATGGGTGATAATGGATCCAGTGGGGCCTGGTCATATGGATGATAATGGATCCAGTGGGGCCTGTTATATGGGTGATAATGGATCCAGTGGAGCCTGGTTATATGGGTGATAATGGATCCAGTGGGGCCTGGTCATATGGGTGATAATGGATCCAGTGGTGCCTGGTTATATGGGTGATAGTAGATCCAGTGGGGACTGGTCATATGGTTGATAATGGATCCAGTGGGGCCTGGTTATATGGGTGATAATGGATCCAGTGGGGACTGGTCATATGGTTGATAATGGATCCAGTGGAATCTAGTTATATGGGTTATAATGAATGCAGTGGGAACTGGTTATATGGTTGATAATGAATGCAGTGTTGATAAATATGTGATTAAGGGCAGTTAACTCACATCTGGGGTGAAGAGAAACTTAATTCCATCCACAGAACCTTTGAGCGTCAATCCTCTGATCAGGAAGATGGTGAGCACCAGGTATGGCAGGGTGGATGTTACATACACTGCCTGTGGAGAGAGGAGAGGGTGGAGTCACTGAGAGGAGGGGGTGGAGTCACTGAGAGAGGAGAGGGAGGAGTCACTGAGAGGACGGGGTGGAGTCACTGAGAGAAGAGAGGGAGGAGTCAGGGAGAGCAGAGGGTGGAGTCATTGAGAGGAGGGGGTGGAGTCACTGAGAGGAGAGGGTGGAGTCATTGAGAGGAGAGGGTGGAGTCACTGAGAGGAGGGGGTGGAGTCACTGAGAGGAGGGGGTGGAGTCACTGTGAGGAGAGGGTGGAGTCATTGAGAGGAGGGGGTGGAGTCATTGAGAGGAGAGGGTGGAGTCACTGATAGGAGGGGGTGGAGTCATTGAGAGGAGAGGGTGGAGTCACTGAGAGGAGGGGGTGGAGTCACTGAGAGGACTCTCTCCTGCATGGCCACTGGGGGGCGTACCTTGCCGGTGGTCTCTATGCCCCGGATACAGCAAACATACAGCACAGTCCAGGCACACACCAGACACAGGACCATCCACCACTGCAGGCCGCCCGAATCCTCAATAGCCGCTGAGGTGTTGAGTGTCTCCCTGTACCAGAAATAATCCACCGGGGAGCTGCGTGCGCATTCAGACACCAGACCTGCAGGGGGCGACACTCACACTGTAACCCCAAACCTGATACGTTTGAGACTGCAGCTGCGTTCGGATCCGAAATTTATTCTTTCTTCCTGTTGTTCTTTTCCCTTGCTTCAAGGGGGGAATCCCCAAAATGCCAGGATGAAATATGGCAGCCACACCAAGTGTGATTCGGATCCAATTTAAGAAAGGGGAGGGAGTAATTATATTCCCTCACTCCCTCATTTATCCTCCCTTCCACCAAGGGTATAAAATGCAAGCTTCCAGCAAGAAGGGAATCCCACAATGCAATGCTCCACATGGAAAAAAAAGTTACCACAGAACTATGCGGTATACACATTTCAACTCTATGGTGTTGCATTTCCGAAATGCTGCGAGGGCAGTTCAGTTCCATTTTTGTTTGTTTCTCGTCAATCCTCTTGCAGAGCACCTTTTAAGTTTGCTTGCTGCACGTAGCAAGTGGCGTCACAAGATGGCTCCCTCGAGGGAAGACAGCAAGGGAAAGGAACGTGTTAAATTGGATTTGAATGTAACCTGTGTGTGTGAGTGTGTGTGTATCTATGTGTGTGAGTGTGAGTGAGTGTGTGTGTGTCATGGTGTAGTACTGTGTACAATATTGTGTATGTGAGTGTGTGTGTGTGTGTGTGTTGTGTGTTGTGTGTGTGTGTGTGTGTGTGTGTGTGTGTGTGTGTGTGTGTGTGTGTGTGTGTGTGTGTGTGTGTGAGTGAGTGTGTATGTAAAGGTGTAGTACTGTGTACAGTGTTGTGTGTGTGAGTGTGTGTAAAGGTATAGTAAACACAGTGTGTGTGGAAGCGAGAGAGAGTGTGTGTCCTGCATGGGCTCCCTGCAAAATTAGCTTATCTGCTCCAAACTGAAAGCATGGGATGCTGATTTGGTATCTAAAACCTGCATTTATACCTTAAAAACGTTTTAATTCTGACTTTACATGACCAATAGCTCTAATCAAAAAATGTCTGTGGAATAATATTAATGCATAGTGTGTGCCAGCCATACGACTGTCTTGTGTTTTCTGCAAAGATTTTTACCAGAACCTCCCTCTTCTGACTAACTGATTGATTGATTGAATGATTGACATACCAGTCCTGTTTGGATTGATGGGGCAGTGGGTCCAGGGTAGAGGCTCCTGGAAGGAGTTGAATAAGTACCACATCACCCAGGCCATGATGGTGTTGTAGTACAGGCCCACCAAGAAGGACACCAGCATGGACGCAATCCCTGCCAATTACACAGTACTCATATTTCACAGTAAATATGGCAGTAAATATATCCCTCGCTCACTCATTCCCTTGTTCCCTTGCTCACTCATTCCCTTGTTCCCTTGCTCACTCGTTCCCTTGTTCCCTTGCTCACTCATTCCCTTGTTCCCTTGTTCCCTTGCTCACTCGTTCCCTTGTTCCCTTGCTCACTCGTTCCCTTGTTCCCTTGCTCACTCGTTCCCTTGTTCCCTTGCTCACTCGTTCCCTTGTTCCCTTGCTCACTCGTTCCCTTGTTGAGGATGCTGAAAAAAATGTTCATGCCTTTGTAACCTCTGGACTAGATTACTGTAATGCTTTATTGTCTGGTTGCACTGGTTCAGCCCTGAATCGTCTCCAACTTGTACAGAATGCTGCTGCTAGGGTTCTTACTAGAACCAAGAAATATCAGCCCAGTGCTAAAAACTCTTCATTGGCTGCCTGTCAAATTCAGAATTGACTACAAGATTTTACTTCTAGCGTTAAAAGCTTTAAATGGCTTGGCCCTTGAATATCTTAGTGACTTACTTGCAGGGGTTTCCCCGGTGTCCTGGCTAAATTCCCAACCTGGCTCTTTCAATCTGCCACCTAATCATCCCCCAGTTTAATTGGCTAATAATCATTCTCTCCCTCTCTCTCCACCTCAGCTGATGTGTGGTGAGCATTCTGGCGCAAAATGGCTGCCGCTGCATCACCCAGGTGGGTGCTACACATCACTGTAAGCACTTTGAGTATTGAGAAAGGCGCTATATAAATGCAAGGTATTAATTAATATTAATTAATTAATTACTCATTCCTTACTGTCCTCCTAGATTACAGTTATGCCCCTCACCCTGAGTTTGCAGACTGCTCCAGTTATGCCCCTCAGCCTGAGTTTGCAGACTGCTCCAGTTATGCCCCTCACCCTGAGTTTGCAGACTGCTCCAGTTATGCCCCTCACCCTGAGTTTGCAGACTGCTTCAGACCTGTCCCTCCTTTGGTTTATCCTCCCGACTTCACGCAACCGGAGTCCCAGATGCATCACCCCGCCCCCTTTGAATTGATTATTGAATTAACTATTACCATTCAGTCCACCTTTAGTCTAAACTGGGCCGGCCAGCGAAGGATGGGCACCCTTTCTCTAGCCAGGATCCTTCCAAGTTTTCTTCCCACTGGGGAGTTTTTTCTCACCACTGTTCAGTGTTTTTTCTCCCCTACCTGCTGGTTGGGGGCTAAGGCCTGGTTTTTTGCTCAATTTTCCTTCTGTTTCCCTGTGCAGCGTCTCTGTGACAGTTCTCTGTAAAAAGCGCTATACAAATAAAATTTAATTGAATTGAATTATACTAACCTACACCAGCTAGATAGGGGTGTATGGCTGTTATACTAACCTACACCAACTAGATAGGGGTGTATGGACGTCCACACCCCAACACTCCCCTTTCGGAGACGCTGGCCAATGGCAAACTCCAGGTGCAGGAGAGGGATTCCCCTCCAAAACCAGCAGGATCAGGAACGGGATCATGAAAGCACCTAGAATTACAGGAAGGACCAGGGAATTACTGCTCAACCAAACTTGATTAAACACAGCACCGTTCTATTCTGTTCCAGTCTGTAGACTTGAAGCCCCATCTAATCTAATGCTAAAGGAAGAAACTAGCTGTATATCTACAGGCACAAACCTGTTGGGACTGATACTGTGATAAGTTGTGTGGAATGATCACCCTTTTGTGCTTTTTGAGGTCGTTGTTCACAATGCTGTTATTTTACACATTTTGAACTTATTTTCTTACTCTAGCCTTTAAGACACATAGGTATTTATCAATGTGGACACCTCAATGTACTTTTCCATGATACTGTAATGAATTTTGTGCAGCAGAAACATGGTTTTTTGGTTTGCAAACACATATTTAAAATGTTGTCCTGTGCGAACCATTTGCAAATGAGCTAGAACCAGCGCTGATCAACAGCAGCGCAGAATGCACTCGGAATCTGCACTCATGTATCCACAGCAATGTGACTATGACAGCATGAGAAAACTACAGAGTTCCTGGGGAATTCTCACAGATACAGAACTACACTACAGCTCCAGCACCTGTTACCTCTGATACAGGTGTGAGGTACCTACCTCCCCCGTGGCTCTGACACAGGTAAGGGAAACGCCAGACGTTGCCCAGGCCCACACAGAATCCCACACAGGTGAGCATGTACTGGGCCTTGTTGTCCCATTTGGGCCGATCGCCAGCCTCCTCCTTCTCCATCTTCTCCAGCTGGTGATGGGACGGGATCCGGCCGTCCAGCCCCGGGTTCGGTAGCTTCAGCTTCAGCTTCATCTGTGCACAGGTGTGTGACCGAGTGTGTGTGTGAGAGTGTGTGTGTGAGTGGTAGTGTACAGAGGGAGGCTACTGCATTTATACTGACCTTTTGCACTCCCCCCCGCCCACACACACATACACACAGTATCACTTATTTTATCTTAATGAGCATTGCTTGTGATCAGCGGAATGTCAGCAGGTCATTGATACGTTATCAGTGTACGGCACTGAATGTGATGTGATACCCATGAGACAGCAGAGACCGTGCCCATCTGGGGGTACAGAGGCAGTGACCACACCCTTCTGGGGGTACAGTAACCTCGCCCATCTGGGGGTGCACATTCACTTCATTATTTACTCCCAAAAAAAAAAACGCTATTTTTATGCACATATTTAACGTTACATGGATGATAGATTTGCAGCTGACACACATGGGACAGCATTGTGGTTGAGCTGCTGTGTGCTGGCAGTGTGGGCTGGAGCTGGTGGGAGAGGTTTGGTTTCACATCGCCAGGCAACACTGGAACACTGGAGCCAGAATGCTGTCATCCATCTTAGCTCACCAACCAGAATGCTGTCATCCATCTTGGCTCACCAACCAGAATGCTGTCATCCATCTTGGCTCACCAGCCAGAACGCTGTCATCCATCTTGGCTCACCAACCAGAATGCTGTTATCCATCTTGGCTCACCAACCAGAACGCTGCCATCCATCTTGGCTCACCACCCAGAAAGCTGCCATCCATCTTGGCTCACCAACCAGAATGCTGTCTTCCATCTTGGTTCACCAACCAGAACGCTGCCATCCATCTTGGCTCACCAACCAGAACGCTGTCATCCATCTTGGCTCACCAGCCAGAACGCTGTCATCCATCTTGGCTCACCAACCAGAAAGCTGCCATCCATCTTGGCTCACCAACCAGAAAGCTGCCATCCATCTTGGCTCACCAACCAGAACGCTGTCATCCATCTTGGCTCACCAGCCAGAACGCTGTCATCCATCTTGGCTCACCAACCAGAAAGCTGCCATCCATCTTGGCTCACCAACCAGAAAGCTGCCATCCATCTTGGCTCACCAACCAGAACGCTGTCATCCATCTTGGCTCACCAACCAGAATGCTGTCATCCATCTTGACTCACTGGCCGATAAGTACTCCGTCAATGGGTGATGTGATGGCCAATCATCACCCTGCATGGCTGCTGCAATACTGGAGCAGGAAGAGTCAGGATGTGAGAACAGGCCATGGGGCCTCTCTACACACTGGAACAGCGGAATCTGGAGTAGATGTGAAAATATGGTCTTGTTTCATAGATTATTCACTCTTTCTTTTTAAACATGCAACCTCTGACACTTTTCTTCCAAACAGCACACTGCCTAATCAAAGTAAACTTACTTTTTCAGCTCCAAAGAGAGGCTATAAATATTAGACACTATCGCTGATATATTCATTATGCTAAACTTTTACTAAGGCTATCCATGATTTATCCATTATGCTAAAACTTTACTGAGGCCTTCTGTAAGCTGGATTTGTTTTAAACATGCACACCAAGAGCCAGACTCTGTTCTTTGGAATAAAAGTGCAGAGTGTTATTTCCACAGAGGTAAAATGCTTGGCATGCTCAACAGTGCTGGCTGTAAAACCATCTTATCTTGATAAACTGAAGAGATTATGGGATGTTCTTGTCGAATCTCTGGAGACAATGCTATAATGTATAATATAATGTTTGATTCATTCTGTAAAGCGTCCTTGGGTCCCTTGAAAGGCGCTATATAAATGTAAGTTATTATTATTATTATTATTATTATTATTATTATTATTATTATTATTATTAATAAAAAATATACAATGCAACTATGACAAGTATGTTTGTCAGATTGTCATTGGCTCTGGACAGCATTTAATTATGCAGCTATGTTAAAGTATACGGCTATGCTAACATTATCACTATGTTGAAGTATACGGCTATGCTAACATTATCACTATGTTAAAGTGTACAGCTATGCTAACATTATCACTATGTTAAAGTATACAGCTATGCTAACATTATCATAGTTTAGTTCCCAAAGAGTCCTGTAAAATATATTACCTACTCCAGTGCACAGCCTTGAAATCAACAAAATCTTCCCATACTTTTCTGTGTGCATCTGTGACATCATAAGCCGGTCATATTAGGAGGGTTTGATACTTTAGCTTCTAACATAGCAAGCTAACCCTAACCCCTAACCCTAACCCTAACCCAAGCTGACTCATGCAGCACAATAACACCACTCTAGACTCCAATGAGATGCAAGCTTTCCAAACTTATCATTTATAACCCCACTGATAAACAGATAATATTTTTATCAAAAAGTACTCAGGGGTTGTTCCGTGAATTATTATTATGGTGACAAGCAATTAAGGAACCAGGAAGTTGTAGCTCAAAATATATTATCTCATTGGTGCAGCCATTTAACTACATGAACACAGCAGAACATTAAACACACTAAAATACAAACCCCAGCTCCAAAAATGTTGGGACAGTATGTAAAATGCACATTAAACTACAAACCCCAGTTCCAAAAATGTTGGGACAGTATGTAAAATGCACATTAAACTACAAACCCCAGTTCCAAAAATGTTGGGACAGTATGGAAAATGCACATTAAACTACAAACCCCAGTTCCAAAAATGTTGGGACAGTATGGAAAATGCACATTAAAGCTGGTTGTTTGTCTGTAAATGTCTTATCTGTTGTCATGTTTATATGTTATGTGTGGACCCCAGGAAGAGTAGCTGATGTTTTGCATCAGCTAATGGGGATCCTAATAAAATCATAAAGCAGAAAGCAGTGATTTGTAAATTATCTTTACATATATTTAATTGAAAACAGTACAAAGAAAAGATATTTAATGTTCAACTTTATTGATTTTTGTATAAATATAGGCTACGCTCATTTAGAATTTGATGCCTGCAACACGTTCCAAAAAAGTTGGGACAGGGCAGGTCCGGTTCTGATCATTTTGCCGCCCTATAGGCAAGATTTAAAAATGCCGCCCTAAAATCAGATATAAAAAGAGAAAATGACTGAAAAAACATAGTGGTCATAATTAGATACCCAGCGTATAGCGCTCCGCCATTTTTCTCATTTTAAATCACACAAGGGGTGACAACGAGGGCCAAGATTTTGGCAAGCAAAGGCGTGAGGACGTTGTTTATTTCAGCTGTTTCAAACGTTCAATTGAAATAAGCTACTCTGGAGAACATGTGGGGCCCTATCTTGGCAATCTTGGCGCTTGGTCTAAGCGCATGGCGCTAAGTCCATTTAGGGCGTGTCCAAGTCCACTTTTGCTATTTTAACGGCGTGTTTTTTGGGCGCTAAGCACAGCGCAAGGTGCAACTGGGCTGAACCTAGTCTCTTCATTAATTATAGGTGTGTCTTGGGCGTGACATGCAATAAACCAATCAAAATGTTATATCCCATTCCCTTTAAAAGCCTGCTTTTCCACCTTGGCGGATTGCTTATGATGGCGAAACAGACATGCTCGTGCGTGTTTAGTGCGATCAAGGAATAGGCTATATGGATCAATAGTAGCCTATGATCAATATTATTCGGGCTAACCATTATGAGTTCCCGGTAATTCCTGACAGTGCTGTTTACAAAATATATGCGGTTAAATTTTGTTAAAAGCACCTGCAACAGCTGAGAATAAGCGACCAATTGCTTCCGTCTCACCTTCCGTCTCACACGCCAAATTAGCTGCTTGTTTAACGAATTTCGTTTGATTATGCAATGACCTCATATTCAAGCTTCATCCGAAGTTCATTAGGCTACCAGCATTCTAATTTTGATTACTAACATAAATAACGTTATTTTGCCTTAATGATGACACTAAATATAATAAATCTGTCAGGTTGGAAACCCATAGGTTCAGCATATTTTCCTTTATTTTATAATGTCCTGCTTATGGAAATGCGACCAACCTATTTTACTGGTAGCGTAATGCTTTAAAACGATCCATCTTTCCCAGGAAGACCGTAAAAAGTGTGATTTACAGCAGAGGAAACAGACCTGCTCATGTAAAGCCCACATGCAGATAATGGCATTAAAATTAATTGTAAATTAATTGTCAATTAATTTTGTAACGTGCTGCAAATTTCGTTTCTGATTAACCGCTTAGTTCTCTTTAAAATCTTTTGTTCAGTTATAGAATAACAGGTGAAATCAGCGGGGTTTTAATAAGCTGAGGGTATGGAAACCTTGTAATTAAAAAAATATGAAGGACGAAGAATAGCTAAGGTTATCCATCCATCCATCCATCCATCTTCAACCGCTTATCCGAAGTCGGGTCGCGGAGGTAGCAGTTCCAGCAGGGGGCCCCAAACTTCCCTTTCCCTGGCCACATTGACCAGCTCTGACTGGGGGATCCCAAGGCGTTCCCAGGCCAGCGTGGAGATATAGTCCCTCCACCTGGTCCTTGGTCTGCCCCGTGGTCTCCTCCCAGCTGGACGTGCCTGAAACACCTCCCTAGGGAGGCGACCAGGTGGCATCCTTACAAGATGTCCGAACCACCTCAACTGGCTCCTTTCTACGCAAAGGAGCAGCGGCTCTACTCCGAGTCCCTCACGGATGACTGAGCTTCTCACCTTATCCCTAAGGGAGAAGCCAGCCACACTCCGGAGAAAACCCATTTCGGCCGCTTGTATCCGCGATCTCGTTCTTTCGGTCATGACCCATCCTTCATGACCATAGGTAAGAGTAGGAACGAAGATTGACCGGTAGATCGAGATCTTTGCCTTCTGGCTCAGCTCTCTCTTCCTCACAACGGTGCGGTAAAGCGAACGCAATACCGCTCCTGCTGCTCCGATTCTCCGGCTCATCTCGCGCTCCATCGTCCCCTCACTCGAGAACAAGACCCCGAGATACTTGAACTCCTTCACTTGGGGTAAAGACTCATTCCCTACTTGGAGTAGACAAATCATCGGTTTCCTGCGGAGAACCATGGCCTCAGATTTAGAGGTGCTGATCCTCATCCCAGCCGCTTCACACTCGGCTGCGAACCGATCCAGTGAGTGCTGAAGGTCACAGACCGATGATGCCATCAGGACCACATCATCTGCAAACAGCAGCGATGTAATCCTCAGCCCACCGAACTGCAACCCCTCTCCTCCACGACTACGCCTTGAAATCCTGTCCATGAATACCACAAACAGGATAGGTGACAAGGCGCAGCCCTGACGGAGGCCAACCCCCACCGGGAACGAGTCCGACTTACTGCCGATCACCCGGACACAGCTCTCGCTTTGGGTGTACAGAGATTGGATGGCCCTGAGTAGTGACCCCCTCACCCCGTACTCCCGCAGCACCTCCCACAATATCTCCCGGGGAACCCGGTCATAAGCCTTCTCCAAATCCACAAAACACATGCAGACCGGAAAAGCATACTCCCAGGCCCCCTCTAGGATCCTTGCGAGAGTGAAAAGCTGGTCCGTTGTTCCACGACCAGGACGGAATCCACATTGTTCCTCTTCAATCTGAGGTTCGACTATCGGCCGGACCCTCCTTTCCAGTACCTTAGAGTAGACTTTCCCGGGGAGGCTGAGTAGTGTAATGCCTCTATAGTTGGCACACACCCTCTGGTCCCCCTTTTTGAACAGGGGAACCACCACCCCGGTCTGCCACTCCTTAGGCACTGCCCCCGACTTCCACGCAATGTTGATGAGACGTGTCATCCATGACAGCCCCTCAACACCCAGAGCCTTCAGCATTTCTGGATGGATCTCATCAACCCCTGGGGCTTTGCCACTGTGGAGTTGTTTGATTACCACAGTGACTTCCTCCAGGGAAATCGATGTTGATCCCCCATCATCCTCCAGCTCTGTCTCTACTACAGAGGGTGGATTAGTCGGGTTCAGGAGTTCCTCAAAGTGTTCTTTCCACCGCCCTAACACCTTATCAGTTGAGGTCAACAGTGTCCCATCCTTACTATAAACAGCTTGGATGGTTCCCCGTTTCCCCCTCCTGAGGTGTCGGACGGTTTTCCAGAACCTCTTTGGTGCCGACCGAAAGTCCTTCTCCATAGCTTCTCCGAACTCCTCCCACACCCGCTGCTTTGCCTCTGCCACGACTGAGGCTGCAGTCCTTCGAGCCTGTCGGTACCTTGCAACTGCCTCCGGAGTTCCCCAGGATAACATATCCCGGAAGGCCTCCTTCTTCAGTCGGACGGCTTCCCTGACCACCGGTGTCCACCAAGGTGTTCGAGGGTTACCGCCCCTTGAGGCACCTAAGACCTTGAGACCACAACTCTCAGCCGCAGCTTCAGCAATGGAAGCTTTGAACATTGTCCACTCTGGTTCAATGTCCCCAGCCTCCACAGGGATGCCAGAAAAGCTCTGCCGGAGGTGCGAGTTGAAAGTCTCCCGGACCTGGGCCTCCTCCAGACGTTCCCAGTTCACCCGCACTACACGTTTGGGTTTACCAGGTCTGTCCAGAGGCTTCCCCGGCCATCTGACCCAACTCACCACCAGATGGTGATCAGTAGACAGCTCTGCCCCTCTCTTCACCCGAGTGTCCAATACATACGGCCTCAGGTCCGATGATACGATGACAAAATCGATCATCGACCTTCTGCCTAGGGTGCTCTGGTACCATGTACACTTATGAGCACCCTTATGTTCGAACATGGTGTTTGTTATGGCCAATCCATGACTAGCACAGAAGTCCAATAACAAACCACCGCTCGGGTTCAGATCAGGGAGGCCGTTTCTCCCAATCACGCCTCTCCAAGTGTCTCCATCGTTGCCCACGTGCGCGTTGAAGTCTCCCAGCAGGACTACGGAGTCCCCTACAGGAGCCCCATGTAGGACTCCATTCAGGGTCTCCAAGAAGGCCGAATACTCTGAACTGCTGTTCGGTGCATAAGCACAGACAACAGTCAGAGTTTTCCCCCCCATAACCCTTAGGCGCAGGGAGGCGACCCTCTCGCCCACCGGGGTGAACTCCAACGTAGCGGCACTCAGCCGGGGACTTATGAGTATCCCCACCCCCGCCCGACGCCTCACACCTTGGGCAACTCCGGAGAAGAATAGAGTCCAACCCCTATCCAGGAGTAAGGTTCCGGAGCCAATGCTGTGCGTAGAGGTAAGCCCCACCAGATCCAACTGGTAGCGCTCCACCTCCCGCACAAGCTCCGGCTCCTTCCCCCTCAGAGAGGTGACGTTCCACGTCCCCAAAGCCAGCCTCTGCCGCCCGGGTCTGGTCCGTCGAGACCCTCTAACTTCACTGCCACCTGTCTGGCAGCGCACCCGACCCCAGTGATTCTTCCCGTAGGTGGTGGGCCCGCGGGATGACGGAGTTTCAGTGGTGATGGTCGCCACGTTGCTTCTTCGGGCTGTGCCCGGCCGGGCTCCGTGGCATGCCCGGCCACCAGGCGCTCGCTGACGGGTCCTCCTTCTGGGCCTGGCTCCAGAAGTGGGCCCCGGGCTTCCTCCGGGCAGGGTCACTGAACTCTTTATTTGATGTGGCATGGAGTCCTTTTGAACCTAGTCTGGCCCCTCGCCTGAGACCAATTTGCCATGGGAGTCCCTACCAGGAACACAAGGTTCCCGACAACACAGCTCCCAGGTTCATAGGGACACACAAACCTCTCCACCACGATAAGGTGATGGTTCCCGGAGAGGTTTGTGTGTTAACATGATGACATTTATCTCCGTCTTTTAACCATAGGCTATCGAAAAAAACATATGTGCACAGCGAATCCGCTGTAGCCTAGGCTATTTGAAAAACAATAAAGGCAATATACACTGGACAAGGTTTTGAACTTTTTTCAGTCACAAACCATTCTATTTACTTACAGGCTGTATTCCTAGATAAACAGAGCTGTATTGTAATGACGTCTGAAGCGCATTTTCAGAACTCAAAAGTCCGTCTATTGCAGTGCGCGAGTTTTCCATTGAATGACAATTCACGCATTAGGTGTAAATGACAATTCGCGCATTAGGCTTGATATAGGTGTTATCAGCTCCTTTTTAATGGATAGCCATTGTCCCGTACCATCGCACATCGCCTGGATGTTGATGGAGTGGGCTGAGAGCAATGTAATGTGGCATCGTTTCCCTTCGCCGAGGGAAAGGTATGTGGACCTATGGAACCTTTTATTATTATGCATTTTTGATATAGCCTACACAATAATAATATTTCACATTGTGATCTAGATATTTTAGTCATGCTTGTGCGCGCCCCTGTGTGTAACAGACAGGAGGGTATGCGCGTTGTGCACACGCCTATGTAGACGCACTTATATGCGCCGTTAAAATAACATGTAAACAACTGCGACATGACTTTAGATCAGGTTAGTGGTGGTTCTAGCGCAAGCGCTTTCTGCTGGCTCAAGATAGCAATACGCCAAAAATAATCCTGGTCACTCCTCATCTTAAGACCAACACGCCCAGTTCACTTGTAATGGGCGCAAGAATACATACTATTTAAAGGACGTAAGCGTTAGGCGTTATAATGAACCTAGCGCCGGGTGTAAGATAGCAAAGACACTTGCGTTTGGGTTAGCGCCTCTTAGAGCCGGGTGTAAGATAGCAAAGACACTTGCGTTTGGGTTACCGCCGCTTAACGCCGGGTGTAAGATAGCAAAGACACTTGCGTTTGGGTTAGCGCCGCTTTGCGCCGGGTGTAAGATAGCAAAGACACTTGCGTTTGGGTTAGCGCCGCTTTGCGCCGAGTGTAAGATAGCAAAGACACTTGCGTTTGGGTTAGCGCCGCTTTGCGCCGAGTGTAAGATAGCAAAGACACTTGCGTTTGGGTTAGCGCCGCTTTGCGCCGAGTGTAAGATAGCAAAGACACTTGCGTTTGGGTTAGCGCCGCTTTGCGCCGAGTGTAAGATAGCAAAGACACTTGCGTTTGGGTTAGCGCCGCTTTGCGCCGAGTGTAAGATAGCAAAGACACTTGCGTTTGGGTTAGCGCCGCTTTGCGCCGAGTGTAAGATAGCAAAGACACTTGCGTTTGGGTTAGCGCCGCTTTGCGCCGAGTGTAGGATAGCAAAGACACTTGCGTTTGGGTTAGCGCCACTTTGCGCCGAGTGTAAGATAGCAAAGACACTTGCGTTTGGGTTAGCGCCGCTTTGCGCCGAGTGTAAGATAGGGCCCGTGGTTGTAAAACTATGAGGTGGTACACCCCTGCCCTCTAGGGGGGTCTGGTTGCAATCTGGTGCTCTTTGAGAGGAAAATTAAGAGACTAGATCCGTGAAAAATTATGTACTTTCGTAAACAATCGAATCATAAACCCATGCAGTTGTATCAACTTGTAAGACGCTTGATCCTACACTTGGGCCATCAAAGAAATAAAATCTGTCTCATTTGTTGTACTGGTTTATTTAAAGTGTTTGAAATCCAGTCCAATCTACATCAGATTTAGAGCTCACATTCAATTTCACAGTCAGGATACAGCTTTCTAGCTTGATGCTGGAAATAATGTTATAATAACCATTGTAACCAGCACATTCACATCGATGTAGCAGCAAATAGATAATTACTGCAAACAGTGTTGTCTCCTCAAAATGCGTTCTGGACTGAAGGCTTAGCTCAAGCGATGGTGCAAAGCAGTAGGCTAGTGATCTTTTATGTTTATTATGTGAGTAAAAAAAGTTTGCCTTCATTCTGAAACAGTAGTGGAACAAATTACAGTTTACAGGCCACCACAGTTTAGTTACCTGTATGTAATTTATCACCCGCCAAACCAAAAGTAAAACTTTAACAATTAGCCTATTTCAGCCATAATTTTACAAACAGACGTATGATCCTGCGCTAATAACGAGCAGAAGTGGGAAAGAATAATGTAATTCAGGCTACATCTATTTATATGAATTAGCTGTCTTTTACCAATGCAATTCATGTTTTAGGCTATTATACAATTTTTTTTAATCATTTATCGTAGGCTTGTATGTAGGCTATAGCCTACATTTTACATCTGAAATACAGCGTCCAGTAAAACAACTACCGTTTTCAGTGTAAAAACAGGCTCTGAGACGAGAATCTGTTAAATTCCCACTGACAGATGATGCAGTTGTGTAACGTCATTAGTAATTGACATTGCTTAAACTGACGCTTGTTTGAGCTCTTTGGTCTTGCCCATTGTGAAGAGGTTGGAGTCTGATTGATTGAGTGTGTGGAGAGGTGTCTTTTATACAGGTAACGAGTTCAAACAGGTGCAGTTAATACAGGTAATGAGTGGAGAATAGGAGGGCTTCTTAAAGAAGAACTAACAGGTCTGTGAGAGCCGGAATTCTTGCTGGTTGGTAGGTGATCAAATACTTATTTCATGCAATAAAATGCAAATTAATTACTTAAAAATCATACAATGTGATTTTCTGGATTTTTGTTTTAGATTCCGTCTCTCACAGTTGAAGTGTACCTATGATAAAAAATTACAGACCTCTACATGCTTTGTAAGTGGGAAACACTGCCAATTTTGCAGGTTATCAAATACTTGTTCTCCCCACTGTATGCAGTATAAAGCATAGTTGAGCCATGCATGTTTACCTTTGCAACGTCCCTACAACAGACATTCCCTGTTGGAGAGAGTTCAGTGCAGTAACCACATGTGCACCCGTTGAAATGGAAACCAATATTGGTGATATCTTGCAGGTAGTGTAATTGCCTACAGCCTGTGTAAAATGAGTAGCCTACATGGCATGGGTAACTATTTGTACAGCGTGTGATTTGTTGTTTACTGGCCGCATCATTATAAGCCCAAACGAGGCTATGCGTGCCGCATTCTCCACCATTGCTTCTGCCTCGGCAGCGGCTAGCTACTTGGGGCTCGGCAGTAGCTGGAGCTAGCGTTTGTTTGTGTTTGAGTGCGAGAGGTAGTCAGAGTGAGAGAAAGTGGAACAAAGCAGCCGCCGTGAGTGCTATCCAGAGCAGAATGGGCTTTTGGCTACGAGGGGAAAAGAATCGCTGGGAGCGTGATTTGATACCTGGAGCTCAGCCCCTATATTATTACCATATCTATAATATTACCATATCTATAATATTACCATATCTATATTATTACCATATCTATATTATTACCATATCACGCCCAGATGCCAGCATGCTTTGTTACCCTTTAAAACCCTGCTTTCTCTAAATGCCATTTCCTGTCACTCAAATTCCCGAGTAAAAAACACTTTTAATAAAAATAGCATGAAACACTGCCCCCTAGTGACAGAAAAAGTTTTCTTCTCCATTTTCAGAAAAAACACAAAAACATGATTCTGAAGTAATTCTGCAAGTGGAGCTGAGACATATGTGGGAGGGACAGAAATAAAAACCTTTCAGTTTTTTTTAGTAAGTGACACTTTACATTGGTTTCTGTCTGCACTCTAATGCATGGCTGCGAGTTAGAGTTTGGGTTAAGGTTTATGGCTTAGGGTTTAGGGAGGATGTGCTCTGGCTGTATCACTGCAAGGACCAGTAAGGCTCTCTAGTCCAGCTGAGGGTTCTTGCATAGCATGTTTACATATACTGTACAATACTTCACAATATAGTCTCAAGAAGCAGATGCACATAATAATGCACATTATTTTAAATTGTGCATTTTAAATTGTAATTTAAAGGTGCACTATGTAGGATTTATAGCCTTCTGTGGTCCTGTGTTTACAATCAAAAAAGTCTCCTCCTCTGTTTTAAACCCTGCCCACTCACCTCCGTTGAGGACAAGAAACACGCTAGTCAAGATAAATTAAAATAACATTTTTAGCAACATGTATTGTTCTATATGGTAGCTCTCTGTGCTCTATGGTAACAGTAATCTAAAAAAAAAAAACATGTGGCAAGTTACTCACACAACCTTCGATGAGTAGGTGTGTCCAAACTTTTGACTGGTACTGTACAAAGCACTGTATTCATTAAAACTTGCTAAAACTAGCCCTGCCATTAAAGGTATTGATATCAAAATGAGGCCAAGTTACAACAAACAATATTGACATTTGATGTTTTGAACAGTTTGAATGACCACATTCTCTTCAGATGGTGAGATGTAAAACACAGGGCCAAGTTACATGAAATAATTCAGGAAAGATTGGGTAGCATTGCTTTGGAATAGAGCTAGTTTAATTAGTGTGAGCTACGATAGCCAATATTGTTTGTTGTAAATTGACCTTATTTTGATATCAATACTGTTAACAGCAGGCCTAGTTTCTGCAGGTTTTAATTAATGACAGACAGTGTTTTATATGCGTGAGCAACTTGGCATTTTTGTACGTTGAAACTGTTTTTGTTGAGATAATAAATAACAAGCAGAAGAGCAAGGTTTTGGCTAGGGTTAGGGGTTAGAGTTAGGGGTTAGAGTTAGGGGTTAGAGTTAGGGTTTAGAGTTAGGGTTAGGGGTTAGAGTTAGGGGTTAGGGTTAGAAGATTGTGTAGCATGGATAGGGTTAGGAGATTGTGTAGCATGGATAGGGTTAGGAGATTGTGTAGCATGGATAGGGTTAGGAGATTGTGCAGCATGGATAGGGTTAGAAGATTGTGTAGCATGGATAGGGTTAGGAGATTGTGTAGCATGGATAGGGTTAGAAGATTGTGTAGCATGGATAGGGTTAGGAGATTGTGTAGCATGGATAGGGTTAGGAGATTGTGTAGCATGGATAGGGTTAGGAGATTTTGTAGCATGGATATGACTGAGCTTGGTTATTTTATAATATTTTCTAGGTAAAAATCCTGCATAGTACACCTTTAAGAAATGGACCCAAATCATGTGGAAGCTCATTACAGAATTTGAGGGAGAACAAACTTTTGGGGCATAGAATAATCTTGCAAAAAATGTTATTATTATTTAATAGACAGCATCCATTTTCACAGCTGCATATACAGTTGAAGTAGGAAGTTTACATACACTTAGGTTGAAATCATTAAAACTCATTTTTAACCACTCCACAGATTTCATGTTAGCAAACTATAGTGTTGGCAAGTCAGTTAGGACATCTACTTTGTGCATGACACAAGTAATTTTTCCAACAATTGTTTACAGACAGATTATTTCACTTTTAATTCACTATATCACAATTCCAGTGGGTCAGAAGTTAGGGTTAGGGTTGACTGTGTCTTTAAATTTTTAATATTTGGTCGCATATCCTTTGCATGCCATGACTTCCTGATGTCTGTGACCCAACAAAATCAAAAGACTCTTGATATCTTATTTTCTGGTACTCTTACAAGCGATATTATAACGTCTCTGCATTCGTCTACTGCATATCTGGCAGCAGAGTGATGGTTTGAGGCTGGTTTGATACCTCAGATCCTTGATGACTTACAGCCATTTTACCAACCATGTATTCCATACTGTTCCAGCATAATTTACAGCTAAATCTAGTCCCACTCCCCCCAATTCCGATAGAGATCCATTCAAATGCAGAGATGTTATAGTATCGCTTGTAAGAGTACCAGAAAATAAGACAGCAAGAGTCTTTTGATGTTGTTGGGTCACGGACATCAGGAAGTCATGGCATGCAAAAGATATGCGACCAAATATAAAAAATTTAAAGGCACAGTCAACTTAGTGTATGACCCCTTCTTACCCACTGGAATTGTGATATTGTGAATTAAAAGTCTGTAAACAATTGTTGGAAAAATCACTTGTGTCATGCACAAAGTAGATGTCCTAACTGACATGCCAACACTATAGTTTGCTAACTGTGTGGAGTGGTTAAAAATTAGTTTTAATGACTTCAACCTAAATGTATGTAAACTTCCGACTTCAACTGTATACTGAAGCAACTCAGATTAAGCTCCTCGCGCAGTGTACCTGGGAATTTAACCTGAAACCTTGGAGCTACAAGCTCAGTTCCCTCCCCACTATACCACACAGTCAACCCAGAGAACACTTATATGTACTGAGTGCACGCACTTTATACTCTATAAACTGTAAGTGCAGCAATAAATTGGCTGTTTTATTCATAAGAAGAAATACCGCTCTTTCTCGGTATAAAAAAAGTACTAATTAATGCCAGCGGTGTGCAAATAGAAGCCTTCACGAATCGCTCACACTGATGACGTAAGCAGGCTGCTTCCTACCCCGAGTGTGTGAAGCACAGAACTATATACTATAGCATAGTTCTGTGGCGTGAAGTAACACCCACTGGGTGTGTATAAAGAACCGAGAGCTCTTGTTCGGAGAAGGCCCGTATTGATTATTACACGCAGAGTACTGTGCAGAGCTCCCAGTGACCTCCGTTTAACTGAAATTCGCATTTCCAGAGTCATGGCGAAAGATATCACCCTGTACTGGGGCTCCGGTTCGCCGCCGTGTTGGCGTGTTATGATCGCCCTGGAGGAGAAGGATTTGCAGGGATACCACAGCAAACTCCTCTCCTTTGATAAGAAGGAGCACAAGTCCAAAGAAGTCATGGACATCAACCCGCGGGGTCAGGTAGCGATACACTCGTTATGTTTCTATCTGGCGTTTAAATGGCGGTCTGGCGGATCATGTTTCACCATGGCTCCGCCGATATCTTTCTGCAGAAACATCGGTAGCTAGTTTTAAAATTCAAATAGCGACAATCTCTTGGATGAGAATCATTGCAATTTCTCTAATTTTGTTACAAGTGAGGTATTTTGCTCAGACTACACGACTCGTATTTGAATAAATATTTGGTCAGTAAAATATTATTATGAAAATTCTAACGTGGCAATAAGTCAGTTTTGTTAAAAATGCATTAAAAAAAAAAATCAAACTAGCGTTTTACATAGGGGCCTGGGTAAAAGCCGGAATTGAACGGCGGAATGAAGCTCGGAATGGCCAATAGTGCTCTGTGCCAAAAAAGGACCTCAGTTCAAATGCTTGCAGAACTCGCTGTGGAATGCACATCAATATAATTTTAACAGTTTCTGAATGGGCATCATATGTACTTTCATTTGAGCATAGAATGTTCATGAAATATAAATTTGAAATATCTGAAAAATTGATCAAAACTAATAGCATTATCAAACATATTTCAGAGACCCTCATCACCCTTTCGGAATAAGACATCAATATAAGGATTTCAGTGCAGAGTCTTTCGTTTAAAATGAATATATTCAATCCTTGATGACTCCATTATAAGTGGATCAAAATTATATTTTGATGGAAAAGGCCTGTTGGAGAGGATAAGGATATATTTCAATATCAAGCCCCAAAAAATCTCATTCCGCATTAACACATCAAGGCATGATGTATACCAAACGAAAGCTCTGGATCTGCCCTTCGAGTAAGTGTATATGATGATATGGGTTCATGCGGAAATTTTGCATTATTTGGACTGCAATCAAGTCTGACCATTGCATCTACCATAAGTCAGTTATCATTCAGAGCCCCTTATAACGCTAGCGGAATAAGACATCAAGATGTGGTTTTCACCTTCAGAAAGTGTAGAGCTCTCCGTTTAAGATGGGTATCTCCAGGTCTTGATGACTCAATGATAAGTTGATCAAAATCATATTTTAATTACATCAGTCTGTTGGAATGAAATGGTGTCCATTTCCTCTCCAAGCCCCAAAAATCATATTCTGCATTCACAAATCAAGGCATGGTGTATACCAAATGAAAGCTCTTGATCTGCCCTTTGTGTACATGTATATGATCTTATGGGTTTGTACAGAAAATATCTATTATTTAATGACTGAAGACTTATATGTCCACTTGGTGATGTATGTGTCCTAATTCCACTCCAAACCCCAAAAGACTGTGTTCCTATTTACTCCCCACAAAGTGTTACGCATCAAATTAAATAGCACAAATTTATTTAAAAAAAGAGTCCAATCAAACTCTGGGGTCTAACTGGCTCTAATAGTGATTCCAGTTTCAATCTACAGATATTTAGAGAAATGAATGGTCCAGTATGACTCCAGTCATGCAATAATATATTTTATTTGTGAAAACCGTAACATCATATGCATGACCTCGAAGGGTAGATCCCGAGCTTTCATTTGGTATACACCATGCCTTGATGTCTGAATGCGGAATGTGATTTTTGGGGCTTGGAGAGAAAATGGACACCATTTCATTCCAACAGACTGATGTAATTAAAATATGATTTTGATCGACTTATCATTGAGTCATCAACAACTGGAGATACTCATCTTAAACTGAGAGCTCTGCACTTTCTACAGGTGAAAATCTCATCTTGATGTCTTATTCCGTTAGAGTTATAAGGGGCTCTGAATGATAATTGACTTATGGTAGATGTAATGGCCAGACTTGATTGCAGTCCAAATATTGCACAATTTCTGCATGAACCCATAACATCATGGAGATTTACTCGAAGGGCAGATCCAGAGCTTTAATTTGGTATACATCATGCCTTGATGTGAGAAAGCAGAATGTCATTTTAGGGCTTTATATTCAAATATATTCATATCCTCTCCAACAGGCTTTTTCCATTAAAATATAATTTTGATCAACTTATAATTGAGTCATCAAGGATAGAATATACTCATTTTAAACAAGAAAATCTGCACTTTCAAAAGGTGAAAACCTTATCTTTATGTCTTATTCCGAAAGGGTGATGAGGGTCTCTGAAATATGTTTGATAATGCTATTAGTTTTGATCAATTTCTCATATATTTCAAATTTATATTTCATGGAAATTCCGTGCTCAAATGAAACAACATATGATGCCCATTCAGAAACTGTTAAGATTGTATTGATGCGCATTCCACAGCGAGTGCTGCAAGCATTTGAACTGAGGTCCTTTTTGGCACAGAGCACTATTGGCCATTCCGAGCTTCATTCCGCCGTTCAAAAATAGGCCTGTTTATAAAGTAAGCTAGTTAGTTTGACACTTGTTCGGAAGTTAGCTTTAGCCTGTTTAGCTTGCCAGTTCGCTTTCCAGCTAGCTATGGTTTTTTACTTAGCGTCAGCATGATGCTTGCATATTCATGTAAATATTAATATCATATTAAATCATTGCTCAGTATCGGGGCCTGCCTAGTATTCTAGATGGTGGATTACAATCTGACTAAGCAAACACTGTTTTCTATTGACTTAAAAGCTAATGTTTCCATGTTAGGCTAGGTCGCTCTCGGGAATTGATGCTCATACTGTACGGTTTGATTCCTTTAGCTCCCCGCCTTCAAGCATGGAAACAACGTAGTGAACGAGTCTTTCGCTGCGTGCCAGTACCTGGAGGTAAGTCCGACAAAGACCAGGTTTTATTGGCATTACACGCTCGTGTGGACTGCCTGCAGAATGTTTCACCGCTATGTTAAAAATAAAAACCTGAAAATTATTGAATTGACCAGTTGTCACCTCCTTGTATTAACAACCTAGAGGTCTGATGTATTCCATTTTATTGAGATCACAGTAAATACGTTAACAAGTTCCACATACTTTGATTTTGAATCCACTTAAGACAATTTTATGGTCAGAGGATGAGACTAAAGATGAGTATTTTTGTAAATTAGAAATGTCTAATGTTATTGAATAAGAAATATCTTTTGAATTATAAATGTGTTGAATGTATTGTATTGGCAAAGGGGATATTTCAATGCATTAAAATGTAAGGAGGTAAACGTTAAATGGGGTGAATACATTCTGAAGGAGAGTTCAGGTTTCACTCCTGTTGTATTCTAAAGTTCTGTAGGTTAGGTTTAGGTGATTGCCATGGAAACGGGGACATTTTAAACCCAAAGAGATCCCTGCAGCTGGGACACCAGAGTGTTTATCCTGTGGGTCCCACCCAGAGCACTTTTAAGAGTGTGGATATGCTGCCCCTAAAGGACACACACGGGACTGCAGCTAATCACAAAAGCCTTAAAAGAACACGTACCAGTGACAGCCATATATCAACAGTATTTAATATAAATGTTTGGGGTGAATATAAGTAGGTTGCCAAATGTTAAACTGACAGTTATTTCCAATCCGTGCTGATTGCGTGCAGAGCCAGTTCCAATCGCAAGGTACGCCGCTGGTCTTGGATGGGGCAGAGCAGCAGGCTCTGATGTACCAGCGCATGTATGAGGGACAGACTCTCCAGCAGAAACTCAGTGAGACAAACCAGCAGCGCCCCCCTAAAAACCCCACCTTCTCTCCACTCCCCTTTACCTGCAAACCTCCCACCTCCTCTCCACCCCCCTTTACCTGCAAACCCCTCCACCTCCTCTCCACCCCCCCTTTACCTGCAAACCCCTCCACCTCCTCTCCACTCCCCTTTACCTGCAAACCTCCCACCTCCTCTCCACCCCCCTTTACCTGCAAACCCCTCCACCTCCTCTCCACCCCCCTTTACCTGCAAACCCCTCCACCTCCTCTCCACCCCCCCTTTACCTGCAAACCTCCCACCTCCTCTCCACCCCCCCTTTACCTGCAAACCCCTCCACCTCCTCTCCACCCCCCTTTACCTGCAAACCCCCCACCTCCTCTCCACCCCCCCTTTACCTGCAAACCCCCCACCTCCTCTCCACCCCCCTTTACCTGTAAACCCCTCCACCTCCTCTCCACCCCCCCTTTACCTGCAAACCCCCCACCTCCTCTCCACCCCCCCTTTACCTGCAAACCCCCCACCTCCTCTCCACCCCCCCTTTACCTGCAAACCCCCTCCACCTCCTCTCCACCCCCCCCTTTACCTGTAAACCCCTCCACCTCCTCTCCACTCCCCCTTTACCTGCAAACCCCTCCACCTCCTCTCCACCCCCCCTTTACCTGCAAACCCCTCCACCTCCTCTCCACCCCCCCTTTACCTGCAAACCCCTCCACCTCCTCTCCACCCCCCCTTTACCTGCAAACCCCCCACCTCCTCTCCACTCCCCTTTACCTGCAAACCTCCCACCTCCTCTCCACCCCCCCCTTTACCTGTAAACCCCTCCACCTCCTCTCCACCCCCCCCTTTACCTGTAAACCCCTCCACCTCCTCTCCACTCCCCCTTTACCTGCAAACCCCTCCACCTCCTCTCCACCCCCCCTTTACCTGCAAACCCCTCCACCTCCTCTCCACTCCCCTTTACCTGCAAACCTCCCACCTCCTCTCCACCCCCCCTTTACCTGCAAACCTCCCACCTCCTCTCCACCCCGCTTTACCTGTAAACCTCCCACCTCCTCTCCACCCCCCCTTTACCTGCAAACCCCTCCACCTCCTCTCCACCCCCCCTTTACCTGCAAACCTCCCACCTCCCTCTCCACCCCGCTTTACCTGTAAACCTCCCACCTCCTCTCCACACCCCCCCTTTACCTGCAAACCTCCCACCTCCTCTCCACCCCGCTTTACCTGTAAACCTCCCACCTCCTCTCCACCCCCCCCTTTACCTGCAAACCCCTCCACCTCCTCTCCACCCCCCCTTTACCTGCAAACCTCCCACCTCCTCTCCACCCCGCTTTACCTGTAAACCTCCCACCTCCTCTCCACCCCCCCTTTACCTGCAAACCCCTCCACCTCCTCTCCACCCCCCTTTACCTGCAAACCTCCCACCTCCTCTCCACCCCGCTTTACCTGTAAACCTCCCACCTCCTCTCCACCCCCCCCTTTACCTGCAAACCTCCCACCTCCTCTCCACCCCGCTTTACCTGTAAACCTCCCACCTCCTCTCCACCCCCCCCTTTACCTGCAAACCCCTCCACCTCCTCTCCACTCCCCCTTTACCTGTAAACCCCCCACCTCCTCTCCACTCCCCTTTACCTGCAAACCTCCCACCTCCTCTCCACCCCCCTTTACCTGCAAACCCCTCCACCTCCTCTCCACTCCCCCTTTACCTGTAAACCCCCCACCTCCTCTCCACCCCCCTTTACCTGTAAACCCCTCCACCTCCTCTCCACCCCCCCCTTTACCTGTAAACCCCTCCACCTCCTCTCCACTCCCCTTTACCTGCAAACCTCCCACCTCCTCTCCACCCCCCTTTACCTGTAAACCCCCCACCTCCTCTCCACCCCCCTTTACCTGCAAACCCCCCACCTCCTCTCCACCCCCCTTTACCTGTAAACCCCCCACCTCCTCTCCACCCCCCTTTACCTGAAAACCTCCCACCTCCTCTCCACCCCCCCTTTACCTGCAAACCCCCCCACCTTCTCTCCACCCCCCCTTTACCTGTAAACCCCCCACCTCCTCTCCACCCCCCTTTACCTGTAAACCCCTCCACCTCCTCTCCACCCCCCCTTTACCTGTAAACCTCCCACCTCCTCTCCACCCCCCTTTACCTGCAAACCCCTCCACCTCCTCTCCACCCCCCTTTACCTGTAAACCTCCCACCTCCTCTCCACCCCCCCTTTACCTGTAAACCTCCCACCTCCTCTCCACCCCCCCTTTACCTGCAAACCTCCCACCTCCTCTCCACCCCCCTTTACCTGCAAACCCCTCCACCTCCTCTCCACCCCCCTTTACCTGCAAACCTCCCACCTCCTCTCCACCCCCCCTTTACCTGCAAACCTCCCACCTCCTCTCCACCCCCCTTTACCTGCAAACCCCTCCACCTCCTCTCCACCCCCCCTTTACCTGTAAACCTCCCACCTCCTCTCCACCCCCCTTTACCTGCAAACCTCCCACCTCCTCTCCACCCCCCTTTACCTGCAAACCCCTCCACCTCCTCTCCACCCCCCTTTACCTGTAAACCTCCCACCTCCTCTCCACCCCCCCTTTACCTGCAAACCTCCCACCTCCTCTCCCCCCTTTACCTGCAAACCCCTCCACCTCCTCTCCACCCCCCTTTACCTGCAAACCTCCCACCTCCTCTCCACCCCCCCCTTTACCTGCAAACCTCCCACCTCCTCTCCACCCCCCTTTACCTGCAAACCCCTCCACCTCCTCTCCACCCCCCTTTACCTGCAAACCCCTCCACCTCCTCTCCACCCCCCTTTACCTGTAAACCTCCCACCTCCTCTCCACCCCCCTTTACCTGCAAACCCCTCCACCTCCTCTCCACCCCCCCTTTACCTGCAAACCCCTCCACCTCCTCTCCACCCCCCCTTTACCTGCAAACCCCTCCACCTCCTCTCCACCCCCCCTTTACCTGCAAACCCCTCCACCTCCTCTCCACCCCCCCTTTACCTGCAAACCTCCCACCTCCTCTCCACCCCCCTTTACCTGCAAACCCCTCCACCTCCTCTCCACCCCCCCTTTACCTGCAAACCTCCCACCTCCTCTCCACCCCCCTTTACCTGCAAACCCCTCCACCTCCTCTCCACCCCCCCCTTTACCTGCAAACCTCCCACCTCCTCTCCACCCCCCTTTACCTGCAAACCCCTCCACCTCCTCTCCACCCCCCTTTACCTGTAAACCTCCCACCTCCTCTCCACCCCCCTTTACCTGTAAACCTCCCACCTCCTCTCCACTCCCCTTTACCTGCAAACCTCCCACCTCCTCTCCACTCCCCTTTACCTGCAAACCTCCCACCTCCTCTCCACCCCCCTTTACCTGCAAACCCCTCCACCTCCTCTCCACCCCCCTTTACCTGCAAACCTCCCACCTCCTCTCCACCCCCCCCTTTACCTGCAAACCTCCCACCTCCTCTCCACCCCCCTTTACCTGCAAACCCCTCCACCTCCTCTCCACCCCCCCTTTACCTGCAAACCTCCCACCTCCTCTCCACTCCCCTTTACCTGCAAACCCCCCCACCTCCTCTCCACCCCCCTTTACCTGCAAACCTCCCACCTCCTCTCCACCCCCCTTTACCTGTAAGCCCCCACTTCCCCCCCTTAAAACCCCACCTCCTCTCCACATCACACATGCCTCTCAGATGGATGATGATGATGACGATGACATCTTCATCATGCAGGTGATGTGAACTCCTACACCTGGCGTGTTCCTGAGGCAGAGAGGCATGATTCTGTGCTGAGGAGGTATAAAGAGGCTGCGACTGCTGAGCTGCTGCTGTGGGAACAATTTCTGAAACAGGTACACACACACACACCTGCATCAGGTATACATATATCTCTATCAGGAAAACACACACCTGCATCAGGTATACATACAGTGCATCCGGAAAGTATTCACAGCGCTTCACTTTTTCCACATTTTGTTCTGTTACAGCCTTATTCCAAAATTGATTAAATTCATTTTTTCCCTCAAAATTCTACACACAACACCCCATAATGACAATGTGAAAAGTTTTTTTGAGATTTTTGCAAATTTATTAAAAATAAAAAAATAAAATTTCTCATTTACATAAGTATTCATACCCTTTGCTTTAACGTATTTTTAAAGTATCATATTTCATATTTGGTCGCATATCCTTTACATGCTGTTACTTCCTGAAGTCTGTGACCATCAACATCAAAAAACTGTCGATATCTTATTTTCAGGTACTGTTACAAGCGATACTATAACCTCTCTGCATTTGAATGGATCTCTATGGAAATTGGGGGGTGAGACTAGATTCAGCTGTAAATTACACTGGTACAGTATGGAACACATGGCTGGCTAAATGGCTGTAAGTTATCAAGGGCCTGAGCTATCAAACGAGCCCCAAACCATCACTCTGTTGCCAGATATGGAGTAGATGTGGATGGATCACTTTAAGGGTTGTTTCTCCTGACTTTTTTCCCCATAGAGATCTATAGGAAAATGAGTCCGGAGAAATAACCCTTGCAGTGATCCATCCACATCTACTCCATATCTGGCAACAGAGTGATGGTTTGGGGCTCGTTTGATAGCTCAGACCCTTGATAACTTATAGCCATTTAGCCAGCCATGTGTTCCATACTGTACCAGTGTAATTCACAGCTGAATCTAGTCTCACCCCCCAATTTCCATAGAGATCCATTCAAATGCAGAGAGGTTATAGTATCGCTTGTAACAGTACCTGAAAATAAGATATCGACAGTTTTTTGATGTTGATGGTCACAGACTTCAGGAAGTAACAGCATGTAAAGGATATGCGACCAAATATGAAATATGATACTTTAAAAATACGTTAAAGCAAAGGGTATGAATACTTATGTAAATGAGAAATTTTATTTTTTTATTTTTAATAAATTTGCAAAAATCTCAAAAAAACTTTTTTCACATTGTCATTATGGGGTGTTGTGTGTAGAATCTTGAGGGAAAAAATGAATTTAATCAATTTTGGAATAAGGCTGTAACAGAACAAAATGTGGAAAAAGTGAAGCGCTGTGAATACTTTCCGGATGCACTGTATATCTCTATCAGGAAAACACACACCTGCATCAGGTATACATATGCCTCTATCAGGTACACATACACCTGCAACAGTTATACACACCTGCCCCAGGTATACGTAGACCTACAACAGGTACACACACCAACATAGTTATACATACAAAAAAAAGGAAATGGCACACTGAGTTTTGTCCAATAATTAATGGTTTAGTGTAAACCGCACACTCAACACAGGAATAATCTTATTGTGAATATATTATTTAAATTTTTCAAAATTCAAGCACAAAACAAACAAAAAAGAGAGACAAACAACACGTTTTGTTTCCTTCTTCAGGTTCGTTCTGTTATACACACACCTGCAACAGTTATACACACCTGCATCAGGTACATACAACTGCAACAGTTATACACACCTGCATCAGGTTCATACAACTGCAACAGTTATACACACCTGCATCAGGTTCATACAACTGCAACAGTTATACACACCTGTATCAGGTACACACACCTGCAACAGTTATACACACCTGCATCAGGTACATACAACTGCAACAGTTATACACACCTGTATCAGGTACGCACACCTGTATCAGGTACGCACACCTGCAACAGTTATACACACCTGCATCAGGTACACACACCTGCAACAGTTATACACACCTGCATCAGGTACACACACCAACATAGTTATACATACCTTTATACTTAAACTGTACATGCACACACACAGCTGCAAAAGGTTCTTTAAATGCACGGACACGTATACACACACACACACACACACACACACTATGCACGCACGCACACACACTATGCACGCACGCACACACTATGCACACGCGCACACACACGCGCACATGCACACACACGTGTGTTAGTTGCTTATGTACACGGTGCTTTCCAGCCTCTGGACGCTGTACAAGCAGTTGCAGTTGCTTTGCAGGAGCCGACAGGTTGTCAAAATCACCAGATTTCTAAAATATCGAATCAAAAATATTCACTAATACTGAAATAATATTTTATAAAATCCAGAAAGTTGACTGTTTTGAGCAGGCATTTCGTCCTATTTCCAGGTAGGGGCGGGTCCGTTTTTGGCAGGGAAGTCCTTCTCATTGGCTGACGTCATTGTTTTCCCTGTAATTGCCCATGCAGTACGCGTTGGGTGAGTTCTACTAATCGACCAATCACAATCTACTTTCTATCGGACGGTTAAGTGAAGGGGGGGGAGGAGGTGAGGCAGGTAGAAGGGAGGGGGAGGGGGAGGGGGAGGGGCAGGTAGAGGGGGGAGGGGCAGAGCAGGTAAAAACAGGGCAAATTCCCTTTAACCCAGGATTACACAATGAGTCTGCTGCTTTTCATTCTTCCCCTGGAATCAGGGACTGCTTTAGACCTGGAACACCAGGGCCCAGTAGTTCAAAACTTTGAATCCCTATCTGATCGGATCAGATTTGGATTTTGTGTAGTTCAAAACCAAAAAACAGGATTAGGATCACTTTGATATCTGATCAGATCAGGAAATCAAATCCAAACTTTAATCTGGATCAAATCTTCAAAACGGGTAGTTCAAACCGACAACACAGGATTGGGATCAGTTTGATCCCAAAAAACTGGATTATCTTGATCCCACCAGAGGGGTGGATTTCCAGTGGATTACCAGAGCAAAATGTACTATACAATTTATTTAAAAATATGTTTCAATATAAATAAGATGGCAAAGTTTGTTAACTGAAATAATACACAATTTTTAGCCTTCATGGCAAATCAATTTTATTTTTAATTTTTTGGTCACGTTTGTGGTGGCCGATTTTGTTTTCAACCAAATGTTGATGACAGAAATGTTTATGCTCATAAAAGTATCACAACAAAGATTGTCAATCACAAATGTAATTTAGATTAAAGAAAAAATATATTCAACAAAAAAAAAGTCCATCATCTGTCATCACCTTTCAAAAGTAATTGCGGGCAATAGCATCTCGCATTGCACCACCACTCAGTCTCTTTAGAGGGAAATCCATAGGTGGGCCTAGATCATCAGCAGGTGCAAGGGGCTCTGGGGGATCATCGATGTCAGAGAGGGGGACTCGATGCGATGGACAGCGATATTGTGTAGCACAATACAAGCCAGTGTTATGCGGCATGCTCGTTGGGGTTCCACTCTCAGTTAGTTGAGGCATGCAAAACGCCTCTTCAGTACTCCATTCAAGCGCTCAATGGCACACCTTGTTCTTCCATGGGCATTGTTGCAGCGCATCTGTGAGGGAGTGCTGGCCGTGGGAAAAGGTGTCATCACCCATGGTAGGAGTGGGTAGGCACTGTCGGCTAATATAACTAATTATGTAATTGATAGCAAGTAACGGCCAGACCTATAAAAACTAATTGCTGACCTGACCAAACCAGTGAGTTGGAAAGATGGACAAAAAGGAGCCTAATTTTACATCTGCTGAGACCCATGCACTGCTGCAGAGTGTAAGGAATAATTATGACTCCATAGTTGGTAGCTTTAACAGAGAGGGTGGAGCGACTAAAGTAAAGAGCGGAATATGGATGGAAGTTACAGACAATGTGAATGCCACAGGATCTGGACACAAGAGGACGGTGGACCAAGTGAGGTTGAGGTGGAAGAATTTGAAGCAGCAAGCTACCAAAGACCACAGCCAGGCTAAAAACCCACAGACGGGTAACAAGCCATATAAAAGGGGAGAATACTCAGATGTGGTACTTGATATCATTGGTGGTCAGTGGTCACAATCTTTACATGGAATACCAAACGTTGTACTGGATGGTGAGTCGCATGTATGTGTGATTTTATCCTTGTCCCTATAGAACTACAATTATTATCTTGTATAATTGCTATTTTCATAGTACTACAATGGCTATATTTCTTATATAGCATCCTTGTTCTTATAGTACTACAATTTTCCAGGAGCTTGCATGCTTTTGATCATCTTATTAAGGGGTATAAAGTATATAGATAAACTTTCATTTCAGGTAGTCAATGCACCTGATGTGACACACACCATTCAAGACGAGGTCCTCCTGACCCATGTGGATCCAGAAGCTGGACCTTCAGCCAGGCCTGATGACACATTGCAAGATCCACCTCGAAAGAGAAAATGCAAGCGCACCAGACAACCAGAGCAGAGGGATGATGCCTACAAGACACTGCTGAGCCGTGAACGAAGAGAGCAGAGATGCAGATCCGTCTGGCCAAAGAACAAATACAGCTGTGCCGGCTTCAGCAAACTGAAACCTCACTTAGAATTCAGCTCCTCAAAGCACGCCTGGATGATCCAGCTGCCTTTGAATTAATGTTTTTTTGTTGTTACCCTAGTGGGAGTATTTTTTTTAATTACAATTCCATTATGATTTTATGTCCTATATGTATTTAAAAAATATAATTAGACATTATAGATGTCTCTCCAATGTGGTCTTCCTTGTATTATTTTTCATATCAACTAGATGGAAATCGGTAGGATTAAAGCACTGATATTCAGGATCCAGTAATCTTGAAAAGTCTGAATCTGGATCAGGGTGATCCTATCCTGAATTGCTTTGAAATACTGGGACAAAATCTGGCCGAGTTGTCTGATCCTGGATCACAAAAAATGGGATTTCAAAATCTGATCGGATCTGATTGAGATTAAAAGTTTTGAACTACTGGGCCCAGGTGAGTAGAATCTGGCGATTCAGTGATTTAATTAAACAATTAACTATCAGGTAGAACAGGAAACCGGCAGCACTGCTGGCCTGGAGGTTTAGTGCATACTGGTTTAGTGCAGACTGTTTTTAGTGCATACTGGTTTAGTGCAGACTGTTTTTAGTGCATACTGGTTTAGTGCAGACCTGGGCTGTGGTCCAATCTGTTAAATGTGCAGACATTTAAACAATCCAATCTTAAAAATAGCAATATTTTTAAAGTTTTTTTTTATTGCACGACTAAAATGTTGAATAAATTGGGAAATAACATTGATTTTGTGGTTTGATAAAATCGCTTTGAAACATATCTCCAGCGAAAAGTTTCATGTTATCCTACTAGGAGTCAGTATTAGAATGATTATTTCAGGCCAGTTAACGATAACTAGCTACATAATCAGCTCGTTGCCATTCAGCGAGTATCCAGCAAATGAGCCAGTGCAAGCTTATGGGCAATAATAGCCTTTTAAAAATACTTGGATTTCATATTCAATACGGGTCGCTCGCCTCTTATATGTTTAATACTTCTGTGCTACCTGTAAAGCAATCTAGGCTATGCACCCACCATTTTGATTGCTGTTTAATATATTTGATTCAGAGGTAGTTTGTAACACTTGGTATTATTCTATTATGAGGTATTTTAATGTCTATCAATAAAGTGATTGATAATCATTTTCTAGTTTGCTCTTTTGCCAGAATAATAAAAATTGAGATGTTGGCTGGAGCTTTGCTGTCTTATGCAATTTATTGGAAAGTTTTGCACAAACTCATTTGTCAATGGTCTGCTGGCATCACTGGCTCTGGCGAATTTCCGAGTGCAAGTGCGGTCCCTCCCTCGCTCCTCCCCGTCGGTTCCAGTGTCTACTTGTGTTGTTTTGGTGCTGCGTCACATCCTCCCAAGTGGAATTGGCGAGAGGAAGTGCAGGAGGGCGAGAGGAAGTGCAGGAGGGCGAGAGGAAGTGCAGGAGGGCGAGAGGAAGTGCAGGAGGGCATAACGTTTAACGGACCACAGGCCAGGCCTTAAATTTCAACATTTGGGGGGCAAGGCCATATGGCCTTCAAGAATCATTGATTTTACAGGGCCAACAAGGCCACCTGTTGGGGCAACAAGGCCACCTGCTGGGGCACTAAGGCCACCTGCTGGGGCACTAAGGCCATCAACCAAACGCAGGGTTTGAACCCTGCTGAAAGTGTGGATATATGGTTCAGATAATTACTGTAGATATTATTACTTGTCTGTATATTTTTCAAATGACCCATAATCTCTTATAATCTACATACAAAAGACCGCAATCGATGACATTTATTAGGCTACACAAAAAAGGTTGTTGCATGGTGTCAATATTTTTAGCAAATAGCAGTATGTGTGAACTCATGTTATAAAACGGATAGATCTAGTTCACTGTTCCTATTAGTCAAATTGTGTTTCAGCCATGACAATAATCCCACTTAATAGAATGTTTGCACATCGTTTTAACATCATTGCGTGTTCGACCATTTTAGATAGTGTAACATTAACGGATCCATTAGCCTACACAAACGGTATAGCAAAGGTCTGGAAAATTTATGCCGTGTAAATTAAGGCCTGGTGCAGACTGTTTTAGTGCATACTGTTCTGCTCTGTAGAGCGGTTTTTACCACTGCTCCCATCCTGGTCCTGCTGTTGATCTAAGTCTCCCTGTGCAGGCTGGTCCTGCTGTTGATCTAAGTCTCCCTGTGCAGGCTGGTCCTGCTGTTGATCTAAGTCTCCCTGTGCAGGCTGCCTCTGGACAGATACCCTCAGCTGGGGCAGTACTACTCCCTACTCAAGGACCGCCCCAGCATCAAGGCCTCCTGGCCTCCCCATTGGCTGGAGAACCCCCAGGGCATGGACACGCTGAAGGACGTCTGAGCCTCCGTCCGTCCGTCTGTCTGTCTGCTGCCTCTTAGAACTCAGTGTGAAGTGCATCTCTTCAGCCGTAAAACAGGCTGCACACTGCACACATACTTAAGAATGAGTGGTAGCCTTATAATTGCATGTGCTGTTTAGAGTGTCCAATGTACAGCATAAATGTTCTGAATAAATTGTCTGCTTTAACAAAAAATATATAATTTTCAGTACAGATGTACAGAATCACATCCTTATACACACAAGCCACATACACGTGCATACAGAGGATGTATGTACAGAAACACATCCTTATACACACAAGCCACATACACGTGTATACAGAGGATTTATGTCAGGATAACAGATTGAAACATATAAAAGCACCGACTAATCAACTCCTTGGCTTTGGAAAAAGGCGTCTCCATTCCAAAGGATCCCGTAGAGATACACTACTCACAAAAAGTTAGGGATATTTGGCTTTCGGGTGAAATTTATGGAAAATGTAAGTTCACGCTACAGTAATATTATACGTATCATGAAAGTAGGGCATTTAAGTAGAAGCATGCAATGGTGATTTCCTCATCTCAAACAATTTATTGAAACAAAAGCCAACAACAGTGGTGGGTATACCACAACAAAAATGTCAATGTCTCAATAACTTGTCATGTGCCCTTGAGCATCAATTACAGCTTGACAACGATGTCTCATGCTGTTCACAAGTCGACTTATTGTCTGCTGAGGCATAGCATCCCACTCTTCTTGAAGGGTGGCCCTCAGGTCATTTAGGTTCTGGGGTACAGAGTTACGAGCCTCTACACGGTGAGTCAGCTGATCCCATAGGTTTTCTATGGGATTCAGGTCTGGAGAAAGTGCAGGCCACTCCATTTGAGGTACCCCAGTCTCCAGCAACCTTTCCCTAATGATGCGACCTCGATGAGCTGGAGCATTGTCGTCCATGAAGATGAAATTAGGCCTGTGTTGTTCATGCAGGGGCACAATGACTGGATTAATGATGTTATTCAGGTAGTATGGGCTTGTCACTGTACCATTCACAAAGTGTAGGGCAGTTCTGTATTGACTAGACACACCTGCCCACACTGTAACACCGCCACCACCAAAGGGTCGTCTGGTGACAACAGTGGCTGATGCATAGCGCTCTCCTTGACGTCTCCAACATCGTTGGCGGCCATCATTTCTGCTCAACGTGAATCGACTTTCATCAGAGAACAGCACTGAGGCCCACTGGTCCCTCGTCCAGCGTAAATGCTCCCTGGCCCATGCAAGACGATGACGCCTGTGCCTGGTGGTGTGGTCAGGTACATTACATTTATTTAGCAGACGCTAAAAAAGCGACGTACAGTAAGTGCGTACAGAGACATCATCATCATTACAGAACAGACAAGGCAAAGCACATCCTTTGCATAATGTAGCAGCTATCCCTAGCAATGAACGTTGACTGTAGTTCACAGTAAGCTGTGGGCAAATCAGCAACACCACACTTTCATTCCAAATACTATTATAAACTATACTATTATAAACTATGCTATTATAAACCATTCCAAATACTATTATAAACTATAATAAACAGACAGGACAACACAGGGAACAGGGAACTGATATTCCTAGGTGAGGATATCAGTCAAGGTGGAGTCTGAAGAGGTGTGTCTTCAGGCCTTGACGGAATGCAGGCAGGGTTGGAGTAGAACGTAGGGGAATGGGAAGTTCATTCCACCACTGAGGTGCTAATGTGGAAAAACTCCGCAGTCGGGACAAGCGAGAGCCTTTGACACGGAGGGGGGAAGTGCCCCTTGCAGGTCGTCTAGCACGCAGACCACGCTGATGTAAACGGTTTCGAATGGTCTGACGTGACACTTGGGTGCCTCTCACCTCCCTTAAATGTGCCTGAAGTTGAGTGGCATTCATCATCCGGTTCCGCAGGGCACTGTTCACAATGAAGCGGTCATCAGTGTGGGATGTGGCCAAAGGACGTCCACTTCTATGCCTTTCTGTGACTCTTCCAGTCTCTCTGTATCTCTGTTGCAACCTGCTGATGACACTCTGTGACACTCTAAGCTCAGTGGCCACTTCCCTCTGAGAACATCCTGTTTGAAGCCTCGCAATGGCGAGGTACTGTTGATCAATTGTTAGGTGTCGTCTTGGTCTCATGATGTCAAAATGTGAACAGCATGATGAAGAGGACTGTTTAAATACCAATTCTAATTGAACCAGGAAATTTATTGGTCGATTCATGGATCAAACACCTGTTGTGAATTTTGCCGTTCAGCTCCTTGTTAGAGAACAGCAAGTTGTGCAAAAAGTACTGAAACACTGAATAGTTGGACATGTGCATTCAAAAGTTTAGAGAAGGTCAAATTAATTTCACCTGTAAAGGTTATAGTGCATTTTAGGTTCATCCTGAAATTTCACCCGAAAGCCGAATATCCATAACTTTTTGTGAGTAGTGTATGTGCGGATACTGACGGGATCTCTTCGCAGGGCGAGATTAGCGAGTTCCGCAAAAGATTTCTGAGTTCCGGAAAATGCTTGCTTTTTTTTTTAATGAAAAAACGTTGATGTGATTGCTTCAGCAATATTTTAAACATGCTGTATCAAGTTTAAAGTTTAGATCTCTAGAATGTAGCAGTTGTCACATTAGAAATAAACTCTATGCCAATGTACTGAGAGTATAGATTTATTTGTTACGAGTGGTAAGGCGAATAAGGTATTAACTAGCCTAATGAATTTAACCATTTTATATTTTTTACGAAAGCTCCTTCCTGGCTTTGTTGGAGGTAATGGTGTTGCTTTTTGCTCATATGATTGTTTCATGTTCTTATCCGTCCATTATATCTGTCCGTATCAGTCTTTTTCCCCACAGGAGAGAAATACGCTGCTCTAGTACAGCCCATGCTGCACCGCTATAGGCTCGTTGTTGCAGACACCGCCCCTTAAGTTTTATGGGAACGCGCACGTACCTTGATTAATAAAACCTGTGTTCACTTAGCAAGTAGATAACCACGTTCGTAGTACCGGTTAAACCAGATTGCGGTGTTTAGGCTTTCTGAAGCCAGTTAACGCAAAGAAACCCTGGTTATGTTAAGCTTCCTTCGTAGTATACTCCCCTGGTTAATGCTGGTCTAGTGGTCAAGCCGGGCGGTGCTGGTTTCATGCTGGTCAAGCTGATAATGTGATGGTCATGCTGTTAAACTAAATTGGTCATAACCATCTTCAGTTCTTCACTGATCTATGCTGTTATAATCAAAGACTATATATATATATATATATATATATATATATATATTTTTAAATCACAGTTAAAACCAGGATAAACAGTTGTGCAGCTTGTTTGTGTAATGTATAAAAGTAAATGTCATTGCAAGCATGAGAATAATTGACGACAGAAATGATTTAGTTGGCGATACACAAATTTAAAACCAAACCAGTATATAATTACAGTAATACAATGTTCTGTAGCGCTATATCGCAAAGATAAAATACATCCATACACTCCATAAAGGAACTACAGTGACCACTAATAAAACGTCGGATAGGTACCATGCCGGAACGGAGGTTCACGCAAAGGAGAACCGGAACCGGAAAGCCGAACAGCTCGCTAACGGTGGTTGCTAACGAAGGGGTTTTTTGATCTGTCTAAGGCGTTGCGTATCTCAGTAAGTAAATACATTTATTTTAGCTGCCTAACTTACGCTACTTAACGTTACGACCCAATAAATAAGGCGGAGTAGCTTTGTGTTCTTAGCTAACGTTACGCAACATAGTTACATTTACAGCTAGATGGCTAGTAACGTTATTTACCTGTAACCACGCAGCAGCTAGCTAAGTTAGCTTAGCTACCATCGGAATTATTACTAATTTTAATGATATAACTTACACGCTTATATCATATGCGAATGCACAAGATAAACACAAATTATAATGAATTCATTTATTTACTCAAAGTTAAACGTGTGTTTGTGTGAAAGAGAGATTGTTTGACATTTCAATTTCACAGAATATGGAGAATATCGGATCGACGTACGATGATGATGAAGTGACTTTCATCGTGTGCGATGTAAGTGTCGTTCTGTCATTGTAAAATTTTACAATGAATGAATCCCATGGGTTGTTATTGTAATAGGTTAATAAATGATTGTGCATGCGTATGTTGCATAATCTGTTTGTGTGACGACACCATTGTGTGACGTTGAACATTAAAAGTTAAATGTATTTTTTCCAGGTATGTAATATTAAGATTAGGACTGAAGCAATTTACAGGATACACCTGACCACAAGTCAACATCTCAAGGTAAGGGGGAGGCTTGTGTATGTACTTTCACATTTAGATAAATATGTACAAGTAACATGGAATTAGATTTATTCAGGTTGGCTTTTATGTTCTTCGGTATATATCCACTGTAATCAGAACTTAAAGACTGGGGTGGGGCCTGTGAGTATAGGGTGGGGGTGGGGCCTGGGAGAGAAGGGTGGGGTTTGGGATTTGGGCGTGGCCTGTGAGTATAGGGTGGGGTCAGGAGTGGGGGCGGGGCCTGGGAGAGTAGGGTGGGGTCAGGAGTGGGGGCGGGGCCTGGGAGAGTAGGGTGGGGATTGGGGCGTGGCCTGTGAGTATAGGGTGGGGTCAGGAGTGGGGGCAGGGCCTGGGAGAGTAGGGTGGGGTTTGGGTTTGGGATTGGGGCGTGGCCTGTGAGTATAGGGTGGGGTCAGGAGTGGGGGCGGGGCCTGGGAGAGTAGGGTGGGGTCAGGAGTGGGGGTGGGGCCTGTGAGAGTAGGGCAGGGTTTGGGATTGGGAGCGTGGCCTGGGACAAGGGTTCCCAAACCGGTCCTGGGGCCCCCCTGTGTATGCTGGCACTCTGGGGCCCCCTGTGTATGCTGGTTTTCGTTGCAACCACAGTTGCAATCCCAGAATTTTAACAAACTGTTAATTTTTCTTAATTAGGTGCTTTTCATGTTTAGAGGAATTATTTACCCTGTTAAACCACATTATATCAGTTAAATAAGTTTCTTATCTCTTTGAAATAATATAGCACAATAAGCACAATGTGAACATGGGGTGTTTATTCTACATGGCATCCATAGCTATTTCTGATATAATGTGGCTTAAGAGGGTGAATAATTCCTCTAAACATGACAAGCACCTAATTAAGAAAAGTTAACAGCTTATTAAAATTCTGGGATTGCAACGGTGGTTGCAACGAAAACCAGCATACACAGCCCCCCCCCCCAGAGTGCCAGCATACACAGCCCCCCCCCCCCCCCCCCCCCCCCCCCCCCCCAGAGTGCCAGGATACACAGGGGGACCCCCCCAGAGTGCCAGGATACACAGGGGGACCCCCCAGAGTGCCAGGATACACAGGGGCCCCCCCAGAGTGCCAGCATACACAGCCCCCCCCCCCCCCCCCCCCCCCAGAGTGCCAGGATACACAGGGGGACCCCCCAGAGTGCCAGGATACACAGGGGGACCCCCCAGAGTGCCAGGATACACAGGGGGGACCCCCCAGAGTGCCAGGATACACAGGGGGACCCCCCAGAGTGCCAGGATACACAGGGGGACCCCCACCCCAGAGTGCCAGGATACACGGGGGGGACCCCAGAGTGTCCGCATACACAGGGGGGCACCCCAGAGTGCCAGCATACACAGGGGGGCACCCCAGAGTGCCAGCATACACAGGGGGGGGGCCCAGAGTGCCAGCATACACAGGGGGGGGGGGGGCCCCCGGAGTGCCAGCATACACAGGGGGGTCCCCAGGTAGAGAGAGTAGGGCGGGGTCTGGGGTTTCATTGAAATTTATTTGCGATTTAAAATGAAATAAAAACCTGTTCATGGGAAATATGTATGCACAGTTGTGTCAATTGGCCTGCTTTGATTTTGAATAGGGGTAAAAATCCTATGACCATCTTTCAACTGGACTGAGAGAAATCGTCTGCTCCTTTCAGACTGAGAAATTGTCTGCTCCTTTCAGACTGAGAGAAACCGTCTGCTCCTTTCAGACTGAGAAATCGTCTGCTCCTTTCAAACTGAGAAAAACAGTCCGCTCCTTTCAAACTGAGAGAAACCGTCCGCTCCTTTCAGACTGAGAGAAACCGTCCGCTCCTTTCAGACTGAGAGAAACCGTCCGCTCCTTTCAGACTGAGAGAAACCGTCCGCTCCTTTCAGACTGAGAGAAACCATCCACTCCTTTCAAACTGAGAGAAACCGTCCGCTCCTTTCAGACTGAGAAATCGTCTGCTCCTTTCAGACTGAGAAATCGTCTGCTCCTTTCAGACTGAGAAATCGTCTGCTCCTTTCAGACTGAGAAATCGTCTGCTCCTTTCAGACTGAGAGAAACCGTCCGCTCCTTTCAGACTGAGAGAAACCGTCCGCTCCTTTCAGACTGAGAGAAACCGTCCGCTCCTTTCAGACTGAGAGAAACCGTCCGCTCCTTTCAGACTGAGAGAAACCGTCCGCTCCTTTCAAACTGAGAGAAACCGTCCGCTCCTTTCAGACTGAGAGAAACCGTCTGCTCCTTTCAAACTGAGAAAAACCGTCCGCTCCTTTCAAACTGAGAGAAACCGTCCGCTCCTTTCAGACTGAGAGAAACCGTCCGCTCCTTTCAGACTGAGAGAAACCGTCCGCTCCTTTCAGACTGAGAGAAACCGTCCGCTCCTTTCAAACTGAGAGAAACCGTCCGCTCCTTTCAGACTGAGAGAAACCGTCCGCTCCTTTCAGACTGAGAGAAACCGTCCGCTCCTTTCAGACTGAGAGAAACCTTATGCTTTATCACTGAAGACTGGTTTTAACATTTTAGAAGGGGGAAATTGATCCAGATCAGAGTGGAGGGAGGAGCTTTGATGGCTTTTATATGCTCCTTACAGCTCTGTTATCCTCTCCTCTCGTTCCCTCCTTACCTCGTTCTCTTCTTGTTCCCTCGCTTCCTTCCTTCCTTTTTGTGTTCTTAAACAGAATCCCAGACTGAGCCCTCTGGACTTGCAGATTTAAATGCCGTATTTCCGAGGGCAGGTAAGTCTGCATTGATGCAGACTTGCAAAAAAAGGCGAGTAGAGAGTGTGCAAAGTCTGCATGAGACCACTTGCCGGGACAATGTGCCTTCGATTCTGTGAGTCCAGAGAATGGGATTCAGGACTGTTCCCCACGGATCACTGCCCTCTGGGTGACCCCGCCCCACTGGTGCATGTGCCCATCATGATTGTGGTTGCAGTCGATAAAGCTTTTTCTGCACTGTCTTTAAACAGTGAGGACCAGCTAATCCTGAATATGGATCACTCAGTGCATACTTGTCGCTTTGGATAAAAGCGTCTGCTAAATGAATGTAATGTAATGTTGTCTTTTTCCGGCACATTCTTTCAGGAAATGGGCTTCTGTTCCAGTTACTCCTATTCCTGCTCTTCAGGCTAAAGAGGCTTTATGTGTCTCCATGGAAACCTTTAGTCAGCTCGAGGGGCCAAAACCAGGCTTCGTTTTTTGAAGCTCACTTCCTTGTCTTGTTGAGAGACGTTGCTCACACGCTTCGCGGACGACATGGACCCGACCCGGCTCGGGCTTCATGACCATATAAGGGTTCTTCCTTTTCTCTACTGCACAGTCTCTGGCTCCACAGGGCGGCACAAAACTGCACTTGCGCTTTTCACAAGCCCATGGAAAGTCAATGGGTGCCGTCAGTCATTTTGTCCATATTCTTTCTACAGTCTGAGTCGTCTTCGTACAAATCCTGCATAAGATGTATTGCAGTTTGATGCTTACAAGACACCTGTATCTAATGATCCAGTTCTGTAGGGTGTGGTCCAGGTGTGTGGGCCCACCTGAGCCAGAGAAGAGACGCACAGGTAAGGGTGAACACAGTGGCCACAGGCAGTCTTACCGTAACATTTTATTTCCACACAGCTAACCCAGTCATTTCCACTGCCTGTGTTTACCTGTGCTACCTGTGTACTGTGTCCATAGAGACTCTTTCCAGGTGAATTTTACCTGTCTCTCTGAGGAGGATTGAGGGTTTAGGAGTGTGAGCTCCACCCCTCTCACTTACACTGTCTGCTGACGCCCTTTTCCTGTGTCTCATCTGTGTCTCATCTTCTCTCCCGTGTCTTGGTCACCCAGAAAGAGGAGGCTCTGGTTGCTGCTGGTAAGTCCCTCTCCCTCTCTCTCTCTTTCCCACACTACGTCTCCCCTCGCTGTCTGGTTTATTCAGCCGGCTGTCATACAGCAGCTACTGAACACCATTTTACACTTTACTGCTTTTAGAGTTTAAATAATGCCCCATGTGGAGAGTAAGTATGCGTCTCTTAGAATGACATCACAGTTTTATATCATCTGCATTTTGGGCTTGTGAGGTCTGGCCTAAATTAGAGTGAATATTAATGTAGCCACACTCAAACTCATATAATAATAATAATAATAATAATAATAATAATAATAATAATAATAATAATAATAATAATATTAATGTTAATAATACTTGTTAGCAATAGTTATAATTATCAATAGTAATGTTTAAAAAAATTAAATAATTAAATAAATAATAATAATGGCTGCACGGCAGCCATTTTACACCAGAATGCTCACCACACATCAGCTGATGCTTTCAGCCAATTAAACTTGGGGATGATTGGGTGGCAGGTTGGGAATTTATCCAGGATACTGGCGAACCCCCAACTCTTTGCGATGAGCGTTCCAGATCTTGAATGACCACAGTGAGTCAGGACCTCGTTATAACGTCTCATCCTCAAGATGGATCTCCTACAGTATAGTGTCCCCATCACTGCACTGGACCATTTATTGAACCAGAGGGAACATCGCCCCCCTACTGGCCCACCAACTTACTTTTCCCAGGAGGTCTCCCATGCAAGCACTAACCCATCAGCAGGCTACATGGTGGTATGGCTATCTGTATAAACCTTCCCAGAATGCAACATTTCCTGGGTTGTTGGGACTGAAGTCAAACTCTTAATGCCTGTTTCTGACAAAAGCTGTAAAATTCAGAGCTGTGACACCCCCCACCCCCCCATGTTGTGGGCTCTCATTTGAGTGAAGGCAGGTCTAAAGGGGGAGGTTTGGCACAAGGTCCTTACAGGGACTGCTATTCTGCAGGAAAAAACCTCAATTCTGGATGTGTGTCAACTCGGTATAAACTCAGAGGAAGTGGAACACAGGATGTAATATTCTGGAATGCAGGTGTTGCATTCTGCTGCTGAACAGTACAAGTCGGTTTTCACTACAGGACTATACCAGGTTTTGGTCTATTCTGTCTTTCGGGTACAGAATGTTAAAAGTGGTCTGAGACCTGATGCTGGCTTGCCTTGCTAATAGAGCTGAGGAAGTATACATGCCATGATGTCATTGGTTGTCATGTCAACACCTGGAACTTCCAAATACAAACAAGCTGTCCTTTTCTCCTACAAAACTAGCTAATGCTAATTTAATAACACAGTGCTCCACGCCGTGCTAACACAGCTTTGTGTGGTTTCCACAGCACAGCATGGACACAGCAATGTCATACTCTGTGGGGATTATACTGAACTACAGTACCCATGAGGCACTGTACTACTCTGGTCCTTAGTGGAGAGCGCACGTAAGAGGAGTCGTCGTGCACACGGGGTCTTGTTCAAAGCGTTGCCCTCTGGCACCAGTGTGGTTGGCTCCAGGACAGGTCTTTTAGTCACCTGTTTCAGTGCAAGTCAGTGGTACCAATGCTGTCTAAATACAAAGTCAATTTTTCCCACAAGAACATCTAGTTGCATTAAGTGCTTTTTCTTTATGTGCCGATTATTAGTTGAGTCGTTTGGACAATATTTTAATATTTTGTGGATTAATCCGGGACAGTTTGTGTCACTTCCTAGTCACTACCTTTTTTTTTTTTTCTTCTTTAAATTTTTTTTAGATTTTTTAGATTTTTCCCGTTGGTAGCCAATTGTACCCTATGCTATTCAATTCCCCGTGTAGCAACCGCTTAAGAATTCGCTGCAACACAATCCCATCAGCCAGTCGTAGGAAGGAGGGCGCCACGTCCTCTTCAGGGCACGACTCCTCAAGCTCCTGATCGCGACTCCTCAAGCTCTCCTCAACTTCCTGATCGCGACTCCTCAACTTCCTGATCGAGATTCCAACTCGGCCCGGGAGCGGCCGCCAAGGCACCAGCGGTACCTGGATCTGGCAGGACCAGGGGCGCGAACGCTCCATCCTCGGTGTGTGACTGCATCGGCTGAAAGCCAACGCTTTTACCACTGTTCTAGTCACTAAATTTTAGACTGTAGAGTTTTACAGTTTAAAATCACCACTCGACTCTCCAGCTTAAAATGACCACTCAACTCTGGGCACGGCGCTGTCTTTGGATCTGGGCACGGCGCTGTCTTTGGATCTGGGCACGGCGCTGTCTTTGGATCTGGGCACGGCGCTGTCTTTGGATCTGGGCACGGCGCTGTCTTTGGATCTGGGTACGACGCTGTGTTTGGATCTGGGTACGGAGCTGTGTTTGGATCTGGGTACGGAGCTGTGTTTGGATCTGGGTACGGAGCTGTGTTTGGATCTGGGCACGGCGCTGTGTTTGGATCTGGTACAGCGCTGTGTTTGGATCTGGGCGCGGTGTTGTTCGGGTCTGGGCGCGGTGTTGTTCGGGTCTGGGCGCGGTGTTGTTCGGGTCTGGGTGCGGTGTTGTTTGGATCTGGGCGCGGTTGAGCTCTCCTGGAGTCCTAGCTGAGAGTTTCACATCTCTCAGACCAAAAAACAAAAATGGTTGTCTTGGTGACGGATGGAAGTGTGGATGTTTCTCCAGGGCTGTGTCCACATCAGAGCCCTATCTACTGCGTCCTGTCTCCTGTGTAGTGTGTACTAGCAGAAGTGTGCTGTTTAATGTGCACTGTTTAGTACGCGACATGCAGTAAACCAAAAAATATCCTCCATACTACTTTCCAAGCATACTGTGGAAGTGTGGTAAGACGTCCCTCCCTCACGCAGCCATGTTACGTGTTGTTTTTGTTGTTATTGAAGGAAAAAACACCAACGACACTGCGCCCCATTTTTTTAAAACGAAGCTGCATCTTATTTATATCCAAAATGTTTGCGTGCTTCTTGAAAAGTGTGTTCCCGAATATACTCAGCGAAACCCCGGAAGTAAGTATATCATACAGGGGTTTTAAGTATATTACATTTAGAGAAAATTTCGCTTACTTAACTTACTCCTGTCTACTCAACAAGCCTACTTAATAGTTTGGAAGGGTGCTGATTCGGGCTCAGCTCTGTGGGTGGACAGGCAGGAGTTGGGGGCGGGGCTGTGGGTATAGGCCACGCCCCCATCTCACATTGTGCCCTGGAGGCTTCAGTGTCTCACATAGGCCTGGTTCCCCTTGGGGTCAAGGGGTCAAGGGGCCAAAACCGGCCTTCGTTGTTGAAGCTCACTTCCTGGTCTTGTTGAGAGCGTTGCTCTCTGGCACCAGTGTGGTTGGCTCCAGTACAGGTATTTTAGTCACCTGTTTCAGTGCAAGTCAATGGTACCAATGCGGTCAAAATACCAAGTCAATAAATTTTTTTCACGCAAGAACATGTATTGCTTTTTTGTGTAATGTCTCCCCATGTGCTGATTTAGGTCATTGTGTCATTTTGACAGTATTTTAATATTTTGTGGACTAATCAGGGACAGTTGGGGGTCACTGGGGGTTGGGGGGTTCGGTTTAGTGGACGACTCGGACCCCACCATATAAGGGTCTCCCCTTTTCTTACTGCGCAGTCTCTGGCTCCAATTTGTACAACATGGCGGCACAAAACTGCGCTTCCGCGGCTTCAAAACCCCTTCTCACATGACCATGGAAAGTCGATGGGTGATGTCACAGTCACTTGTCCATGACTGTTTACAGTCTGTATGCTTTACCACACAGTGCTGAGTTCCACAAAGCCCAGGTTATATTACCTTGAAATACTGCACATACATATTTGTATGTGAATTTATAGCACTTAAGTGAGCGTCGTTACTGAATTTGCTCCTGTGCTGTGCATGTGGCAGAGGGTGGGGTGTAATGCTGTTTGGGTGTTGGTCACAGGGAAAGCAAGGGGAGAGCCGCCACTGCCTGTATGGAACAGCTACACACACTATCTGGACTACCTGCAGCTGGACGAGCCCATCGTTGGTAAGACTCTACATTCTAAAATCACCACTCAACTCTACATTCTAAAATCACAACTCAACTCTACATTCTAAAATCACCACTCAACTCTACATTCTAAAATCACCACTCAACTCTACATTCTAAAATCGCCACTCAACTCTACATTCTAAAATCGCCACTCAACTCTACATTCTAAAATCGCCACTCAATTCTACATTCTAAAATCACCACTCGACTCTACATTCTAAAATCACCACTCGACTCTACATTCTAAAATCACCACTCAACTCTACAGTCTAAAATCACCACTCAACTCTACATTCTAAAATCACCACTCAGCTCTACATTCTAAAATCACCACTCAACTCTACAGTCTAAAATCACCACTCAACTCTACATTCTAAAATCACCACTCAACTCTACAGTCTAAAATCACCACTCAACTCTACATTCTAAAATCTCAACTCTACAGTCTAAAATCACCATTCAACTCTACAGTCTAAAATCACCACTCGACTCTACATTCTAAAATCACCACTCAACTCTACATTCTAAAATCACCACTCAACTCTACATTCTAAAATCACCACTCAACTCTACATTCTAAAATCGCCACTCAACTCTACATTCTAAAATCACCACTCAACTCTACATTCTAAAATCACCACTCGACTCTACATTCTAAAATCACCACTCGACTCTACATTCTAAAATCACCACTCAACTCTACAGTCTAAAATCACCACTCAACTCTACATTCTAAAATCACCACTCAACTCTACATTCTAAAATCACCACTCAGCTCTACATTCTAAAATCACCACTCAACTCTACAGTCTAAAATCACCACTCAACTCTACATTCTAAAATCACCACTCAACTCTACAGTCTAAAATCACCACTCAACTCTACATTCTAAAATCACCACTCAGCTCTACATTCTAAAATCGCCACTCGACTCTACATTCTAAAAACGCCACTCAACTCTACAGTCTAAAATCACTACTCAACTCTACATTCTAAAATCACCACTCAACTCTACATTCTAAAATCACCACTCAGCTCTACATTCTAAAATCACCACTCGACTCTACATTCTAAAAACGCCACTCAACTCTACAGTCTAAAATCACCACTCAACTCTACATTCTAAAATCACCACTCGACTACATTCTAAAATCACCACTCGACTCTACATTCTAAAAACGCCACTCAACTCTACATTCTAAAATCTCAACTCTACAGTCTAAAATCTCGACTCTACATTCTAAAATGACCTGTGCTCGTCTGGGCTGAAGTACCTACTGGAGAGAGGTTAGGATTAGGGATCAGAGGGTCTGGGCTGAAGTACCTGCTGGAGAGAGGTTAGGATTAGGGATCAGAGGGTATGGGTTGGGCTGAAGTACCTGCTGGAGAGAGGTTAGGATTAGGGATCAGAGGGTCTGGGCTGAAGTACCTGCTGGAGAGAGGTTAGGATTAGGGATCAGAGGGTCTGGGCTGAAGTACCTGCTGGAGAGAGGTTAGGACTAGGGATCAGAGGGTATGGGTTGGCCTGAAGTACCTGCTGGAGAGAGGTTAGGATTAGGGATCAGAGGGTATGGGTTGGCCTGAAGTACCTGCTGGAGAGAGGTTAGGATTAGGGATCAGAGGGTATGGGTTGGGCTGAAGTACCTGCTGGAGAGAGGTTAGGATTAGGGATCAGAGGGTATGGGTTGGGCTGAAGTACCTGCTGGAGAGAGGTTAGGATTAGGGATCAGAGGGTATGGGCTGAAGTACCTGCTGGAGAGAGGTTAGGATTAGGGATCAGAGGGTCTGGGCTGAAGTACCTGCTGGAGAGAGGTTAGGATTAGGGATCAGAGGGTATGGGCTGAAGTACCTGCTGGAGAGAGGTTAGGATTAGGGATCAGAGGGTATGGGTTGGGC
>CM056396.1:25771458-25801458 GCA_029718625.1 Synaphobranchus kaupii | reverse complement strand
CACACCTGAACACTAACACACCTGTACTGCTACACACCTGAACACTAACACACCTGTACTGCTACACACCTGAACACTAACACACCTGTACTGCTACACACCTGAACACTAACACACCTGTACTGCTACACACCTGAACACTAACACACCTGTACTGCTACACACCTGAACACTAACACACCTGTACAGCTACACACCTGAACACTAACACACCTGTACTGCTACACACCTGAACACTAACACACCTGTTTACAGCTACACACCTGAACACTAACACACCTGTACTGCTACACACCTGAACACTAACACACCTGTACAGCTACACACCTGAACACTAACACACCTGTACTGCTACACACCTGAACACTAACACACCTGTACTGCTACACACCTGAACACTAACACACCTGTACTGCTACACACCTGAACACTAACACACCTGTACTGCTACACACCTGAACACTAACACACCTGTACTGCTACACACCTGAACACTAACACACCTGTACTGCTACACACCTGAACACTAACACACCTGTACAGCTACACACCTGAACACTAACACACCTGTTGTACAGCTACACACCTGAACACTAACACACCTGTACTGCTACACACCTGAACACTAACACACCTGTACTGCTACACACCTGAACACTAACACACCTGTGCAGCTACACACCTGAACACTAACACACCTGTTTACAGCTACACACCTGAACACTAACACACCTGTACTGCTACACACATGAACACTAACACACCTGTACTGCTACACACCTGAACACTAACACACCTGTATTGCTACACACCTGAACACTAACACACCTGTACTGCTACAGCCAGCTCCACACCTGAACACCAACACACCTGTACTGCTACACACCTGAACACTAACACATCTGTACTGCTACACACCTGAACACTAACACACCTGTACTGCTACACACCTGAACACTAACACACCTGTACTGCTACACACCTGAACACTAATACACCTGTACTGCTACACACCTGTACTGCTACACACCTGAACACTAACACACCTGTACTGCTACACACCTGAACACTAACACACCTGTACTGCTACACACCTGAACACTAACACACCTGTACAGCTACACACCTGAACACTAACACACCTGTACTGCTACACACCTGTACAGCTACACATCTGAACACTAACACACCTGTACAGCTACACACCTGAACACTAACACACCTGTACTCCTACAGCCAGCTACACACCTTTACATTACATTACAGGCATTTAGCAGACGCTCTTATCCAGAGCGACTTACACAACTTTTTAGCATTTTTTACACATTATCCATTTATACAGCTGGATATATACTGAAGCAATGCAGGTTAAGTACCTTTAGCTCAAGGGTACAACGGCAGTGTCCTACCTGGGAATCGAACCTGCAACCTTTCGGTTACAAGGCCAGTTCCTTAACCATTATACTCCTTTTGCCACACCTGAACACTAACACACCTGTACTGCTACAGCCAGCTACACACCTGTAAACTAACACACCTGTACTACTACACACCTGGACACACACAGCTGAACACTAACGCTAGCACTATTTGTCTAAAGCCAGCTTTGCTCACCTGCACTCAGCCTCGGTCTCTCAGCTTTACTCACCTGCACTCAGCCTAGGTCTCTCAGCTTTACTCACCTGCACTCAGCCTAGGTCTCTCAGCTTTACTCACCTGCACTCAGCCTAGGTCTCTCAGCTTTACTCACCTGCACTCAGCCTAGGTCTCTCAGCTTTACTCACCTGCACTCAGCCTAGGTCTCTCAGCTTTACTCACCTGCACTCAGCCTAGGTCTCTCAGCTTTACTCACCTGCACTCAGCCTAGGTCTCTCAGCTTTACTCACCTGCACTCAGCCTAGGTCTCTCAGCTTTACTCACCTGCACTCAGCCTAGGTCTCTCAGCTTTACTCACCTGCACTCAGCCTAGGTCTCTCAGCTTTACTCACCTGCACTCAGCCTAGGTCTCTCAGCTTTACTCACCTGCACTCAGCCTAGGTCTCTCAGCTTTACTCACCTGCACTCAGCCTAGGTCTCTCAGCTTTACTCACCTGCACTCAGCCTCGGTCTCTCAGCTTTACTCACCTGCACTCAGCCTAGGTCTCTCAGCTTTACTCACCTGCACTCAGCCTAGGTCTCTCAGCTTTACTCACCTGCACTCTCATGTATCTCAGGGTGATTTGAAAGCCCAGGCTGCAGTGGAGCTGCCAGGCTGAAAATAATGACATCACTGTCTTTGCTTTTCCTCCAGAAATTAAAGAAGAGGCCTCTAGCCATCGGAAAAACGGGTGCATTGAAAGGTGAGCGGCTTGAGCCTGTACTCTAATCTCATTGGCTGTAGCCTGTGCTCTAATCTCATTGGCTGTAGCCTGTATTCTAAGTATCAGACTTTAGAGGCTTCTATGGTTGTTTGTTGGAGCGCAATGCATTCTTACCTGGGCAAACAGGTGTGTTGTGTGTTTCAGTTCCCAGCACAGCATGGAGGGGCAAGCAGCCCCCGGCCCAAGGCCTGAGTGGGGGGCTCCAGACTCCGCTGCACCTGCACGGGGCAGCCCGTCACAGGGACAGCCCTACTGGGCGGGGCTACCCAAAGGAAGCATCTTATGGGCGGGGCTACCCAGAGTCCTTTGCTTCAGGAGAGGAGTGGAGAGCTGAGCAACCTGGGAGGAGGAGCCAGGATAAGGAGGGAGGGGTCTATCCACATGGCAACACCCATGAGCTTCCTGTGAATTCATATCCTGCATATCAGCATGGAGATGGAATGGGCCCAGAGAGAGATGATTACATAGAGCAGAGGAGGGGCAGGGTTTATGAAGATCAGCCTAGAAGGGGTGGAGTTTATGAAGAGGAAAGGATGAGGGGCGGGGTTTATCAAGATGAAAGGAAGCGGGGCGGGGCTTATAGCTATGCAGGGCAGGTGAGTGGGAGCCATATGAGTGCTGGGAGCTGTGAGCAGGATGTGGGAGGGGCAAAGTGGCAGAGAGAGTCTCCAGCAGGAGATGGGCCCAATGCGCTTCCAGAAACATTCAAACGTTTCCTGTCTGGAGCAACAGAGAAACACAGAGTCAGCCGGTTTTCCCAGGACCCAGAGCCAAGCAGGTTAGAGCAATACCCAACACTGAGGACGTTAGAACAATACCCAACACAAGCAGGTTAGAGAGATACCCAACACTGAGCATGTTAGTGCAATACCCAACACAAGCAGGTTAGAGAGATACCCAACACTGAGCGGGTTAGAGAGATACCCAACACTGAGCACATTAGAGCAATACACAACACAAGCAGGTTAGAGAGATACCCAACACTGAGCGGGTTAGAGTGATACCCAACACTGAGCGGGTTAGAGCAATACCCAACACTGAGCGGCTTAGAGAGATACCCAACACTGAGCGGGTTAGAGAGATACCCAACACTGAGCACATTAGAGCAATACACAACACAAGCAGGTTAGAGAGATACCCAACACTGAGCGGGTTAGAGCGATACCCAACACTGAGCGGGTTAGAGCAATACCCAACACTGAGCGGGTTAGAGAGATACCCAACACTGAGCGGGTTAGAGCGATACCCAACACTGAGCGGTTTAGTGAGATAGGAAAGCAAAATGACCATGAACTTGTCTCATGTTTGGGTACAAAGATAATGGTGCTACTTGCACTCACATTTAAAGCTACCTGTTAAAGGGGAATTCCACCAAAAAATTATGTTTGGTTTGTATAAAAGTAGCTCTCCTCCTGATTAAAATGAGCTCTCAGCCAACTTTCCACCTGTAGTGAGAGCAGAGATATAGCCCCAAACTATTGCGCATGTACCAGCGTTTAGAGATTCAGTGATTAGAGAGGCCACGTAACTTGCTGGCAAGTTAGCCACTATTGTAACAGTTATACTGAGAAAATGCCATCTCATCACTATTCAAAACAGTGAGATGCAGGCAGCAATTCTTCCCTCGCTGGCTCCACCTACTTGCTATGTAATTTACAAGCCCACTTGAAAACACTGTAGTCTTTCAAAAATGAGGAAGTGGTCGAGGTATACGTCAAAATTACGTATATCTCTACCGAATTTTCAACTTTATATTCAAATAACTGTTCAATAAGGTTAATGTTGTTTTTGGGTGGAATTACCCTTTAATTGTGACTTATGCTGTGGCATTTGGGAATTAACATTTTTATGATTGGTTCCTTCCTACAGGGAGGCGGGACTGGACTCTAAGAGGTTCAAACTGGATCCTCTGAACCTTGGAAAGGTATGCTGCTGAAGCTGTGCTGGGATTGGTTGGTACTGAAGCTAAGCAGGGCTGGGATTGGTTGGTACTGAAGCTAAGCAGGGCTGGGATTGGTTGGTACTGAAGCTAAGCAGGGCTGGGATTGGTTGGTACTGAAGCTAAGCAGGGCTGGGGTTGGTTAGTGCTGAAGCTAAGCAGGGCTGGGCTTGATTAGTGCTGAAGCTAAGCAGGGCTGGGATTGGTTAGTGCTGAAGCTAAGCAGGGCTGGGGTTGGTTAGTACTGAAGCTAAGCTGGGCTGGGGTTGGTTAGTACTGAAGCTAAGCAGGGCAGGGATTGGTTAGTGCTGAAGCTAAGCGGGGCTGGGGTTGGTTAGTGCTGAAGCTAAGCAGGGCAGGGATTGGTTAGTAGGGGGAGGAGTTTGTGGCAGGTGGAGTTGTGTGTGGACGGTGGAGTTGTGTGTGGCGGGTGGAGTTGTGTGTGGAAGGTGGAGTTGTGTGTGGAAGGTGGAGTTGTGTGTGGCGGGTGGAGGTGTTGACCGCTGTTTTTCATGTGCAGGTGGATTACCGAGGGAAGGACTCAGAAAGTGGTGATGTGCTGGATGATCTGGTGAGGGAGCTGTAATCTTTGCATTATGTAGTCTGTGGAAATGTTGCTGGGTTGAGTCTAATGAGAAATGCTTTGTCTTTTGCCCAACTGCAGAAAAATATTGACATCGAAAGTGTGGAAGAAGCCAACTTCATCAAACAAAAACTGTGTAACCTGCTGAAAGAGTTTCAAGCAAACAAATCTCAAAGGGAAAGGGTAAGTGTGTGTAGTGTGTGTGTCATGTGTCGAGTGTGAGTGAGAGCGATGTTCTTCATGGTCGTCTTTGTTTTCCTTTCTCAGGCCAGGAGGAATAGCCCCTCAGGTTTTTGCAGAGATTACAATCACCTGAGCACCGCACAGCCAGGGCCTTCAACAGATCTGCAAGATCAGTACAAATGGGACCTGAGAAAGCCACAAGATCACTTTGAACGTGATCAAAGAGGTCCACAAGATCACTTTGAATGTGATCAAAGAGGTCCACAAGATCACTTTGAACGTGATCAAAGAGGTCCACAAGATCACTTTGAACATGATCAAAGAGGTCCACAAGATCACTTTGAACGTGATCAAAGTGGTCCACAAGATCACTTTGAACGTGATCAAAGAGGTCCACAAGATCACTTTGAACGTGATCAAAGAGGTTCACAAGATCACTTTGAACGTGATCAAAGAGGTCCACAAGATCACTTTGAACGTAATCAAAGAGGTCCACAAGATCACTTTGATCGTGATCAAAGAGGTCCACAAGATCACTTTGAAAGGGGTCAGAGAGAATCACAAGATCACTTTGAAAGGGATCAAAGAGATCCACAAGATCACTTTGAAAGGGGTCGAAGAGATCCACAAGATCACTTTGAAAGGGGTCAGAGAGAATCGCAAGACCACTTTGAAAGGGGCCAAAGAGATCCACAAGATCCATTTGAAAGGGGCCAAAGAGATTTGCAACATCACTACAAACAGGGTCAGAGAGATTCAAAAGATCGCAATGAGGAATATGGAAGAGGCCGAGAAGATCGCTATGATCCTGCACCCAGAGGGTCACGTAAGAGATCAGAGGAGGGCCGTGTGGATCCCAGAGCTGCACATCGAGATTCATATGAAGGTAAATCTCTTCATTTAATAATGTATTGTAAAATTAGTAGCTTGGCCGTTTAATTGCTTGCAACTCAAAAACGACTTGTTTATTGGAGATTGGAGACCTGGGGGGTAGACTACAAAGATAACTGCCCTGAGTAAAACCCAGACCCAACCCAAATCTGAAATACGGACTGAATTAAAAAGAGCTGTTCCCGGTTTTACTCAGTGCAGTTATCCAGCTAACTCAGCAATCCTGCTTCTCTTACTCAGTGCAGTTATCCAGCTAACTCAGCAATCCTGCTTCTCTTACTCAGTGCAGTTATCCAGCTAACTCAGCAATCCTGCTTCTCTTACTCAGTGCAGTTATCCAGCTAACTCAGCAATCCTGCTTCTCTTACTCAGTGCTGTTATCCAGCTAACTCAGCAATCCTGTTTTGTGAAATAGCCCCCAGCTGTTGAAGACCAGTGTTTATATGGTAGAAAACCAAGATCTTAAAATTTTTCTAGTACATCTAACCTGTTGGTGGCCTTTTTCATTTATACATACTGTTAGTGTGTGAGCTCACAATAATCAGAGCTCTCATATCTCACATGTTTTAGTCATTCAGGCTGTGCAATATGCACCACACACACGTTCATTTGCACACTCACTATTTCAAACTGTCTTGCTGCCGTTTTCCTCACCATACTTAAAGGGATAGTTCACTTTCTGGGTTTTTAAAAGGATAGTTCGCTTTCTGGATTGTTTGTCATTATTTGAAATGCCTGAAATATCTCCTATTGCACACAAAAACTGTCTATGACAATTTAAAGCATGCACTTTAAAACCCCAGACAGTGAATTATCCATTTAAAACCCCAGACAGTGAACTATCCCTTTAAAACCTCAGCTAGTGAACTACCCCTTAAAAACCCCAGCTAGTGAACTATGCCTTTAAAACCCCAGACAGTGAACTACCCCTTTAAAACCCCAGCTAGTGAACTATGCCTTTAAAACCCCAGACAGTGAACTACCCCTTTAAAACCCCAGCTAGTGAACTATGCCTTTAAAACCCCAGACAGTGAACTACCCCTTAAAAACCCCAGCTAGTGAACTACCCCTTTAAAACCCCAGCTAGTGAACTACCCCTTTAAAACCCCAGACAGTGAACTACCCCTTAAAAACCCCAGCTAGTGAACTATGCCTTTAGTAACATCTTGTGTGATTTTATCAGAATAGCTCATTGCATGGAGAAATTCCATTTCTAAGTTAGCTTCTGTACATTAACTGTTTTGCTGTGTGAAGGTGACAAACTGCCTCCCTGTTACCAAGGTGATGTATTATTGTAGACCAGTGTGTTTCATGTTTGTTTTTGTTCAAGGCTTTCGAGTGGAAACATAGGCGGGGCTAAGGGCTCCGGAAGTTTTTCGATGCAGATCCTCCCATTTGTAGATTTTAGTTTATGTAATAATCACAATATTATGCAACAGAGAATCCCCTGGATTGCGGAATGTTACGATAGATTGGTGTTAACCTCGGTTACGAATGTTCCAACTTAATTTAGGAGAAACCATGCTTTTTGTTAGTTTGGCATTTCAAATACTACAGTACCCATGAGTCTCAGCTCCTGTTACTATGGTGGTCTATGGACGCAGGTTTGTGGTGTAAGGTGCACAAATACTACAGTACCCATGAGTCTCAGCGCCTGTTACTATGGTGGTCTATGGGCGCAGGTTTCTGGTGTAAGGTGCACAAATACTACAGTACCCATGAGTCTCAGCGCCTGTTACTATGGTGGTCTATGGGCGCAGGTTTCTGGTGCATTTTGCATCTCGTGGCTTTTGGCTCTGCCAGTGTAAAATAATACCACAATGTAAACATACCATTCATTTTATAATTAAATTAACATGTTTTCCTGGTGAAAATGTATTGAGTGTTATGAACTCATGTTTGGACTTGCTAGCTGGCTAGCACATGCAATCCCTGTAATTGTCGGGAAATTGGCCAAATGTAGCGTTCGGTAACTAGCTAGCTAGCTGGGCAGTCAATTATTGCCCCACACTCATGTTTCCACTCATATGAGAGCACTTGTTGTTAGAAACTTGCCATCTAATGGACATGAAACAGAATGAGAGCTTAGGTGGCTCTCAGTATTTTGTTGTTGAAACACAGTAAGTTCTGCACTGCAGTATTTACCTTTTCAGACGTTTTTGGAAAGACCGCTCCTGATCCCAAAAGAAGCGTGCATCCTTACCCACAATCCTCCTCTCTCCCAGATGTGTGGTCACCTCCCCAGAGGATGGACAGGTTGCGCCCCCCCACGGAGTTTGACCCCCATCTGACCCCCACCCCCCCACAGAAACACTATAGCAGCCCTGAAAACACCGCCTCTCTGGATAAGATCACCTCCACCCTCCTGCAGCTTGTGGCCCGTAAGCGCCCCTTCTGACCTGCAAGTGCCCACAATCATTTTGTGCAAACTTCTGTTCTCAATTATTCAATGAGCTCAATCATATCTTGATCTGACATTTGTATAAGCACCAGCTGCAGACTGCATCCTAATGATTTACTGTGCTCCAGTACAGGAGTGAACCTGCTCTAGTTTGAATGACAAATAGTTGTCAAAATGGGTTTCAAATTTTTTTTTCCCTGAAACCTTATGTAGAAGTGTTGTAGTTGTAAACAGGAATGCATAGATGTGTTGTAGTGGGTTAGGGTTTATATTGTTAAAATTACAGTTAATTTGTCTCTCCTGTCTCTCTCAACATGTCAAAAGGCCTTTATTTGATTGTATTGATGTCACTTACTACCATTTATGTTCATTTTACTACCTGGTGAACCGAGGATTCATTAAAGTGCTGTTCTTCCCATCATGCATTTCTGTCTTTACATTGCAAACCCAAATGCATCATGTGACTTGCACAGGCAATGGCAAGCATAGAACACACATGCGCAGAAATACACGCACACATACACGTGTGTGCGCACGTGTTTAAAGCTAAGTTTGTGTGCGCGCACAAACTCGGCTTTAAACACGTGCGCACACAAACTCGGCTTTAAACACGTGCGCACACAAACTCGGCTTTAAACACGTGCGCACACAAACTCGGCTTTAAACACGTGCGCACACAAACTCGGCTTTAAACACGTGCGCACACAAACTCGGCTTTAAACACGTGCGCACACAAACTCGGCTTTAAACACGTGCGCACACAAACTTGGCTTTAAACACGTGCGCACACAAACTCGGCTTTAAACACGTGCGCACACAAACTGCTTTAAACACGTGCGCACACAAACTGCTTTAAACACGTGCGCACACAAACTCGGCTTTAAACACGTGCGCACACAAACTGCTTTAAACACGTGCGCACAAACTCGGCTTTAAACACGTGCGCACAAACTGCTTTAAACACGTGCACACACAAACTCGGCTTTAAACACGTGCGCACACAAACTGCTTTAAACACGTGCGCATACAAACTCGGCTTTAAACACATGCGCACAAACTGCTTTAAACACGTGCGCACAAACTGCTTTAAACACGTGCGCACACAAACTCGGCTTTAAACACGTGCGCACACAAACTCGGCTTTAAACACGTGCGCACACAAACTGCTTTAAACACGTGCGCACACAAACTCTGCTTTAAACACGTGCGCACACAAACTCGGCTTTAAACACGTGCGCATACAAACTCGGACACCAGACAATTTCAGATTTATATTTATTTGTTTTAAAATTGAAGAGCATTATGGGAATAAAATGCAAATTTACAGGAAACAAAACCATGAATTTCTTACTCTACAACTCTGGACACAAATGAAGATTTAGTTAAATAATTAAAAACAGGGCTGCTGTGTGTGTTGTAGCAGTTAGCACAGTTCCGCTATGTTCCCTTTAGCCATGTGAACGAACGCAAACGCTGCGTTCGCACCGCTATGTTCCTGTTAGCCATGCGGATGAACGCAAACGTGTTTTTGGAATGGTTGTTGGGGGGTTACAGGGGGGTTGTGACCCCAGTTAGCTGTTTGCATGCTACATTCAGTCCTGTTACTGAAGCCAAAACAGCAGCCCTGAGCTTCTACAGTAAGGTCAATAAATAAATCATAACTTATTTATATTAATAACATTATGACCAGGAGCTGCCTGTTCATCACACCTACCTGTGGGTCAGCAGTCAAATCACAAGCATAAATGTATCAGCTTACCAACCCAAAAAGGGCAAAAACACTGTCCACATTGGTTATTATACAAAAGAACACACAAACACAGCCTACACTGCGGCGGGGGCGGGGGTCAGGCATAGCAGGGGGGTGTTGGGGCTTCACCCCACAGAGTGGTGCCATGAAGGAATGTAAAACGGTTTGAGGTGTGATTGGGTGAAAATGAGTGATAAATGTTTTTATTTTTGAGGCCTAGCCTCTCTCCCAGGTGGCGCTCACTCCCGTGCACGGCCCACGATGGCCAGGATGTACAGGAAGATGTTGATGATGTCGGTGTAGAGGTTCAGCGCAGCGAAGATGTACTCTTCTGGACTCAGAGCCAGTTTCTTATTCCCCAGTAACATCTGTGTGTCCACAGCCAGGAACTACAAATAAACACATTGCACACGTCATACACAGCCAGGAACTACAAATAAACACATTACACACGTCATACACAGCCAGGAACTACAAATAAACACATTACACACGTCATACACAGCCAGGAACTACAAATAAACACATTACACACGTCATACACAGCCAGGAACTACAAATAAACACATTACACACGTCATACACAGCCAGGAACTACAAATAAACACATTACACACATCATACACAGCCAGGAACTACAAATAAACACACATGTCATACACAGCCAGGAACTACAAATAAACACATTGCACACGTCATACACAGCCAGGAACTACAAATAAACACATTACACACGTCATACACAGCCAGGAACTACAAATAAGCACATTACACACGTCATACACAGCCAGGAACTACAAATAAACACATTACACACGTCATACACAGCCAGGAACTACAAATAAACACATTACACACGTCATACACAGCCAGGAACTACAAATAAACACATTACACATGTCATACACAGCCAGGAACTACAAATAAACACATTACACACGTCATACACAGCCAGGAACTACAAATAAACACATTACACATGTCATACACACCCAGGAATTACAAATAAACACATTACACACGTCATACACAGCCAGGAATTACAAATAAACACCTTACACACGTCATACACAGCCAGGAACTACAAATAAACACATTACACACGTCATACACAGCCAGGAACTACAAATAAACACATTACACACGTCATACACAGCCAGGAACTACAAATAAACACATTACACACGTCATACACAGCCAGGAACTACAAATAAACACATTACACACGTCATACACAGCCAGGAACTACAAATAAACACATTACACACGTCATACACAGCCAGGAATTACAAATAAACACATTACACACGTCATACACAGCCAGGAACTACAAATAAACACATTACACACGTCATACACAGGTGCAGGTGAGTAGTGGGAATGTAAGGGTGTTGAGGTGACTCACGCAGGTGAAGAGCAGCGCTCCCAGGGAAGCGTAGACGATGTGCAGGATTCGGTGGCGGATGAAGATGCAGAGGATGGAGAAGAGCAGCAGCACGATGAGGCAGACGAACAGAACACCCCGGCAGGAAGTGAAGTCATATTTGCTCTGGTTCAGGTCACAGGACAGGAAATTAACTGTAGTAGTGTAGTGCACATTTACTAATTGCCATTTCAAGTATATGAAGGTGGGGAAAGGGAGGGAGAGAGCACAGGGATGTGGGGGTGAGAGAGAGGAGAGAGAGAGAGAGAGAGAGATAGATAGATAGATACTGACCTGTAGGGAAAAGAGCACTACAGTGAAGCACACCACAGCGGTGATGCCCACTGCCATGATCACGGAGTCGGTGTCGTAGAAGCTGGCGATCATCCCCACCATGTAGGACAGACTGAGCGTCAGGATAGACTGCGGGACACACAGAACAGCCTTAGTACCACAGAGCCCTCAGTGCTTTAGTACCACAGAGCCCTCAGTGCCTTAGTACCACAGAGCCTTCAGTGCCTTAGTACCTTAGTACCACAGAACCCTCAGTGCCTTAGTACCACAGAGCCATCAGTGCCTTAGTACCACAGAGCCCTCAGTGCCTTAGTACCTTAGTACCACAGAACCCTCAGTGCTTTAGTACCACAGAGCCCTCAGTACCTTAGTACCACAGAACCCTCAGTGCCTTAGTACCACAGAGCCATCAGTGCCTTAGTACCACAGAGCCCTCAGTGCCTTAGTACCTTAGTACCACAGAACCCTCAGTGCTTTAGTACCACAGAGCCATCAGTGCCTTAGTACCACAGAGCCCTCAGTGCCTTAGTACCTTAGTACCACAGAACCCTCAGTGCTTTAGTACCACAGAGCCCTCAGTACCTTAGTACCACAGAACCCTCAGTGCCTTAGCACCACAGAATCCTCAGTGCCTTAGTACCACAGAAAAACATTCAGTCAGTTTTTGCACCTCAGTTAGATTTTTCCCCAGGGCTCAGCTATACCCAGTAGTGTAGTGGAGGGTATACGCGGGTATACCCACTTCTTTCTTAGTGGGCATAGAGTATACTCACTTCTTAATCCCCACTGGTGCACGTATAAATGAATAGTCATCGATTTGTTAAATTAGAGTACACTCACTTCTCCAGGTACTACTACACCACTGGCTATACCCCCCCCCCCCCCCCCCCTCCGGACCAGCCGGGCCATACCAAAGCCACCAGGTTCCAGGGGTGTTTGCGGCGGAAGTCTCCACAGCAGCTGAGCACAATGAGGGCGACGAAGAAAATGGCGTACGACACGTAGTACGTCCATGGGTTCTTCCGCACAAACTTCTTAGCATCGTCCACAAAGGTGAAGACCGCCACAAAGGAGAACGTGACCAAGAGCTGGACCGTCAGGACCATAAACACCTGTGAGGGACAGACAGGTGTGTTGAACACGTGTGGCGTGCAGGTGTGTCATCCAGGTGTAGTATACAGAGTCATACCTTGCGTATGAAGGCCTGCCGAATTGTCTTATCCTCAAAGCCTGAGCTTCTGAACTCCTCGTTGTCATAGTAAGATGGAGGTACATCACCATGGTAACCAGGGTTGTTCAGAGGATCTGAAAGCGAAACACCTGTTCTGTTATTATGAAAACACACACCTGTACATTCATAACATGTGGGTTTAAAATGTGGCTTTTCCCTGTTTTTAGACTGGGTTTCTGAGCCCTCATACACTAGTGAGCACGAAACCCTCATACACTAGTGAGCACTAAACCCTCATACACTAGTGAGCACTAAACCCTCATACACTAGTGAGCACTAAACCCTCAGACACTAGTGAGCACTAAACCCTCAGACACTAGTGAGCACTAAACCCTCAGACACTAGTGAGCACTAAACCCTCAGACACTAGTGAGCACTAAACCCTCATACACTAGTGAGCACTAAACCCTCATACACTAGTGAGCACTAAACCCTCATACACTAGTGAGCACTAAACCCTCATACACTAGTGAGCACTAAACCCTCATACACTAGTGAGCACTAAACCCTCATACACTAGTGAGCACTAAACCCTCATACACTAGTGAGCACTAAACCTTCATACACTAGTGAACACTAAACCCTCAGACACTAGTGAGCACTAAACCTTTATATACTAGTGAACACTAAACCCTCTGACACTAGTGAGCACTAAACCTTTATACACTAGTGAACACTAAATCCTCAGACACTAGTGAGCACTAAACCTTCATACACTAGTGAGCACTAAACCTTCATACACTAGTGAACACTAAATCCTCAGACACTAGTGAGCACTAAACCTTTATATACTAGTGAACACTAAACCCTCTGACACTAGTGAGCACTAAACCTTTATACACTAGTGAACACTAAATCCTCAGACACTAGTGAGCACTAAACCTTAATATACTAGTGAGCACTAAACCCGGTTTCGGCTGGTTAGGATTCCTTGTACTCACCATTGGGGCCAGCAGCAAAGCCTGGTTGGGGCGGGGCCTGCTGGTAGGGGCCCGGCGGATAGGGCATCTGCGGATAGGGGGTGGGGCAAAATCCAGGCTGACCGAAGCCTGCGGGTGGGGGGTAGGGTGAGCCCCCGGGTGGAGCCTGTGTGTAGTTGGGTGGGGGCATGGGGAAGCCTCCCGGACTGGGCTGTCCAAACACAGAGCTGTGCAAAGGGTTACTCTCCCCCATCACTGGGTAGCTGCTCTTATCCTTGGACATGGCTTTGTGCTTACTGCAGGAGAACAAACACACCTTTACAACACCATCGAACCCGGGACCGCTTCACCCAAACAACACCATCGAACCCGGGACCGTATCACCCAAACACACCTTTACAACACCATCGAACCCGGGACCGCTTCACCCAAACAACACTATCGAACCTGACCAAATGTGTGTGTGTAGCGTGTGTGTGTATGTGTGTAATGAGTGTGCGTGTATGGGGGTGTGTGTGTGTATGTGTGTAATGAGTGTGCATGTATGGGTGTGTGTGTGTTTGTATGTGTGTAGTGAGTGTTAGAGTGTGTGTGTGTTTGTGTGTGTGTGTGTGTGCGTAATAAGTGTGTGTGTATGGGTGTAGTGAGTGTTTGTGTGTGTAATAAGTGTGTATGGGTGTAGTGACTAGTGAGTGTTTGTGTGAATAGAATAGAATAACTTATTTTCCCGCTAGGGAACTTCAGTTGTAACCCTAGCAACAACAAAAAAGACATAGACAGTGGGGCAGAACCACAACACACAAACATATCAAACAAAGACATTCAATATAATCATTGCATTAATCAAACAGCACCACGTGACGTCAATGGGTGTAGGGTGTATGGGTGTAGTGACTAGTGAGTGTATGTGTGTAGTGAGTGTTTGTGTGTGTAATAAGTGTGTGTATGGGTGTAGTAGTGACTAGTGAGTGTTTGTGTGTGTATATGGGTGTAGTGAGTGTTTGTGTGTATGGGTGTAGTGAGTATGTGTGTATAGGTGTAGTGACTAGTGAGTGTTTGTGTGTGTGTGTAATAAGTGTGTGTATGGGTGTAGTGTGTGTGTGTGGGTGTAGTGTGTGTGTAATAAGTGTGTGTATGGGTGTAGTGTGTGTGTAATAAGTGTGTGTATGGGTGTAGTGTGTGTGAGTGGGTGCGTGTGTGTGTGTGTGTGTGTATGGGTGTGTGTAATAAGTGTGTGTATGGGTGTAGTGAGTGTTTGTGTGTGTAATAAGTGTGTGTATGGGTGTAGTGTGTGTGAGTGGGTGTGTGTATGGGTGTAGTGAGTGTTTGTGTGTGTAATAAGTGTGTGTATGGGTGTAGTGTGTGTGTGTGTGTGTGTGTGTGTGTGTGTGATAAGTGTGTGTATGGGTGTAGTGAGTGTTTGTGTGTGTATGGGTGTAGTGTGTGTGTAATAAGTGTGTGTATGGGTGTAGTGAGTATGTGTGTGTAATAAGTGCGTGTGTATGGGTGTAGTGAGTGTGTGTGTGTGTGTGTGTGTGTGTAATAAGTGTGTGTACGGGTGTAGTGTGTGTATGGGTGTGTGTAATAAGTGTGTGTGTTTCTCTTCCCGTCTCAGGATATGAAACAGGAGCCCTCAGTTCAAGCTTTATTGTTACCATGACGATAACCCAAGCATCTCTACCCCCCCTTCTCCTCCCCTCTCCTTTCACCCCCTATTCTCTAATCCACCCCCGCTCTCTGATTATATAACACTCACTTCCGCTGCCTCTATAATCCCATCTCTCCCTCCCTGTCTCAGTCTACTGCAGTAATCAACAAGCTTTAAGCATGGATCTCAAGCTCCAGTCCATGGGCGGCTATTAGTTAATATATAATATACACTACTCACAAAAAGTTAGGGATATTTGGCTTTCGGGTGAAATTTATGGAAAATGTAAGTTCACGCTACAGTGATATTATACGTATCATGAAAGTAGGGCATTTAAGTAGAAGCATGCAATGGTGATTTCCTCATCTCAAACAATTTATTGAAACAAAAGCCAACAACAGTGGTGGGTATACCACAACAAAAATGTCAATGTCTCAATAACTTGTCATGTGCCCTTGAGCATCAATTACAGCTTGACAACGACGTCTCATGCTGTTCACAAGTCGACTTATTGTCTGCTGAGGCATGGCATCCCACTCTTCTTGAAGGGCGGCCCTCAGGTCATTGAGGTTCTGGGGTACAGATTTACGAGCCTCTACACGGTGAGTCAGCTGATCCCATAGGTTTTCTATGGGATTCAGGTCTGGAGAAAGTGCAGGCCACTCCATTTGAGGTACCCCAGTCTCCAGCAGCCTTTCCCTAATGATGCGACCTCGATGAGCTGGAGCATTGTCGTCCATGAAGATGAAATTAGGCCTGTGTTGTTCATGCAGGGGCACAATGACTGGATTAATGATGTTATTCAGGTAGTATGGGCTTGTCACTGTACCATTCACAAAGTGTAGGGCAGTTCTGTATTGACTAGACATACCTGCCCACACTGTAACACCGCCACCACCAAAGGGTCGTCTGGTGACAACAGTGGCTGATGCATAGCGCTCTCCTTGACGTCTCCAACATCGTTGGCGGCCATCATTTCTGCTCAACGTGAATCGACTCATCAGAGAACAGCACTGAGGCCCACTGGTCCCTCGTCCAGCGTAAATGCTCCCTGGCCCATGCAAGACGATGACGCCTGTGCCTGGTGGTGTGGTCAGGTACCCTTGCAGGTCGTCTAGCATGCAGACCACGCTGATGTAAACGGTTTCGAATGGTCTGACGTGACACTTGGGTGCCTCTCACCTCCCTTAAATGTGCCTGGAGTTGAGTGGCATTCATCATCCGGTTCCGCAGGGCACTGTTCACAATGAAGCGGTCATCAGTGTGGGATGTGGCCAAAGGACGTCCACTTCTATGCCTTTCTGTGACTCTTCCAGTCTCTCTGTATCTCTGTTGCAACCTACTGATGACACTGTGACACTCTAAGCTCAGTGGCCCTCTGAGAACATCCTGTTTGAAGCCTCGCAATGGCGAGGTACTGTTGATCAATTGTTAGGTGTCGTCTTGGTCTCATGATGTCAAAATGTGAACAGCATGATGAAGAGGACTGTTTAAATACCAATTCTAATTGAACCAGGAAATTTATTGGTCGATTCATGGATCAAACACTTGTTGTGAATTTTGCCGTTCAGCTCCTTGTTAGAGAACAGCAAGTTGTGCAAAAAGTATTGAAACATTGAATAGTTGGACATGTGCATTCAAAAGTTTAGAGAAGGTCAAATTAATTTCACCTGTAAAGGTTATAGTGCATTTTAGGTTCATCCTGAAATTTCACCCGAAAGCCGAATATCCCTAACTTTTTGTGAGTAGTGTATATACAGTTAACTGCAAAAATATTGGTGACAGTGACACAATTTTTGTTGTTTTGGCTCTGTACTGTAGTACTTTGGACTTGAAATAAAACAATGAATATGGTGTAGTATTTGGTTGCAAATCCTTTGCATTTGATGACTGCCTGAAGTGACCCATAGACATCACCAGATGCTGGGGATCTTCCCTGCTGATGCTCTGACAGGCCTGTACTGCAGCCATCTTCAGTTCCCGTTTGCTTCAGGGGATTTTTGCCTTCAGGCTCGTCTTCAGCAGGTGAAACGCATGTTTAATTGGATTCAGGTCGGGTGATTGACTTGATTGGCCAGTGAAGAACATTCCACTTTTTGGCCCTGAAAAACTCCTTTGTTGCTTTAGTAGTGTGTTTGGGGTCATTGTTCTACTGCAAGGTGAAGCAATGAGTTTTGAGGCATTTGGAGGGACCTGTGCAGAAAAGATGTTTCTCTACTCTTCAGAATTCATCCTGCTGCTGCCATCAGCACTCACATCATCAGTGAAGACAAGTGAGCCAGTTCCAGTGGCAGCCATACATGCCCAGGTCATAACACACTACCTCCAGCATCTTAACAAGATGAGAGGGGGGGCTTTGGATCATGAGCAGTTCCTTTCTTTCTCCACACTTTCGTCTTTCCGTCACCTTGGTTCAGGTTAATACCAGTCATCTGTCCATAAGACACTGTTCAACAACTCTAGTTTTTAATGTGCTTTTTTAGCAAACTAGCTGTTCTGTTCTTGAGGCTTACCAGTGGTTTGCATCTTGTGGTGAACTCTCTGAGTTTATGCTGGTGTAGTTGTTTGCTATTGCTGAGCTCACCAGTGCATTCTTCCTTCTTAAAAATGTACCAAACAGTTGATTTTGACAAACCCAATGTCATATCACCCAATAGTTATGTATCTGATCGATTTATTCTGATTTTTCAGTCTCATGATGGCCTGCTTTACTGGCATTGACACGTCTTTGGGCCTCATGTTGAGAGACAACAGCAACAGACTCCAAATGCAAATTCCACACCTAGAATAAACCTTAGACCTTTTGTTAGCATTCTTGTGCATTAACTAATGACTAATTAACTAACGATGCGACAACACACAGCTGACCAAGAAACAGCTGAGCAGCCAATTTTCCAATTACTTTTGCTTCCCTAATATGGGGGGGGGGGGGGGGCTATGCATAAAAACAGCTGTAATTCCTACACATATCACCCGATATTGAAGCTGAAAGTCTGCACTTTAACCTCATTCATTTTTGCATTCAACTGTGTGTGTATGTACATGTATAGATAAGTGCACGGGTGTGTGTGTGCGTGCATTGAAGTCCTGTGATGGCTGATTGTCAGTGTGTGTGTGTGCCTACATGTGTTAAATACAGATTAGTTTATTCCCTTGTTTTGTAACCTGTAAATGTACGGGCGATCAAAGATATTTGAACATGGTTTCACAACAACTGTCCATCTACCATCTAATACTATGGGAAAACACAGTTAGTCACTTTTATACATAGACCTCTCTTATGGATAGGCGAACAAATAGTCACGACCCAATTAAAAGGGAAAACTGGAATTCAAATGGGGAAGCTGTTCAAAATTGGCAAAACTGGGACGGCCGGTCTGCCAGATTACTCGGTACTTTGTTGCCGTCACGAGGAAGCGCTACGGTGACGTCAGGATATTAACACTTAGGCTTGGGGGGCGCGTGCACGCTCGTTCAGGTGCACGAAATAAAACGCCTTCGTTTCACCAGTCAAACATATCCCATATATAAATACAAGCATTTATCACTAATTCTGAATGTCTACAGAAGAAGCACCAGATATAAACTGCGCGAAGGCTTAATTATGTGTTCAGATAAGGACTATCTCCATAACTCACGAGCTAGTGACGTCCGTCTCATCAAACTAAACTCTTTACTGTTAGTTACTGTATAGCTATAATCTCTGGTTATACCGTTATCCACAACACTGCTGTTTCTAAATGGAGCCTAGCTGACTCTCCACGCCAAACCTGCCACCAACACAATTATAATCACCATCATGAATTCTGCCGACATCAAATGTTTATTTCCTGATAGGAGATTTAAAAAATAATAATTTCAAGATTCAAGAATTTTAATTTTAATTTTAATAATAATTTTAATAATAAAAACATCTTTTGCGTTGAATGGCAAGTTTAAATTTAATCCACGAAGCATATTTATGCAATTACAGCCTGCTGGGTTCAAAGCATAGGCATAAGCTCTTCGTCGTTATTATACCCATAACGTACTGGTACTGCTACCGCACACCGCTAGTTCACGGTCTACATTAAATAATCTGCTAGCTGTAGGCCTACATTAACAGTGAAATGTACGGTTTTATAATCGCGTTTGCGTGCAAAGGGAGATTTGCTGATAATCTAGCTCATTTTCATTCGTTTGTGTCCTATTTTACATACGCCAACTATGGCTATCCAGTATGCTAGCAGGCTCGTTTCCAATAACGTCATCCTAGTTTATGCTATGCTGAGTCCTAGCCAGGATCTAACCTCGGATGCTAAATAATGAATGGACCCATCAACACGACGACGTAATGCCGCAACGGTGATCTGATAACGCTGAATAAATATGTAGACTACACTGAATACCACATTTTAAAAAAATATATATATATAGCCTACACTTAGCGTCAGATATTATTCCGCAATATAGCAAAATGCCAAGTGCTTTACTGGCGTTTATTTTAGTCGAGTTATTGTAGGCATATTAGCAAACGGTCGTAGCCTACGGTAGAGCGCTTTCTACAGAATAGCTTAGCTTGCTGTTGAAATCCCATAAATGTGGAAATACACGTATATACAACAAAATTACAGTGGAGGAATATTACTGACCTTATTTCTGCAAGCTTGCACTTTCGTACCACAATCCGTGTGTGCAGCCTCGTTAAACCTGCGTACTGTACCTGCCCTTGGTAGCAAGTCCGATTTCAGACAGCCTGACGTCACGCACGCGTCACACGACTTGCCATAAAGGAAAATAGGAGGAACGACCGCTTATATTTCCATTGAAAATAAAAACATATTGGGATGGCAGGTATGCCGTCCGCAAAGTTACGGCTTGGTGGGGCATGACCCATACCTATACAGCACCGAGAGTTTGGCACTTTTCAGGGTTTCCTACAGAAGTAACCACAATGACAACAGACTCTCAGTCCTTAAAAACATTAACTTCTGTGTTCTGACCTCATGTAACCACACAGCATTCAGATACATCTTCACACATCCACGCAATAAAGCCCCAAACTTGAGTTATTTTTCCGTTTTTTCTCCTTCCTCTTCTGCTTCTTCTTATTTTTCCTGCCGTACCCTCAAAGAATAATTCTCCCCATTGGATAACAACATCGCATAGGCTACCTGCTCGCCCAAGCTTATCGCCCAATAAAAATGCTTCAAACTAATGTGGCCTACTGGTTGGAGTTGCTGCCTCTCACACAAAGGATTGGCGGTTCAAGGCCCAACAAGGCACAAGTGCACTTTCGACAAAAACAATGTGCAACTGTTATACTTTTCATTTATTAACCAACATATTTTTATTGCAAAGGCAAAAGACATTTCCAATATTAACTGTTCAATGTTTCACTTGTACTACAGCGAAATGGTGAAAGTCAGACGACACCACTTCAGGTAACGTTACGCAGTATGGAAACAAATGTTCCATTTGCTGTTGACGCTGACAAATGGCCTATAGCCTATATCACATAACTGCATCCAAGAAGCTTTGGTGTAGTGGTAAGTGTCAAGCCTTACCATGCGAGAGATCTGGGTTTGATCCCCACCTGATACTAAACTGTAATTTCATTTTGGACTAAAACAGTGTGCACATGTTCTGGTTTTCTCATACAATAATGTTTTTTATTGCAAAGGCAAAGACATGTTTACAATATTAACTGTTCACTTGTAGCCTGTTACTTAAACAATTCAGTCACTGGACACCACGGCAGTTATGCAATAGCTAACGTTATGGGAACAGGTATCCCATGGCCATTTGTCAAGCAAAGAGAATTTTTTTATGCAGAATATCATCTGGTTAAGATCGCATTGTTGCTTTAATGAAAAACAATCTATAAATAACTGTGACAGGCTACATGTTTTCACAAACGTTTGTTTTAAAGACGGTCATTACAGAAAAGCAGACATAGTTTGGTAGGGTATCGCTACCACTGCACATACAGTTAGCCTACAGTAGGCTACCGGGAAAAACATCCATGCGTAGCGTATGTTGTCATTTCTTTATTCATTTGTGACAGAAAAAAAACGTGCACTACTGCTCTGCTCACTTTATGCTTTTCACACATAACACAATGTGACCATAAAAATGATGAAGGTCTAGCTACTAGGAAAATTAAGAATTTACGATAATAGGCCTACATTAAGAATTGATGATAGCCTGCTATAAACTGTAATCCTTTAAGAGATCGGATTTTTAAACCGTCAATTCCCCAAACATATCTGTTTCATGGTTAGTCACAATAAAACAATTACAATAGCCTCCAAACATGGCTCTAGTCTACGCTACTCTGCAGACAATGTAGCTTACTGCACACACTTTTCATTATAATAAGAATCAAAATAATAATCTTTGGTAGGCTACTTTCTTAGTAGTAGGCTTAGCTATTGTTTTCTTTCTGGCTAAGATTCCTGGGGAAAAGAATGAGGAGTCTTCTAAACCGAAAGTGCGTGAGGTACTGTAGCTACAATAAGCAAGGGCAAATGCTTATTTGTTTTTTACAAATATTATTGTTTCTATACGTGAACATAATTTTCTTAGCATGTATAAACGGTGCATTTTATAATTGTAAGAGTACCAGAAAATAAGATATCAAGAGTCTTTTGATGTTGTTGGGTCGCAGACATGAGGAAGTCATGGCATGCAAAGGATATGCTACCAAATTTAAAAAATGTAAAGGCACAGTCAACTTAGTGTATGTAAACTTCTGACCCACTGGAATTGTGATATAGTGAATTAAAAGTGATGTAAAAAATCTGTAAACAATTGTTGGAAAAATTACTTGTGTCATGCACAAAGTAGATGTCATAACTGACTTGCCAACACTATAGTTTGTTAAAATGAAATCTGTGGAGTGGTTAAAAATGAGTTTTAATGACTTCAACCTAAGTGTATGTAAACTTCCGACTTCAACTGTATATAGCCTACACATACACTATACTTGCTAGGGATAGCTGCTACATTATGCAAAGGATGTGCTTTGCCTTGTCTGTTCTGTAATGATGATGATGTCTCTGTACGCACTTACTGTACGTCGCTTTGGATAAAAGCGTCTGCTAAATAAATGTAATGTAATGTAATGAGTATAGTGTATGAGTTTATATATGGATTATATATGAGTTTCCCTCTGTTCACCTGAGTCATGATTGAAAATTGCAGACACCTGTGTATTGGTGGCTTTCTCTAGCTCGAGGTTGCTTTTGCTTTCCGTTGTGTGCGTTGCCAGCTTGCTACCGTGCTGGGGCCCGTTTTAAAGTAGCACACTGCTTGTTTGTGGGTACTTGTGTGGCTGTGTTGTGGTCTCTCCCTGGTGTAAGCTAGCTTGGCTACTTGTGTTTTGTGGAGTACTCTTGTCTGATGTGCTCGTGTGATACTGGAAGTATGTGTAAATATGGAGACTCGCGATAATGGAGAGGAGATCCAGAGGTGTAGGACATTGGACACAAGTTGACTGGGGTTTTGTTTTGTGGAGACCTTGTCGTTCTCAATTCGGGAAGGTTGGTAACAGTGGTTCCAACGCTTACCAGTGCAAAACCGTCTCACCGTCCAAGTCCCTTTGGATTCTCGATTTTGTTTTTGTCTTGTTTCTTGTTTGCTTATACTTCCTAAACTTTTCCCTTTGTTTCCTGTCTATTGTGATACTTTTAATAAAACAATTTTGTAACTATTCGCTTGTGGTTTAAATAATTTGTGTTGTGGCCCTTTGTGCCAGGGTTGTAATAGTAATTACCTTAATCATAATTTTATCTGTGGAAACAAAACAGAGACGTGAACTGAACTGGTAACTAATATTTGTAACATTTATCCTGAAACCAGTGTTTATTTTTCATAATCCCTAAGCAATATCAAATAGTCAGCTTCAGTTAGTATATTTAGTCCACATTGTGACAGGCATCGCTGTGGAAATTTTATTGCAGTTTATTACATTGTGTAAAATGGCTTCTCTTTATCAACGGTTATTTACAGTGTATTTAGACTCTTATCATATCACTGTGATGCTGCTGAGGAAGAGGGCAGCCACACACTCCATTCACCATGGTTACATGTCATGCTATGGGTGCTCTGGGACAGCCAAGGTGGGTGTGTCCTGTGTAGCCGCCTCCCCCTCTCTGGCTCTGCGCGAGCTGTTCCTAGCTGTCGCGAGTTCTGCGCAGGTTCTCCAGTTCGGTGCGATTGATGGTACCATATGCCTGCGAGTAGCTGCCCAGTTTAGCCCGAGGGTCCCCTGCCGCCCCCACGTTTGCAGAGTTCTGGAAAACCTTCCTACTGTACCTGGGCAGTGCGCGTGTCTCCCGGGCCTGGGACGGCCCGCGCTGGAAAGATACAGGCCTCATTCATCTCCAAAAGCCACAGGAGGGCAAGTCACACAGTCATTCACCTCTGCCATTTTATTTGATAATAGCGCTGGTAATAAAGCAATCGTGTGTTAGCAGCGTGAGATACAGCAGAGGGAGGGTTAGAGTAAGAGCTGTGTGAGTTACAGCAGAGGGAGGGTTAGAGTAAGAGCTGTGTGAGTTACAGCAGAGGGAGGGTTAGAGTAAGAGCTGTGTGAGTTACAGCAGAGGGAGGTTAGAGTAAGAGCCGTGTGAGTTACAGCAGAGGGAGGGTTAGAGTAAGAGCTGTGTGAGTTACAACAGAGGGAGGTTAGAGTAAGAGCTGTGTGAGTTACAGCAGAGGGAGGGTTAGAGTAAGAGCTGTGTGAGTTACAGCAGAGGGAGGTTAGAGTAAGAGCTGTGTGAGTTACAGCAGAGGGAGGTTAGAGTAAGAGCTGTGTGAGTTACAGCAGAGGGAGGGTTAGAGTAAGAGCTGTGTGAGTTACAGCAGAGGGAGGGTTAGAGTAAGAGCTGTGTGAGTTACAGCAGAGGGAGGTTAGAGTAAGAGCTGTGTGAGTTACAGCAGAGGGAGGGTTAGAGTAAGAGCTGTGTGAGTTACAGCAGAGGGAGGTTAGAGTAAGAGCTGTGTGAGTTACAGCAGAGGGAGATTAGAGTAAGAGCTGTGTGAGTTACAGCAGAGGGAGGTTAGAGTAAGAGCTGTGTGAGTTACAGCAGAGGGAGGTTAGAGTAAGAGCCGTGTGAGTTACAGCAGAGGGAGGTTAGAGTAAGAGCCGTGTGAGTTACAGCAGAGGGAGGTTAGAGTAAGAGCTGTGTGAGTTACAGCAGAGGGAGGTTAGAGTAAGAGCTGTGTAAGTTACAGCAGAGGGAGGTTAGAGTAAGAGCTGTGTGAGTTACAGCAGAGGGAGGGTTAGAGTAAGAGCTGTGTGAGTTACAGCAGAGGGAGGTTAGAGTAAGAGCGGTGTGAGTTACAGCAGAGGGAGGGTTAGAGTAAGAGCTGTGTGAGTTACAGCAGAGGGAGGTTAGAGTAAGAGCCGTGTGAGTTACAGCAGAGGGAGGGTTAGAGTAAGAGCTGTGTGAGTTACAGCAGAGGGAGGTTAGAGTAAGAGCTGTGTGAGTTACAGCAGAGGGAGGGTTAGAGTAAGAGCTGTGTGAGTTACAGCAGAGGGAGGTTAGAGTAAGAGCTGTGTGAGTTACAGCAGAGGGAGGTTAGAGTAAGAGCTGTGTGAGTTACAGCAGAGGGAGGGTTAGAGTAAGAGCTGTGTGAGTTACAGCAGAGGGAGGGTTAGAGTAAGAGCTGTGTGAGTTACAGCAGAGGGAGGTTAGAGTAAGAGCCGTGTGAGTTACAGCAGAGGGAGGTTAGAGTAAGAGCTGTGTGAGTTACAGCAGAGGGAGGGTTAGAGTAAGAGCTGTGTGAGTTACAGCAGAGGGAGGTTAGAGTAAGAGCTGTGTGAGTTACAGCAGAGGGAGATTAGAGTAAGAGCTGTGTGAGTTACAGCAGAGGGAGGTTAGAGTAAGAGCTGTGTGAGTTACAGCAGAGGGAGGTTAGAGTAAGAGCCGTGTGAGTTACAGCAGAGGGAGGTTAGAGTAAGAGCTGTGTGAGTTACAGCAGAGGGAGGTTAGAGTAAGAGCTGTGTAAGTTACAGCAGAGGGAGGGTTAGAGTAAGAGCTGTGTGAGTTACAGCAGAGGGAGGTTAGAGTAAGAGCTGTGTGAGTTACAGCAGAGGGAGGTTAGAGTAAGAGCTGTGTGAGTTACAGCAGAGGGAGGGTTAGAGTAAGAGCTGTGTGAGTTACAGTAGAGGGAGGGTTAGAGTAAGAGCTGTGTGAGTTACAGCAGAGGGAGGTTAGAGTAAGAGCTGTGTAAGTTACAGCAGAGGGAGGTTAGAGTAAGAGCTGTGTGAGTTACAGCAGAGGGAGGGTTAGAGTAAGAGCCGTGTGAGTTACAGCAGAGGGAGGTTAGAGTAAGAGCTGTGTGAGTTACAGCAGAGGGAGGTTAGAGTAAGAGCTGTGTGAGTTACAGCAGAGGGAGGGTTAGAGTAAGAGCTGTGTGAGTTATAGCAGAGGGAGGTTAGAGTAAGAGCTGTGTGAGTTACAGCAGAGGGAGGGTTAGAGTAAGAGCTGTGTGAGTTACAGCAGAGGGAGGTTAGAGTAAGAGCTGTGTGAGTTACAGCAGAGGGAGGGTTAGAGTAAGAGCTGTGTGAGTTACAGCAGAGGGAGGTTAGAGTAAGAGCTGTGTGAGTTACAGCAGAGGGAGGGTTAGAGTAAGAGCTGTGTGAGTTACAGCAGAGGGAGATTAGAGTAAGAGCTGTGTGAGTTATAGCAGAGGGAGGTTAGAGTAAGAGCTGTGTGAGTTACAGCAGAGGGAGGGTTAGAGTAAGAGCTGTGTGAGTTACAGCAGAGGGAGGGTTAGAGTAAGAGCTGTGTGAGTTACAGCAGAAGGAGGGTTAGAGTAAGAGCTGTGTGAGTTACAGCAGAGGGAGGTTAGAGTAAGAGCTGTGTGAGTTATAGCAGAGGGAGGTTAGAGTAAGAGCTGTGTGAGTTACAGCAGAGGGAGGTTAGAGTAAGAGCTGTGTGAGTTACAGCAGAGGGAGGTTAGAGTAAGAGCTGTGTGAGTTACAGCAGAGGGAGGTTAGAGTAAGAGCTGTGTGAGTTACAGCAGAGGGAGGTTAGAGTAAGAGCTGTGTGAGTTACAGCAGAAGGAGGTTTAGAGTAAGAGCTGTGTGAGTTACAGCAGAGGGAGGTTAGAGTAAGAGCTGTGTGAGTTATAGCAGAGGGAGGTTAGAGTAAGAGCTGTGTGAGTTACAGCAGAGGGAGGGTTAGAGTAAGAGCTGTGTGAGTTACAGCAGAGGGAGGGTTAGAGTAAGAGCTGTGTGAGTTACAGCAGAAGGAGGGTTAGAGTAAGAGCTGTGTGAGTTACAGCAGAGGGAGGTTAGAGTAAGAGCGGTGTGAGTTATAGCAGAGGGAGGTTAGAGTAAGAGCTGTGTGAGTTACAGCAGAGGGAGGTTAGAGTAAGAGCTGTGTGAGTTACAGCAGAGGGAGGGTTAGAGTAAGAGCTGTGTGAGTTACAGCAGAGGGAGGTTAGAGTAAGAGCTGTGTGAGTTACAGCAGAAGGAGGTTTAGAGTAAGAGCTGTGTGAGTTACAGCAGAGGGAGGTTAGAGTAAGAGCTGTGTGAGTTATAGCAGAGGGAGGTTAGAGTAAGAGCTGTGTGAGTTACAGCAGAGGGAGGGTTAGAGTAAGAGCTGTGTGAGTTACAGCAGAGGGAGGGTTAGAGTAAGAGCTGTGTGAGTTACAGCAGAGGGAGGGTTAGAGTAAGAGCTGTGTGAGTTATAGCAGAGGGAGGTTAGAGTAAGAGCTGTGTGAGTTACAGCAGAGGGAGGGTTAGAGTAAGAGCTGTGTGAGTTACAGCAGAGGGAGGGTTAGAGTAAGAGCTGTGTGAGTTACAGCAGAAGGAGGGTTAGAGTAAGAGCTGTGTGGGTTAGGGTTAGGGTTAGAGATTCTGACCGGCTGTGTAGAGGAAGTGGGGCCCCCAGCAGGCGCAGGTTCGATGTGACGCAGCAGTGGGTTGTTTTGGGGGTGTGGGAACGCCACGGTGGTGGTGCGGCCGTGAGACAAGGGGGCAGAACGCCCGCGCTGCAGGACCTGTGTGACCAACCAATCAGAAGCAGTCGAATCCTCGCCTTACTATCACGGGAACCAAACCATTCTCATCACTAATGTGAATGTGTGTGTTACCGGAAGTATAGTACTCACACTGGTGCTGTTAACGCCATCTGGTGGTCGCATTATTGCATTCTCCTGCCTCCCTTTAGCGGCAAGGGAGCGCTGCTGATTGGCTGGCACTGAGGGTGTGTGTGTGGGTGGAGCCTCAGCATTTGAACCTAAGCAGACAGCAAATGACTGATTACTGCAAATCATTGGAGTGTTTGCACATTTCCGTGTGTATGTGTTCCCGTGTTTGCGTGTACCTGTGTGTGTGTGTGTGTGTGTGTGTGTGTGTGTGTGTGTGTGTGTGTGTGTGTGTGTACCTGTGTGTGTGATGGAGTTGTGGGTGGTACTTGCTGCAGGTCTGCATCTCTCCCTGGTGGGAGGGGGTGGGGGGAGAGCAGGGGAGGGCTTTGAGGCCTCTGATTGGCCCTGTCCTCCATCATCACCCCTCACCTGGTCACTGGACTCCGCCCCCAGCCCCGCCCCCTGCTTCAGCTGCGTGCGACACAGGATGCTCCTCTTCTCCAGGATCATCTTACACAGAGAGAATAACAAGGCTCATTACCCACTAATTACCCCACTAATTACCCACTAATTACCCCACTGATTACCCACTAATTACCCCACACATTATCCAGTAAATACCCCACTAACTACCCCACTCATTAACAACTAAATACCCCACTCATTACCCACTAATTACCCCACTCATTACCCACTCGTTACCCCACTAATTACCCCAGGCCAGTGGGAGCGCTGTAGCTTACCTCATACAGTTTGTTGCGATACTGTGCAACAGAGAGCTGGACCCCGTCATCCACAGGCAGCACGACCTCATAGGACAGACTGGGCTCCTGGGCGGGGTTATGGAACCTGCAGGGCCGGAGGCTGATTACAGGACTGCGCTAAGCCCCTCCTCCTCTTCCTCATTATACTTAGCCCCTCCATCTCATTATTACACTAAGCCCCTCCTCCTCCTCATTATTACACTAAGCCCCTCCTCCACATTATTACACTAAGCCCCTCCTCCTGGTGCTCATACCTGCAGATGTAGGGGTGTAGCAGGGCCTGCTCAGCACTCAGCCTCTTATCAGGGTTAAACACAAGCAGCTGCTGCAGCAGGTTCAGGGCATCAGGAGCTACTGAGGCAGGAAGCATCTCCTCCAGAGACAGCTGTGGCCTGGGGATCGAGAGCTCATCAGGTCACTGCACAGAGATCAGCTCACTCACACTGCATAGAGATCAGCTCACACTGCACCGAGATCAGCTCACACTGCACAGAGACCAGCTCATTCACACTGTACAGAGATCAGCTCATTCACACTGCACAGAGATCAGCTCACTCACACTGCATAGAGATCAACTCACTCACACTGTACAGAGATCAGCTCACTCACACTGCATAGAGATCAGCTCATTCACACTGCACAGAGATCAGCTCACTCACACTGCATAGAGATCAACTCACTCACACTGTACAGAGATCAGCTCACTCACACTGCATAGAGATCAACTCACACTGTACAGAGATCAGCTCATTCACACTGCACAGAGATCAGCTCACTCACACTGCATAGAGATCAGCTCACACTGTACAGAGATCAGCTCATGCACACTGCAGAGAGATCAGCTCACACTGTACAGAGATCAGCTCACTCACACTGCATAGAGATCAGCTCACTCACACTGCATAGAGATCAGCTCACACTGTACAGAGATCAGCTCACACTGTACAGAGATCAACTCACACTGTACAGAGATCAACTCACACTGTACAGAGATCAACTCACACTGTACAGAGATCAGCTCACACTGCATAGAGATCAGCTCACACTGTACAGAGATCAGCTCAGTCACACTGCATAGAGATCAGCTCACACTGTACAGAGATCAGCTCACTCACACTGCATAGAGATCAGCTCACACTGTACAGAGATCAGCTCAGTCACACTGCAGTGTTGGAGTGTGGTTTCACTCACCGAAGAAGCATTCTTTGGATGACAGAGGCTCCATACTCAGAGTGAATGGAATGCACGTCTGAAATTAATCATCATTCACAGATTAAATTGAACACAACACACACACACACACACTGAACACACACACACACACACACACACACACACACACACACTGAACACACACACACACACTGGACACACACACTGAACACAAACACGCACACACACACACTGAACACACACGCACACACACACTGAACACACGCACCCACACACACACACGCGCGCACACACACACACACACACACACTGAACACACACGCGCACACACACACACTGAACACACACGCACC
>CM056396.1:25746458-25763958 GCA_029718625.1 Synaphobranchus kaupii | reverse complement strand
CTTATTGCAGTGGTACAGAATGTAACTTTGGGGTGTGGGTGTGTTAGCCTTATTGCAGTGGTACAGAATGTAACTTTGGGGTGTGAGTGTGTTAACCTTATTGCAGTGCTACAGAATGTAACTTTGGGGTGTGGGTGTGTTAGCCTCATTGCAGTGCTACAGAATGTAACTTTGGGGTGTGGGTGTGTTAGCCTTATTGCAGTGCTACAGAATGTAACTTTGGGGTGTGGGTGTGTTATTCGCTTCACAAACCTGGGCATCAGTCCTGTTCCTGAAAGCATCAAATATTTTCTTCACAGCAACAACCTCCCCACTTCTCCTGTCCACTGCCTTCCACACGATCCCATAGGCCTACAGAAAACCACACAAACCCTCAGCAACTGCACTTTATTCTGGTTACCATACATGGCTGCCAAGCAGGAATGAGAGTGGGACAGGAAAAGAGAGAGAGGGAGAGGGAGAGAGGAAGGAAATAAAAAGGAGGGTAAAAGACAGAGAGGGGGAGAGGGGGAGAGACAGAGGTGGAGAGAATAGTCCTCACCTCCTTTCCTCCACTTGTCTCCTACCCAGAAGTATGCAAAACTGCCTGACCGTTTCAAGTATAAGTAGTTCCATGTACAGTATACAATGTACCTGACATTGCGGTTTGCGCGATACATTAATTAATACGTAACCATTGCGGTTTGCGCGATACATTAATAATACGTAACCATTGCGGTTTGCGCGATACATTAATTAATACGTAACCATTGGGGTTAGATTAGGACACAAAGATGGGTTTCTGGGGCAGGGGGATGCATTTTTCGAGTATTGGGGCGCACCCTGAGAGAGGAGGAATGATGTCCTCATCGTGATGTTGACACAGCCCCCCCCCCCCCCCCCCCCCCGTGAGTGCCCTGCCATCCCAGCCTCCAGGTACACCCTGAAATTACCCCCCCCCCCCCCCCCCACAAGATAAGGACTAATAGAATAGCAGTTATACTCACGCCTTTCCCCAGCCTTTTCTTAATGTCATATTTCTGAGAAATGTGCTCTTCAACTTCAGAGATGTTCATTATGCAAATTATCTAAGATCACAACTGAAATAATACACGATAGAACATAAAAATATAATTAAAATAAAATTGGAGGGAATTGACGTTCTATCCATTAACTGACTACATGAATACGATAAGATATTAATTGATACCCAATACAGGAAACGCTATTTCAGTGTTTCCCAGATAGACTACACAGCCACACTGCTTTGTAGTAGGTATCTGATAAAGCGTTAAATATGCATGTCTGAGTTATCTACGGTCGAACCCAGCGCGTGAGCCATACGTTCGCGTGTCGTTCCAGCGCCCCTTGTTCAGTAAAGGTTGCACAACCCAGGTCCCCAGGATTAGTCACAGGCTAAGCCAGTGTTCACACATATCAAAGCACACTTTGTGTTTGCCCTCTTTAGTTACTTTGGCAACCTCCAATAGCTGAGCTGACCTTCCAAGTTTTAGCTGGTTAGCCAGTTAGCAATCTAGCTTTCAAGCGAACTACTCCTAACCCCGTTATTGATATACAACTCTAATACGCCTCGTTATTTAGCGTGCTATCCAAAACCTTCGTCCACCCAATGGATCTAAGTTTTTCTTTCAAACTCTCGCCCGATATCGGCATGCTCATATCTTGTATTCCGAGTCCTCCGATGCGTTGGATGCAAACAGTTCGCTTCTGTTCGCTTCCTAAGTCCTTTGTCGTCCTGGAGACGCTTGTAAACACTACGAACCTGCTATGCAGAGCGTCTGTTATTAAAGGTGTCGCAGGTCCACAGCACGTGCATGAATGCACTCCTCTCGGAGGAGTTAATGCAGGTGAGTTAGTTCACTACGGCAGGTAAACAGGAGTCTTAACTGTCTGTCTAGCCCCGTTATTCAAACCAATTGCAGATCAGTCACTATATGAGAAATTACAGAAAATAATCCAAATGGCAATGAAGACTTGCCCGACTTCCATTGAGTGCCAGGAAATTACCAACACACGTTTGAAGAAACGGCATTGACTGAAACAGGGACCCAACAATGAGCTTATCCACTGGTCTGATCCGTCTCAGGATTTTGTGCCAACTTCCGCTTTTAAGTATTTAATTAGCTCAATCATATCTTGAGCTGACATAAGCACCAGCTACAGCTGCAGACTGCAAGTGTATCCTAAAGCTTTGACTGTGTACAGCGAACGGACAAGCCCTCCAGGACGAGCTGTGCACCCCTGCTGTTGACACAAACAGCCTGCAATCTGAGACACTTTTAGAAGTAGAGGGAAGACAGTGGAAGAAATTGTATTTTTTTAGTCGTTTTTATTTCTAAAAAGAGGTTGCATGCATTTTCTTAAACTTTATTTACAAAGAAGAATGTAAAGTAAAATAAATACAGATGTTCTCTGATGGTGTATAAGTGTGAGAAATGGCAAGAGAGATGCCGTCTCTGCAGTTCAGACTTTCCCCATGTTCTAATGCAGCCCTACATAGCCCCATGTCACACCAATATTCTGTGAATAAACACTGCTAGTACAATAACTAAACATATGATTAAAATACAAGGGGAAAATGTGTTTCCTTTGCCACAAGGCCTGAAGCATTTCTGAGCTCATGTTGGGACCAGGGGAAACGATGTGTGTAAACAGTTATGATTGAGAACATACTGAGCAATCACTTCTTGATTAATATACTACTTTATATTAATGAGTAAATTATAGGTTCACAAATAAAAGTATTTTCAAAATGAGCATCATCAAATATTGTAATTTTCTTAACAGATGATTTAGGTTCTTTGAAAAAATCTAAAAAAGGATGAAGATTACAGCTGAGCAGGCCCCATGACATCACCACCATCAGCACAATCCTCTGGGCTGTGTGGGTGATGCAATTAGAAGGAGCATGCTCATTGGAGGAGAAAAGCACAGTCTGTAAAACTCAAACTAAGGCCACACATCCTCCGCACTGTGACATTACCAGATTACAAAACAGAAACAATCAATTCCCCACCCTTAGGCCCGCCCCCATGCCCCGCCCCACACTGAAAGAGCAGAGGAAGAGGAGGTCATCCCAGGTCTTCAGGAGGAGTGCAGGAAGCGGTTGAAGGCGTTATACGCCGACTCAAGATCAAACAGCATCTGCCGAACCTGAGAATCATCCAACTCATCAGAGGCTGACATGCTGCTGAGAGTGGATAACCTAGAGAGAGAGAGATGTGTAAGTGTGTGTGTGTGCTTCTGAATAGGTGTACAAGTGTGTAGGGCAGAGCCGCACCACAGGCTGACTTTATCCTTCGCCTCAAACTCTGGGGGCATGTTACTCATCCTGTTCATGGTTTCCATCAGCTCCCTGAGGTCCGGCTGGATCTGACCAATCAGAGCAGCACATGATCACATGACAGCCTGAACACAGACACTACTACTGCAGATAATTAATAAACTAGAGGCATTTAATAAAGACCTTTACAGGGTGGAAAATATATAACCCCATATATTTAAAACAAAGAAACAGGTGTGTATTACAGGAGTAACTCATACACAGGTGTAACGGTAACAGGTGTACCTCATCCATGGCCCTGATCTCCAGACGCAGCTTATCCATAACTGTGATGAAGAGCTACACGAGAGAGAAGAGGGAGCAAACGTGAGACACACACACACACACACACGTGTATACAGGTGTATAAAGGATACAGGTGGATACAGGTGTATAAAGGATACAGGTGGATACAGGTGTATAAAGGTGTATACAGGTGTATAAAGGATACAGGTAAAGACTACAGTGACTCACAGAAACAATGTCAGCGATGCACCGATTCAGGTTGCCTTTGTCATCCTTGATGGTGATTGGTCGATCCTCTTTGATCCTCTCCATGGCAAGAGGACAGTCGAGCTGAAATGACACATTCTGCCTTATAAGGCCCGACACCACATAACCAGTATGCATCACCTGTGTATATGTGTATGTGTTTGAGCATTTGTGTGTGTGTGTGCATGTGCACATGTCTGTGCATGTGTATGCGTGCGTGAAAGAGAGAGAGGGAGTGCACACGTGTGTGGTTATGTTTGAGAATGTCCATATCTACTCCATATCTATCTATATGTGACTCACTCTGTACTTCCGGCAGAAGTCATCGATGGAGCCCACGTCAGATCCCTGGACCTGTTTGAAAGCAGCTTTATACTGGACCAGCAACCTGGAGCAAGCAGCTGTGTACCTGTATCAACACGGACACCTGCCATCAAAAATCAGCACTCAAACACCTGTCAATCTACAAGCACTGTCATACACACACACAGTCAGACAGGAAGTACTCACTCATTGGGTGTCACACAGTCTTTTATGTAAGCTTTCTCCAGGGCCTGCAGAGTCTTCACCACAGCAAATAACTCAGCCATGTTATCAAACCTGCCAAAACACAATGCTATTGTTATCAAACCTGCCACAACACAAGCCGAATGCTACCATACCTGCTAAAACACAAGCCGAATGCTACCATACCTGCCAAACAAGCCGAATGCTACCATAACTGCTAAAACACAAGCCGAATGCTACCATACCTGCCAAACAAGCCGAATGCTACCATACCTGCTAAAACACAAGCCGAATGCTACCATACCTGCCAAACACAAGACGTATGCTACCATACCTGCCAAACACAAGACGTATGCTACCATACCTGCCAAACACAAGACGTATGCTACATACCATTTCAGGAGAACTTACTTTTCTCGTTCTCTTGCATTTTTGTATAGCTTCACTTCCTGCATCACAGAAAAATATATAATTTTCAGTTACCTGGGCTTTTTTAATTCACGCAGAAATCACATTTTACACAGAGAAAACATAACACCACAAACAGCAATGATGTAGTGCCAGCCAGGGTCTTACTCTTAGGAGTTACTATGGCAACCTTATGTCAATGCATGAAGAGTTAGTATGTTTAACTTGGGGAGAGAAACCTCTTTTATCGCGTAATGAGTATATATTTTTTTCCACCTCAACAAATATTTGAGGCTATCAGGCACTTTGGTCACACATTCAACTTCAAAATGTTAGAACAGCCTCAAGACGCTTGCTTAGGCATGTTGGTCAGGATGATATTTACTGTACAAGTGTGGTGAGCAGTCAATGACCCCTGACAGCACAGATATTACGGTGATATTATATTGCTTGTTCTTTAAGAGAGATATATATTACTCTCTTAAATGTGTAAAAAATCTCTGAAATCACATAAATCAGAAAGAGCTACTATTTATGAAGTCTGCACTCTCTCCCCACACACACACACACACACACACACGTCATGGGTAAGGACAGATAGACTTACTTCATACAGTTCAGGTTTATTGGCAGGGGCTAAAATGATCAAAATGCAGAGGAAAAATATAAGACAGACAAAATGGATTCAAATGAAATTTGCATTTCAATCATATATTAAGCTTACACATTTTTGACAGTAGATGTATTTATTTTCATAAATAGGTCATTTACATTACTCTGCAATCGATAGCCTATATTACAAGTTAACCCAACTCGAGTGAAATATTGTGAAATGCGTGGGAATTAGTTTAAATAAAATGAGGAATCATGTGTACAAGTCGCACGAAAAAACGTTTTTTATTTTCAGGTTGAAAAGAACAAACCCACCTCCGCCCATACCTGCGCTGACCGGAATCCCGTGAAACATGGTGACGTGACCAAACTCTGCAAATCAAAACTGGATCAGAGAGGCAGAGGTTTGTCTGACACTGGTTCTACAGCAGAAGGCTACATATCCTCTAGGTATTTTATAGTTTCCCCCCCTCATTACGAAATCAGAAAGCAATCACTAAATGCGATCTACATTCATACATTAAGAGCAGCCACTTGGCTTTTGTGGCAGGAATAATGGCTTCCTCACCGCAAACAGTGGCAATCATTCTGCCAGGGTAACTGCTGGAAATCTAGCTGATCAATCATTTACGGTGTGATAAATAAATGCCGATAAGTCCGTATTGTAAACTGCAACGCTAGCCAACTCACTTACAAATGTCTTTATTTCAGAACTTGATCTTATGGCCAGATAAAGCAATAGGTAACGTAGCGACATTCTAAATTAAACGAAAGATAAAAGGTGTTTACTATAAAATGAGAATGAACATAATGTAATATTTGGATATCAGTGTCTTTGTTGTGGATTATCTTTGCTTACGAAAGTAGCTAACGTTAGCTTGGCTACTAATAATGGATAGCTAATGCTAACTACTTACAATACGTTTCGACCAACGTCACTAAACCTTCACAACGTCTCTGTGTTGTATTTCAGTATAGAATAACGTGCCATGCCACTAATTCCACAATCTTTGTACTTAAAACGGCAAAATTATTTCAGACTCACCTCTTGCCTAATTTTAATATCACCACCACAAAACACACCCGTCACCTTAATACATCACTTCCTGCAGTTCATAAGCTGTCTAGTAGTGTGCCTGTTTTATAATTTAGTTTCTTAAAATACATAATGTCAGGTGAAATCCAGAGAAACTGTTTTAAATATCGATTCTTTAAACACAAAAACTCATAGTATAAGTAACATGGTAAATTACACCGGTGAGGCTATGGTTTATGATTGTGAAAAGGCGAAAGATAAACGGCTCCCAATAAAAACATCTCCTGGCGGCAGTGGCGGGATGCATTTAAAATCTTCAGAAGGCGGAGGTGTAGTTATTGTTAACTCCGATTAAAATACATCTAATTTTGCTAAATTATGACGTTACTGTGATTGCTAAATTAGAGCAACGTACGCTTTGAAAATAAGTTGCCGCTCTTTAAAGCAGGAAAACTCAATAAAGTAAGCGGAGGAACCGAAATATTTTACTGAGCATACCAACTGTTAGATAGCGTTAGCTAGCTAACATTAACTTTAGCCAACAGGCTGGCTATTTTATATAACTTCTTAATTAAATTAATAGCAATGTAGCCTACAGTATGTCCACTTAGTCAATCTAATGTTGTGATCTGTTTAAATGGCAGGTCGTGTGGATGATGAAGGCTTCCAAGCTCCCAGCGAGCACGCGGGAAAGGTGCGGCGTGTGGCTGGACACCGCAGACCTCCGGAGGGACAAGAAAGTGGTGAGGGCGCGTGTAAATAATCCCAACCCTCATGAAACGCTAGTCCTAGATCAGTGTGTGTATAAATATAGTCCTCATGTAACGCTAGTCCTAGATCAGTGTGTGTATAAATATAGTCCTCATGAAACGCTAGTCCTAGATCAGTGTGTGTATAAATATAGTCCTCATGAAACGCTAGTCCTAGATCAGTGTGTGTATAAATATAGTCCTCATGTAACGCTAGTCCTAGATCAGTGCTTGTGTAAATATAGTCCTCATGAAACGCTAGTCCTAGATCAGTGTGTGTGTGTGTGTGTGTGTGTGTATATATAAATATAGTCCTCATGTAACGCTAGTCCTAGATCAGTGCTTGTATAAATATAGTCCTCATGAAACGCTAGTCCTAGATCAGTATTTGTGTAAATGTAGTCCTAGATCAGTGTTTGTGTAAATATAGTCCTCATGAAACGCTAGTCCTAGATCTGTGTTTGTGTAAATATACTCCTCATGAAACGCTAGTCCTAGATCAGTGTTGTATAAATATAGTCCTCATGAAATGCTAGTCCAAGATCATTGTTTGTGTAAATATAGTCCTCATGAAACGATAGTTGTAGATCAGTGTTTGTGTAAATAATCCTAACCCTCATGAAACGATAATCCTAGAACAGTGTTTGTGTAAATATAGTCCTCATGAAACGCTAGTCCTAGATCAGTGTTGTATAAATATAGTCCTGATGAAACGCTAGTCCTAGATCAGTGTTGTATATAGTCCTGATGAAACGCTAGTCCTAGATCAGTGTTTGTAAATATAGTCCTCGAATGTAACTTTGGGGTGTGAGTGTGTTAGCCTTATTGCAGTGCTACAGAATGTAACTTTGGGGTGTGAGTGTGTTAGCCTTATTGCAGTGCTACAGAATGTAACTTTGGGGTGTGGGTGTGTTAGCCTTATTGCAGTGGTACAGAATGTAACTTTGGGGTGTGAGTGTGTTAGCCTTATTGCAGTGCTACAGAATGTAACTTTGGGGTGTGGGTGTGTTAGCCTTATTGCAGTGGTACAGAATGTAACTTTGGGGTGTGAGTGTGTTAGCCTTATTGCAGTGCTACAGAATGTAACTTTGGGGTGTGGGTGTGTTAGCCTTATTGCAGTGGTACAGAATGTAACTTTGGGGTGTGGGTGTGTTAGCCTTATTGCAGTGGTACAGAATGTAACTTTGGGGTGTGGGTGTGTTAGCCTTATTGCAGTGCTACAGAATGTAACTTTGGGGTGTGAGTGTGTTAGCGTTATTGCAGTGGTACAGAATGTAACTTTGGGGTGTGAGTGTGTTAGCCTTATTGCAGTGCTACAGAATGTAACTTTGGGGTGTGGGTGTGTTAGCCTTATTGCAGTGCTACAGAATGTAACTTTGGGGTGTGAGTGTGTTAGCCTTATTGCAGTGCTACAGAATGTAACTTTGGGGTGTGGGTGTGTTAGCCTTATTGCAGTGGTACAGAATGTAACTTTGGGGTGTGAGTGTGTTAGCCTTATTGCAGTGCTACAGAATGTAACTTTGGGGTGTGGGTGTGTTAGCCTTATTGCAGTGGTACAGAATGTAACTTTGGGGTGTGAGTGTGTTAGCCTTATTGCAGTGCTACAGAATGCAACTTTGGGGTGTGGGTGTGTTAGCCTTATTGCAGTGCTACAGAATGCAACTTTGGGGTGTGGGTGTGTTAGCCTTATTGCAGTGGTACAGAATGTAACTTTGGGGTGTGAGTGTGTTAACCTTATTGCAGTGGTACAGAATGTAACTTTGGGGTGTGAGTGTGGTAGCCTTATTGCAGTGCTACAGAATGCAACTTTGGGGTGTGAGTGTGTTAACCTTATTGCAGTGGTACAGAATGTAACTTTGGGGTGTGGGTGTGGTAGCCTTATTGCAGTGCTACAGAATGCAACTTTGGGGTGTGGGTGTGTTAGCCTTATTGCAGTGCTACAGAATGTAACTTTGGGGTGTGAATGTGTTAGCCTTATTGCAGTGGTACAGAATGTAACTTTGGGGTGTGGGTGTGTTAGCCTTATTGCAGTGGTACAGAATGTAACTTTGGGGTGTGAGTGTGTTAGCCTTATTGCAGTGCTACAGAATGCAACTTTGGGGTGTGAGTGTGTTAGCCTTATTGCAGTGCTACAGAATGTAACTTTGGGGTGTGAGTGTGTTAGCCTTATTGCAGTGCTACAGAATGTAACTTTGGGGTGTGAGTGTGTTAGCCTTATTGCAGTGGTACAGAATGTAACTTTGGGGTGTGGGTGTGTTAGCCTTATTGCAGTGCTACAGAATGCAACTTTGGGGTGTGGGTGTGTTAGCCTTATTGCAGTGCTACAGAATGTAACTTTGGGGTGTGAATGTGTTAGCCTTATTGCAGTGGTACAGAATGTAACTTTGGGGTGTGGGTGTGTTAGCCTTATTGCAGTGGTACAGAATGTAACTTTGGGGTGTGAGTGTGTTAGCCTTATTGCAGTGCTACAGAATGTAACTTTGGGGTGTGAGTGTGTTAGCCTTATCATGAAACGCTAGTCGTAGACCAGCGTTTGTGTAAATATAGTCCTCATGAAATGCTAGTCCTAGATCAGTGATTTGTGTAAATAATCCTAACCCTCATGAAACGATAATCCTAGAACAGTGTTTGTATATAGTCCTCATGAAACGCTAGTCCTAGATCAGTGTTTGTGTAAATATAGTCCTCATGAAACACCAGTCCTAGATCAGTGCTTGTAAATATAGTCCTCATGAAACGCTAGTCCTAGATCAGTGTTTGTAAATATAGTCCTCATGAAACACCAGTCCTAGATCAGTGCTTGTAAATATAGTCCTCATGAAACGCTAGTCCTAGATCAGTGTTTGTAAATATAGTCCTCATGAAACACCAGTCCTAGATCAGTGCTTGTGTAAATATAGTCCTCATGAAACGCTAGTCCTAGATCAGTGTTTGTAAATATAGTCCTCATGAAACGCTAGTCCTAGATCAGTGTTTGTAACTATAGTCCTCATGAAATGCTAGTCGTAGACCAGCGTTTGTGTAAATATAGTCCTCATGAAATGCTAGTCCTAGATCAGTGTTTGTGTAAATATAGTCCTCATGAAACGCTAGTCCTAGATCAGTGTTTGTAAATATAGTCCTCGTGAAATGCTAGTCCTAGATCAGTGTTTGTGTAAATAATCCTGACCCTCATGAAACGATAATCCTAGAACAGTGTTTGTGTTACTATAGTCCTCATGAAATGCTAGTCCTAGATCAGTGTTTGTGTAAATAATCCTGACCCTCATGAAACGATAATCCTAGAACTGCTTGTGTAAATATAGTCCTCATGAAACGCTAGTCCTAGATCAGTGTTTGTAACTATAGTCCTCATGAAACGCTAGTCCTAGATCAGTGTTTGTAAATATAGTCCTCATGAAACACCAGTCCTAGATCAGTGTTTGTGTAAATATAGTCCTCATGAAACGCTAGTCCTAGATCAGTGTGTAAATATAGTCCTCATGAAATGCTAATCGTAGACCAGCGTTTGTGTAAATATAGTCCTCATGAAATGCTAGTCCTAGATCAGTGTTTGTGTAAATATAGTCCTCATGAAACGCTAGTCCTAGATCAGTGTTTGTAAATATAGTCCTCGTGAAATGCTAGTCCTAGATCAGTGTTTGTGTAAATAATCCTGACCCTCATGAAACGATAATCCTAGAACAGTGTTTGTGTTACTATAGTCCTCATGAAATGCTAGTCCTAGATCAGTGTTTGTGTAAATAATCCTGACCCTCATGAAACGATAATCCTAGAACTGCTTGTGTAAATATAGTCCTCATGAAACGCTAGTCCTAGATCAGTGTTTGTAAATATAGTCCTCATGAAACACCAGTCCTAGATCAGTGTTTGTGTAAATATAGTCCTCATGAAACGCTAGTCCTAGATCAGTGTTTGTAAATATAGTCCTCATGAAACGCTAGTCCTAGATCAGTGTTTGTAACTATAGTCCTCATGAAACGCTAGTCCTAGATCAGTGTTTGTAAATATAGTCCTCATGAAACACCAGTCCTAGATCAGTGTTTGTGTAAATATAGTCCTCATGAAACGCTAGTCCTAGATCAGTGTTTGTAAATATAGTCCTCATGAAATGCTAGTCGTAGACCAGCGTTTGTGTAAATATAGTCCTCATGAAACGCTAGTCCTAGATCAGTGTTTGTAAATATAGTCCTCATGAAATGCTAGTCGTAGACCAGCGTTTGTGTAAATATAGTCCTCATGAAACGCTAGTCCTAGATCAGTGTTTGTAAATATAGTCCTCGTGAAATGCTAGTCCTAGATCAGTGTTTGTGTAAATAATCCTGACCCTCATGAAACGATAATCCTAGAACAGTGTGTTACTATAGTCCTCATGAAATGCTAGTCGTAGACCAGCGTTTGTGTAAATATGTTCCTCATGAAACGCTAGTCCTAGATCAGTGTTGTATAAATATAGTCCTCATGAAACGCTAGTCCAAGATCATTGTTTGTGTAAATATAGTCCTCATGAAACGCTAGTCGTAGATCAGTGTTTATGTAAATATATATAGTCCTCATGAAATGCTAGTCCAAGACCAGCGTTTGTGTAAATATAGTCCTCATGAAATGCTAGTCCAAGATCAGTGTTTGTGTAATTATAGTCCTAAAGCTCAGGTCACATCAGAGTGTAAGATGTTAGTTTCCTGCGTTGCAGGTCGGTCCTCGCTTGCCCATCTCCAAGCTGCTGAACCCACTGGCGCCCTTCAGGGGCTACAGAGTGCCTGTAGCTATGAGCTTCACACAGACTAAACTACACTTCCCAGCCACCACCCAGAGCTCCATCACTGCCTTCCTCTGTCCTCGTCACCATGGTAATGCTACTCTCCTCCCTTCCTCCACTCCCCCACTACCACTCCTCTCCTCCCTTCCTCCACTCCCCCACTACCACTCCTCTCCTCCCTTCCTCCACTCCCCCACTACCACTCCTCTCCTAGGTGGAAGTGTGCAAAACTGCCTGGACGTTTCCAGTGCAAGTATTTGCATGTACAGTATACAATGTACCTGACATTGCGGTTTGCATCAAGACATTCATTAATATGTAACCATTAATACCTAATTAAGATGTAATCAGCAATATTTGATTAAAACACAAAGATCCGTTTGCGGGGCACGGAGGAGAGGAGGTGGTAGTGGAGGAAAGGAGGGTACATTTTTCGAATATTGGGACGCAGCCCCATTCTCTGGATTTGCAGACCTGTGGACTCAAAGGCGTGTTCTCGTTAAGTCTGTGAGTGCTTAGGGCTGTCCCATTGTAAAAACAGCATTTTTGGAAAGTGTTCTTCTGCGGACTTTACTCGCAATTTTTGGAAGTCCGCATCAATACAGACTTACCTACCCCTTGACTTGTGATGCTGTCGTGCAGTTTATAATCCTGTCGTCTTCCTGGCCAGGTAAGGAAGAGGCGGAGCCTGCTGCTGTAATGGCCACGCCCCTCTCCACACTTGATGCCACCACATTGGGGAAGAAGAGGAAACGTTTGGGGGGACCCGTGGGGCCGGCCTATCAGAGAGTAGGGGGTTTGGGCCCCCCTCAGGCCAGTCCAGGAGGGGGGTCCAGGGGGGGGGTCCAGGAGGGGGGTCCAGGAGGGGGGTCCAGGGGAGGCTGCCTGAGGTTGCCGGTCAGCTGGAAGACTGAGGAGGAGGTGGAAGAGCCTGCAAAAAAGAGGCTGTGTGTCCCAGACAGCAGAGAGACCCTGCTCTGCCATTTTACCCAGGGTTCCCACGCACTGTCCCACCAGGGGGCGGGGAAGGAGAACAGCCAAAGACCCCTGCTGCCACCCTCCTCTCCCCCCTCCCCCAAAACCACATCCTGGAGGAGGGAATCCAGTTGCCTCTCGCCACGGAAACGCCCTCTGCACAACCTCCCAGAGACGCAGGTGGAGAGCCGTTCCCAGCTGTTCACTCAGGACTCAGAGGGCAGGCAGGTGATAGCCCACCGAGGCGCACTGGACAGGACCCCCCTGCAGGACTGCGGCAACTTCACTCCCCCCTGGACAGTACCATCCCTGCCGCTCCTGCAGGGGGAGCCAGACTCAGAGCTAGGCCCAGAGATGCTGTTCACACAGGACTCTCAGGGCAATAGGGTTATCAAGCACTGAGCCACACCATAGAGTTGGCACACATACCAGATACCTCAGTGTAACACAGCACTGGAAACCCCTGTTTTAAGAAGCGGACAGAAGGAACGTTGGAGCTGAGTATCTGGTGAGTCTATAAAATCTGTGGCCATCAGCTGCAGGAAGAAGGGAGGGGCTGAATGTCTTTGCTGTGTGACAGCGCACTCTGGTGGTGAGATATGAGCACTCCACATGACTCCACAGATGAGGGCTGCAGGCCCTGAATCATGTTCATTTTATTTTGAAAAATGTCCAATAAACAAATTCATTACTGTATATTTAAAATGCACACGTTTCTAATTCCGCTCTGACATTACTGCTGGTGTCAAGCCTGAAAGGGTAGGGTTAGGGGCCAATGTTGACTGACATTCGGGGGCCAATAGGCTTGTCACAGTGTTCGGTTTAATGGTGGCATACCGTGACGAGCCTACACCAGTGTAGTTCTCACCATACCGTCAATACCGTTACTTTTTAATTAGTTTAAAAATAAAATAAATGAAAGTGCATCTGCAGAGCTTCGACATTCGCATTAAATGAATATAGGCACATATTTGATATATATAGCATATATATGCTCTTCGTTCTCTGCATGCACAGATTATGTCATTTAAGAAAACTTGAAGATTGACTTCATTGCAGGTTGAGCTGAAAGCTAATGTGGTAATGAACAGAGTGTACTTACTGATTAAAACAGAATTTATAATTTAATCTCCCCAACATGAGGTTAAGAAAGAAACTGCATTGGCACACTTGTTAATCAAGGCCAATTAATTAAAATGGGTTGAGACCAGTGATCAGTTTAAAGGGAGGTTTGATACCGGTATCAACGGGAAGTAGCATCTGTGTCAAAATGGGAACACCGTAACAAGCCTAGCGACCAATGAGAACCTTGGGAAAGAGGCTTTTTCTCTAAATCTACCTGCACTACAGCTCAACAGCAGGCTGCAACTACAGTCTCTGTGTCCACGGCTTTCCTGTCTGTACACCGTTACTGTGATATTTTACACTAGAGTAGTGTAAAACTACAGTTACCGTCGTACATTATTAGTGTGAAACTACAGTTACTGTGATGCTCCAGGTGATTCTAGTTACTGTGATGCACTATTAGTGTAAAACTACAGTTACCGTCGTACTCTATTGGAGTGAAACTACAGTTACTGTGATGCTCTATTATAGGGCTGGGCGATGTACTGTAATGATAATTATCGATGTGGATTGCCTTTCTTTTTGTCTTTGATTATACCTGATGCGGTAGTAAACATCCAAACTTCATCGGCCTTGCAAAATACTTCCTTTAAAAACATCACCACAGATATCTATTGGGTGTTGGTAAGAGCCAATCAGCAGCATGGAAGGACCGCAGTGAAAATCAGCCATTTTGGCTTTATTGTGGTTTTTATCCTCAATTTTAAATGTATGCTATGACTGCAGTGCAGTATTATATGCATTTATAATGGTCTAATAAACTTACTCGCAATCGTGTGATGTGTTTTTGTCAATCACATAGAAGCTGCAAGGCCTTGCTGCTGATTGGCTGTCTTATCACCCAATAGATATCAGTGGTGATATTTGTTTTTCAGAAGCATTTCGTGGCCTCTGAATTTTGGATGTTTACATCTACATCAGGTAAATTAAAGACAAAAGGACAATACGCCTCATGGTGGCGATGATCATTATTGCATTTGATAATTATTGTCGTATATCGCCCAGCCCTACACTACTATTACTATGAAAATTACAGTTACTGTGATGCACTATTAGTGTGAAACTGCAGTTACAGTGATGCTCTGAGTGTGAAACTACAGTTACTGTGATATTTTACACTATTAGTGTGAAACAACAGTTGCTGTAATAGTTTACACTATTAGTGTGAAACTACAGTTGCTGTGATACTTTACACTATTAGTGTGAAACCACAGTTGCTGTGGTAGTTTACACTATTAGTGTGAAACTACAGTTGCTGTGATACTTTACACTATTAGTGTGAAACTACAGTTACAGTGATACTTTACACTATTAGTGTCAAACCACAATTGCTGTGATAGTTTACACTATTAGTGTGAAACTACAGTTGCTGTGATAGTTTACACTATTAGTGTGAAACTACAGTTAGTGATGCTCTAAGTGTGAAACTACAGTTACAGTGATACCTTACACTATTAGTGTGAAACTACAGTTACAGTGATACTTTACACTATTAGTGTGAAACTACAGTTAGTGATGCTCTAAGTGTGAAACTACAGTTACAGTGATGCTCTAAGTGTGAAACTACAGTTACAGTGATGCTCTAAGTGTGATAAAACTTAATACATATGGGAGGGGTGGGGAAAGCTTTCATCAACGCACTAAACTGCACAAGAACCCAAAGCGTCAAATAGTTTACATTGACTGTGATGCGCACACACCGATACTGTAGCTATAACTGTGTGTGTGTTTGTGTGCGATGTTATGATTATGGCACAGATGAAAAATGTTATGTAAGTTTGTGGTTATTCCACTTTTGCTATTTAGGGGAGGAATTCAGATCAAAGAATATTATCCCCAAGGTGACATCAGAATGACCACAGAGTGCGTGACATGAACACGGCTACACCTTGAACACATAAACATACAGGCTCGCTGTTTGAAACTGCACGTTTGTCTCAGAGGAATTATCTAACAAACTGAAGAAAGAGTCTTGGATTATATCAGTCCCAGGAACACATATCCGCTGAAGAGTCACTAGTATTATTGTTATTTCTGAGTGAGTGAGTGAGTGAGTGAGTGAGACTGCAGTGAGGAAGAGGTGGAGGAGGAAGATCAGCCGGCGATCTCGGTGGGCTCTGTCACCAGCCTGGATCCATCCCACACTGTCTTAAACTGTTCTGGAACAGGGAACTCTCTCTGCAACACACACACACACACGTAGAAACACACATCCCTTAGAGTAGATACACACACACACACCACTTAGAGCAGAAATACACAGACATCTAACAGGGTTACTCATTTCTGTCCCTCCCCCTCTCTGACTCACATAGTCGTCTCCTTGTGGGAGCAGGATGTTCATCTCAGAGCTCTTAGCACTGATAATCTCACAGGTGAGAGCGTCCTGGCTCAGGTACACATGACAGCCGTCCGTCTTATTGATGGAGATGGTGGGTACTGTCCCCATCACCTAGGAAACGGGGTGGAGGATAAGCATGACATCTTTACTCAGTTTTAATTATTCTATTTATTGATGAGGATGAGGCCCCATATAAGCCCTCTGGGTTTCTAGCCACATTCTGCACTATGTATTTACTTTTTCAACATGTTATTTGCTGCTGCTTTAGTGAGCTAACGTTAGAGCGGCTAGCTGTGCTATTGCTGCTGCTTTAGTGAGCTAACGTTAGAGCGGCGAGCTCTGCTATTGCTGCTCCTTTAGTGAGCTAACGTTAGAGCGGCTAGCTGTGCTATTGCTGCTGCTTTAGTGAGCTAACGTTAGAGCGGCTAGCTGTGCTATTGCTGCTGCTTTAGTGAGCTAACGTTAGAGCGGCTAGCTGTGCTATTGCTGCTGCTTTAGTGAGCTAACGTTAGAGCGGCGAGCTGTGCTATTGCTGCTGCTTTAGTGAGCTAACGTTAGAGCGGCGAGCTGTGCTATTGCTGCTGTTTTAGTGAGCTAACTGTTCCATTTCAAATCCAGTGTGCTGGAGTACAGAGCCAAAACAACAAAAAAATGTGTCACTGTCCAAACACTTTTGGAGTGCACATATGTGAGACAGAGCTGTACCTGGAGCTGAATGTCTTTGCAGTTGATTATCTCCACGATGCCCACTGCGCTGTCAAACACCACACCCATTTTCTTACAGCTATCTGTGGAAGAGAACCGACCAGAGGTCAGATGGATTAACCTTTATTTAACTGGGAGTCTCATTGAGATTAAAAATCTCAAAGAATATTAAAAAAAGCTTACCATTCACAACATAAATAACAAAGCTATCCAAAATACAAGTGAGTAAAAAAAGCTAATTAAACAGCCTAGTTAAATGTGTTAGTTTAAATGAAAACTACAGATGATTTATCCCATATCACAGCCCCCCCTGCTGGTGTAGAGGGGTCATCTCACCCAGGATGATGGAGTTGACTTTGCCTTTAATCTGTAGGGTGGAGTTGGTGCAGCTGAAGACATACGCCACCTGTCTGAGCTCGGTATCGGAGATGAGCAGGTCTGGAGCCTGGTTCTGATACTCCTGTAGGGA
>CM056396.1:25726458-25741458 GCA_029718625.1 Synaphobranchus kaupii | reverse complement strand
TAACCAGCACCCTGCCATCACTCCCATAACCAGCACCCTGCCTTCAACCCCATAACCAGCACCCTGCCATCACTCCCCATAACCAGCACCCTGCCATCACTCCCATAACCTGCACCCTGCCATCACTCCCATAACCTGCACCCTGCCATCACTCCCATAACCTGCACCCTGCCATCACTCCCATAACCAGCACCCTGCCATCACTCCCATAACCAGCACCCTGCCATCACTCCCATAACCAGCACCCTGCCCTCAACCCCATAACCAGCCCCCTGCCATCACTCCCATAACCAGCACCCTGCCCTCACTCCCATAACCAGCCCCCTGCCATCACTCCCATAACCAGCCCCCTGCCCTCAACCCCATAACCAGCCCCCTGCCATCACTCCCCATAACCAGCACCCTGCCCTCACTCCCATAACCAGCACCCTGCCCTCAACCCCATAACCAGCCCCCTGCCATCACTCCCATAACCAGCCCCCTGCCATCACTCCCATAACCAGCCCCCTGCCATCACTCCCATAACCAGCCCCCTGCCATCACTCCCATAACCAGCACCCTGCCATCACTCCCATAACCAGCACCCTGCCATCACTCCCATAACCAGCACCCTGCCCTCACTCCCATAACCAGCACCCTGCCCTCACTCCCATAACCAGCACCCCTGCCATCACTCCCATAACCAGCACCCTGCCCTCACTCCCATAACCAGCACCCTGCATCACTCCCATAACCAGCACCCTGCCATCACTCCCATAACCAGCACCCTGCCCTCACTCCCATAACCAGCACCCTGCCACTCACTCCCATAACCAGCACCCTGCCATCACTCCCATAACCAGCACCCTGCCATCACTCCCATAACCAGCACCCTGCCATCACTCCCATAACCAGCACCCTGCCCTCACTCCCATAACCAGCACCCCTGCCATCACTCCCATAACCAGCACCCTGCCCTCACTCCCATAACCAGCACCCTGCCATCACTCCCATAACCAGCACCCTGCCCTCACTCCCATAACCAGCACCCCTGCCATCACTCCATAACCAGCACCCTGCCATCACTCCCATAACCTGCACCCTGCCATCACTCCCATAACCAGCACCCTGCCATCACTCCCATAACCAGCACCCTGCCATCACTCCCATAACCAGCCCCCTGCCATCACTCCCATAACCTGCCCCCTGCCATCACTCCCATAACCTGCACCCTGCCATCACTCCCATAACCAGCACCCTGCCCTCACTTCCATAACCAGCCCCCTGCCATCACTCCCATAACCAGCACCCTGCCATCATTCCCATAACCAGCCCCCTGCCATCACTCCCATAAACCAGCCCCCTGCCATCACTCCCATAACCAGCACCCTGCCCTCACTCCCATAACCAGCCCCCTGCCATCACTCCCATAACCTGCACCCTGCCATCACTACCATAACCAGCCCCCTGCCATCACTCCCATAACCAGCGCCCTGCCCTCAACCTCATAACCTGCCCCCTGCCATCACTCCCATAACCAGCGCCCTGCCCTCAACCTCATAACCTGCCCCCTGCCATCACTCCCATAACCTGCACCCTGCCCCTCAACCCCATAACCAGCACCCTGCCATCACTCCCATAACCAGCACCCTGCCCTCACCCCATAACCAGCACCCTGCCATCACTCCCATAACCAGCACCCTGCCCTCAACCCCATAACCAGCACCCCTGCCATCACTCCCATAACCAGCACCCTGCCATCACTCCCATAACCTGCACCCTGCCATCATTCCCATAACCAGCACCCTGCCCTCAACCCCATAACCAGCACCCTGCCATCACTCCCATCAGCTCCATAACCAACACCGTTAACAGTGCCCACAGTACTCACGTCTCTTTGTAGTCCTTCAGGACGCGGTTAGTGTAGAACATGGCGGCATCGTTCATCTCTTTCACATACGGCCCAGGCTTCATGCACTGCGACAACACAATTACACAATCACACAACATGCATTCAGACTCATGTATGCAAAACTACATGAACATAAACACAGATCAGTAAGCAAGAACACAGCACAGCAGATACCGTGATTTAGAACTGTACCCACAATGGTCTGTACTGGTTTACATGCGCACGCACGCACACACGCACGCACACACACACGCACGCACGCACCACACGCACGCACGCACACACGCACACCGCACGCACGCACACACACTCACACATACACACACACGCACACACACACGCACACACACACGCACACACACACACGCACGCACACACACACACTCACACATACACACACACACACACACGCACACACACGCACGCACACACACGCACGCACACACACGCACACACACACATACACACACTCACACATACACACACATATACTCACACACGCATACTCACACATACATACTCTCACACACTCACACTCACACACTCACACATACACTCACACACTCACATACTCACACACTCACACACTCACATACTCACACACATACTCACACACACACACACACACACACACACACATACTCACACTCACACATACTCACACACACTCACACACACATACTCACATACTCACACACACACTCACACACACATACTCACATACTCACACACACACTCACACACACATACTCACATACTCACACACACTCCATATTTAAAATCCTGCACATCTGTAGGCCCCACTTCACCAAGAGGGGGCGCTGAGGTTGTGTGTTCTCACCACAGTTACCCTGTTGCCATGGCTACTCACCACGGTGACCCAGCCCAGTGCGGGGATGCTCTCGCTCACTGCTGACAGGTGGTTGAACATTTGGCTCCCGCGGTTCTGCTCACGGAAACGCTGCACCAGCTGGATCTGATCAGAGATGGGCTTCAGCAGGGCCCCCATCTCTGCCTGGGAGAAATGCAAAGCATCATGGGAGAGAAAGGAAGGAGACAGCACAAGAGCGCCAACCTGTGGCTGCACATTAACCTGGAACCCCAGCATTTAACTCACTGCATGTATTCTGCAGGTTTACCTGAGCAGGCTGCTGATGAGCGCTCGCCATCTTGACAAAGTTCCTCTGCACCTTCAGAGCGGTCTTCACCATCTGTGCCTGCAGAGTTTAGAGATGATTACAGCAGAACAGGTTAGGGTTAGGGTTAGGGTTCGGTCACCCTCGTCCTCAAGTGCCAGAGACAGCCCTAGTGTTTGCAAATCCAAACCTGTAACTACATAACTGCAATCGTTTTAATTAATCCGGTGTAATGAATGCAGGTGACCATGTGCTGGAGGCAGTCAGCGTTTCACCATTCAGAATATTCAGGCTTAGACTCTTAACAATCCATTAAATTTATGAGGTTAAGCTCAGATGGAACAAAAACCAGAAACCCTGGTTGCTACATACTTCTGACAGCAGGACCAGGCTAGCTGCAATAGAACATTGTTTTAATTATTTTGCTTCCACCCCCCCCCCCCCCCCCCCCCCCCCCCCCCCCACACACTCTTTCGCTCTCATTCTCCATCTCTCTCTTCCTCCCCCCTCTCTCTCCCCCCATCTCTCCACATAAGGCTCATGTTCACTCTGATGGAGGTAAAAATTGCCCATGTTTGGTCAAATTCCTCCACTTTAGGAATAAATTATCACAGAACTGTAGTTCCCCATAAAAGGAAACATTTTAACCTTTTTAGCCAAACAAACTCCCACCTCCTCCCCTTTCTGTGGGAGGAAGAGTGTATATGAGCGAGAGAGTGTGTGTGTGTGTGTGTGTGTGAGTGAGTGAGTGAGTGAGTGAGTGAGTGAGTGAGTGAGTGAGTGAGTGAGTGAGTGAGTGAGTGAGTGAGTGAGTGAGTGAGTGAGTGAGTGAGTGAGTGAGTGTGTGTGAGTGAGTCATTGGGAGTCCTCGTTATTTGTCCGTAGTATTGGGGGGGGTCAGTCAGTATTCAGTATTGGGGGTCAGTACCATAGACATGTATATTCACTAGACAGGAAAGTACGCCCTCAGGCAACCAAAGGACTTGGAAGCAAGCCTGTACTGCACGTGTCACTGCTGTGAGCACAATAGATTGGAGCTCCCATTAAAATGAATGGAAAATATCAAAACTTTGAAGGCGAAATTGAACTGCCCAATGTTATCTTTAAACTCGATAGAAAAGAAAGCTCTTATGCGCTCAGCAAGCATACTTCTGGGTGCTTCACTGCCTGGCCCCTCCCACCCTCTCCAGTTCCTATATATGCTCTATGGTCTGGCCCCTCCCACCTTCAACAGCTCTATGGTCTGGCCCCTCCCACCTTCAACAGCTCTATGGTCTGGCCCCTCCCACCTTCTCCAGATCTATGGTCTGGCCCCTCCCACCTTCAACAGCTCTATGGTCTGGCCCCTCCCACCTATGACCAGTAAATGAAGGACTGGACAATGATGACATCACAATGCGGAAGTTCAGCGTTCTTTCTAACAATGGGACCAGCAGCCTAGTGAGCCTACACCGAGAGTATTATTATCAGCGCGTCTGACCGTGCAGCAGCACCGACAGGAGACTTGTTGAATTGCCCTTACCCATTCTTGGGCCCTCTTTTTGGATTTTTGGAATCAAAATGTTGTTTTCCCTCTACCATCCCGCTATTAGACCACAGAGGTGCTGCACATTTAACTAAGTTAATGTTATAGTAGCGACTAACGTGTTAGCTAACGTTGTCATACAATTTGCTCTTACCATGGAAAATCCCCTAACGTTAGATTCTTGTTTACATTCTCGGACGGATGTTAGGGAAGTCTGTTACCACGGCGGCACATTCGCCACAAATCAGCAATTATATTGTGAAATAGCCTGCCCTCTTTGAAAACAAAAAAGAAAGAAAAGAAAAATGCTATGTTGTTTAGTCCCAAAGTTACCATAGCCGTACGTGTAGCCTACAGTTTTTATTTTATTTTTTAAAGGGTTTCCGCGCTACGATGCAGCTTTGGCAAAACCGGTCTGCAGCAAACAGGCCACTTTTTAGTTTTGTGTTGGCTAATAAAACTCAAAAGTAAGCTAACTTAGATATCCAGTGAGCATAAGTGGCTTACTAGGACTACTGTTTATGTTAGCCTAAAAATAGTGACCTATTTTTTTCTGTAAGTAAAAGGCTAAAAAAGTTCCTACATACGATCTATGGCCTGGCCCCTCCCACCCTCTCCAGCTCTATGGCCTGGCCCCTCCCACCCTCTCCAGCTCTATGGCCTGGCCCCTCCCACCCTCTCCAGCTCTATGGCTTGGCCCCTCCCACCCTCTCCAGATCCTACTCACATGCGTCTCCACATCCTCTCCGATGGCTTGGCTTGTCCTCAGATAGTCTGATACCGGCCCCTCCAACAACAGGTCAAAGGCTTCCACACACTGAGAAACACCTGCAGGAGAGGCCAGACTCAGCTACACCTGGGTATGTGCCTGTATGCATATGCATGTGTGTGTGTGTATGTGTTAATCACAGTCATTATGCCTTCTGTCTGTACCATTGATTCCATTGGCCATGTCTCCATTGGCCACGCCCTCTGGGGTCTGCATCTTGATGGACACACTCTCCAGGCGTGTCACGGCCTGTTCCAGTCTCTGCACCAGAGCCTCCATCTCTCACAGCAGCCTGGAACACCAAGAGTGCCTCAGTCACAGTCTCTCTGTCACAGTCTCTCACTCAGTGTCTCACTCACAGTCTCTCAGATGAGTCTCTGAATCACAGTCTCTCATTCAGTGTCTCAGACGAGTCTCTGAATCACAGTCTCTCAGTCACAGTGTCTCAGATGAGTCTCTCAGTCACAGTTTCTCAGATGAGTCTCTCAGTCACAGTCAGATGAGTCTCTCAGTCACAGTTTCTCAGATGAGTCTCTCAGTCACAGTGTCTCAGATGAGTCTCTCACTCAGTGTCACAGACGAGTCTCTGAATCACAGTCTCTCACTCAGTGTCTCAGACGAGTCTCTGAATCACAGTCGCTCACTCAGTGTCTCAGATGAGTCTCTCACTCAGTGTCTCAGACGAGTCTCTGAATCACAGTCTCTCAGTCACACTGTCTCAGATGAGTCTCTCAGTCACAGTGTTTCAGATGAGTCTCTCACTCAGTGTCTCAGACGAGTCTCTGAGTCAGTCTCACTCACAGTGTCTCAGATGAGTCTCTCAGTCACAGTCTATCAGATGAGTCTCTGAGTCACCCTTATATACAGTACACTGGACTGCACAGCCAAAACCAGACGCTGAGCTCATTAGAGAGAGGACCTATGGGACCAGGGTGGGTTAGTTATGGGCCCTAGAAACAGAATCACCACACAAGCTTGCATCAACACTGAAACCCGACCCGGTACCAGCCCCCCATCAGAACCTGCACGTCAGCAGGAACAGAGGACATGCATAATGACTAAGCACACACTACACACACATTTACACACTGCATGCTCACATTTACAAACTACACACTCACATTTACACACTGCATGCTCACATTTACAAACTACACACTCATATCACACACTACACACATTTACAAACTACACACATTTACAAACTACACACTCATAGCACACACTCACATTTACAAACTACACATATCACACACTCACATTTACAAACTACACACACATTTACACACTACATGCTCACATTTACAAACTACACACTCATAGCATACACTCACATTTACAAACTACACACTCATATCACACACTCACATTTACAAACTACACACTCATCACACACTACACACATTTACAAACTACACACTCATAGCATACACTCACATTTACAAACTACACACTCATATCACACACTCACATTTACAAATTACACACATCACACTCACATTTACAAACTACACACACATTTACAAACTACACACTCACATTTACAAACTACACACTCATAGCACACACTACACACACATTTACAAACTACACACTCATATCACACACTACAGGCTCACATTTACAAACAACTACACACTCATATCACACACTACACACACATTTACACTGACACTGCATAATTACACACTCAGACTGTTTAAACACTGACACTGCATAATTGCACACAATCAGTAAGTCCACAATCAGCATTAAGTCCCCATACAGACTCTCCATAATGAGAACCTCTGACAGAACAGGGAACATTTTTAATGAACTTCATAATTTCCCATTTATTATGAATATATTTAAATCTATACAATTTGTATTGTTGGATGACAGAATCGCGAGGTAACTCTTCCAAATGATACTAATAGCCTACAACAGAGTGCATGCACTTAAAATACGGTCAGCGGTTGGCCGGTTATGATGCACACACTCCAGTGTATCAGTCCGAGTCGATGTAAACACGATACAAGGTTGGCCGGTTATGATGCACACACTCCAGTGTATCAGTCCCAGTCGATGTAAACACGATACAAGGTTGGCCGGTTATGATGCACACACTCCAGTGTATCAGTCCCAGTCGATGTAAACACGATACAAGGTCGACCCCTCGATATCAGCCCCCATCAGTTTATGCCCGGCCGCACCACAATGGACTGCCTCAAGCAACAGAATCAGTGCGTCATCGCCCTTTTCACTCGCGGATTCAACCGTGATCCTGACTGCCGGGCCGCTATTATTTCGACCGTTATGCATGCGTCAGGTTTCTATATTAAAATACTGTTAATTAAAAGATTAAACGATACTGTATTTACGCATGCCCTGACAAAAAAACATAAACATACTCGATTCGTTCTGAATACAATTAACGACTAATAAATACATTATGAGGTAAGTAACTTGTAACAGAAATACAAGACATTGGCAACTGGTTAAACGGTATAAGAGCCACTGATCACGTCGTTCGTCTAGGCTTTTCATTACAACTAACCTGACAAAAATGCACGCTTCTCATACACAACCCCTTATTCCATTCCGTCAATACTTCACATTTTACACACATTGTGAAGGCGCTCGCGATAATACCTGCAAACTGAGATTCCCTTATTTTAAGCGTTTTTTTAAATCTCGAAGGGTCTGTTCGTGCCGCAGCTCGTGCCCTCCTGCCAGTCACTGCGCGAGAGCCGGGTGCTTCCGGGATTTCCAAATAAAGCAACATCGGCGAACATGAGAAAGCGGTGGAAAAGTCAGTGGGCAGATCATTAAGCGACCTCGCTTCTCGCTCGGTTTTAGATATCCAGCCGCGCGGACTCCCGCTGACAACGCGCCTAAATAAGGAATGACTGAATAACATCCAAACGCACTGTGAACGCGCTTACATACCGATGTCTCGAAGCGCCACAACAATCGTTTGTAGGTAATTATATTAATCTGGGTGCAAATTGCGGACTTCAACTAATTGTATTAAGCATGTACTGAAGCGCCTGGACACCCGTCATTGTTGTTAACAATATACAGTACGTATTGGAATTAAGATCACTGAATATGCTTTTAATAGTCTTCTAAAGTGTTGTTTTACTGAAAGACGAATATAGCCAGCCAGCACACAACCTTAGTCACCATATCTCCTTTAATAATGGCTGCTATCTTGTCCTTGTCTGTCTGTTTAGCGTCTGAATTAGTGATTTTCTGTGTAGGCTATCTCTGTTTTCCCGGAGTTATGCTCCATTGCCAAAGAATCATTGTCCAGTTTTTTCCCAAATCTGCTCCATCTGGGTTTTTTCTGTTTTTTAATTGGCAGGAGGATATGCATGAAGTGCTGTTTATACTTGCTTATGAGTTATACTGTGCAAAATCAAGATTAATAGAGTAATTAGATAATGGGTGTATGTCGGTGGTCACCTTTTTCTACACCAACATTTTACACAAGAATTCTACACTGATTCCACTTCAGCACCACCTGGTCACATGACCACTGCGACCCCCTGGGAAGTGTGCAGTGTTGTGTGTGTGTGTGTGTGTGTACATGCGCAGGTGTGTGTGTGTGTGTGTGTACATGCGCAGGTGTGTGTGTGTGTGTGTGTACATGCGCAGGTGTGTGTGTACATGCGCAGGTGTGTGTGTGTGTGTGTGTGTACATGCGCAGGTGTGTGTGTGTGTGTGTGTGTGTGTACATGCGCAGGTGTGTGTGTGTGTGTGTGTACATGCGCAGGTGTGTGTGTGTGTGTGTGTGTGTACATGCGCAGGTGTGTGTGTGTACATGCGCAGGTGTGTGTGTGTGTGTGTGTACATGCGCAGGTGTATGTGTGTGTACACGTGCGGGTGTGTGTATATATGGGCAGGTGTGTGTGTGTGTGTATGTGTGTGTACATGCGCAGGTGTATGTGTGTGTACACGTGTGGGTGTGTGTGTATATGGGCAGGTGTGTGTGTGTGTGTGTGTGTGTACATGCGCGGGTGTGTGTGTATGTGTGTGTACACGCGCAGGTGTATGTGTGTATACGTGCGTGGGTGTGTGTATGTGTGTGTACATGCGCGGGTGTATGTGTGTGTACACGCGCGGGGGGGTGTGTGTGTGTGTACACACGTGGGTGTGTGTGTGTACACACGTGGGTGTGTGTGTGTACACACGTGGGTGTATGTGTTTGTATATGCGCAGGTGTTTGTGTGTGTGTGTACATGCGCGGGTGAGTGTGTGTACACACGTGGGTGTATGTGTGAGTACGCGTGCGGGGGTGTATGTGTGTGTACGCGTGCGGGGGTGTATGTGTGTGTACACGTGTGGGGGTGTATGTGTGTGTACGCGTGCGGGCGTGTATGTGTGTGTACACATGCGGGGGTGTATGTGTGTGTACACGTGCGGGGGTGTATGTGTGTGTACACGTGTGTGTGTGTGTGTGTGTGTGTGTGTATGTGTGTAAATAATGGAGGGAGAGAGAGTTTCTACTTTACCTTATATCACCATACCTTATATTGATGTACAAACCCCAATTCCAAAAAAGTTGGAACAGTATGTAAAATGCATATAAAAGCAGAAAGCAGTGATTTGTAAATTCTCTTTTACATATATTTAATTGGAAACAGTACAAAGAAAAGATATTTAATGTTTTACCTTATCAACTTTATTGATTTTTGTAAATATAAGCTAATTCTGAATTTGATGCCTGCAACGCATTACAAAATAGTTGGGACGGGAAAAAAAAAAAGACTGAAGTTCAAAAAACACCTTTTTGGAACATTCCCCAGGTAAACAGGGGTATAAAACTGGGGTATAAAAAGATATCAAAAGACTCCTTGATATGTAATTTTCAGGTACTCTTACAAGCGATACTATAACTTCTCTGCATTTGAATGGATCTCTATGGGAATTGGGGGGTGGGACTAGATTTAGCTGTAAATTACATGGGAATAGTATGGATCCCATGGTTGGCTAAATGGCTGTAAATCATCAAGGGTCTGCTGCCAGATATGCAGTAGATATGGATGGATCACTTTAAGGGCAGATATGAAGTAGATATGGATGGATCACTTTAAGGGCAGATATGCAGTAGATATGGATGGATCACTTTAAGGGCAGATATGCAGTAGATATGGATGGATCACTTTAAGGGCAGATATGCAGTAGATACGGATGGATCACTTTAAGGGCAGATATGCAGTAGATATGGATGGATCACTTTAAGGGCAGATATGCAGTAGATATGGATGGATCACTTGAAGGGCAGATATGCAGTAGATATGGATGGATCACTTTAAGGGCAGATATGCAGTAGATATGGATGGATCACTTTAAGGGCAGATATGCAGTAGATATGGATGGATCACTTTAAGGGCAGATATGCAGTAGATATGGATGGATCACTTTAAGGGCAGATATGCAGTAGATGTGGATGGATCACTTTAAGGGCAGATATGCAGTAGATATGGATGGATCACTTTAAGGGCAGATATGCAGTAGATATGGATGGATCACTTTAAGGGCAGATATGCAGTAGATGTGGATGGATCACTTTAAGGGCAGATATGCAGTAGATATGGATGGATCACTTTAAGGGCAGATATGCAGTAGATGTGGATGGATCACTTTAAGGGCAGATATGCAGTAGATATGGATGGATCACTTTAAGGGCAGATATGCAGTAGATATGGATGGATCACTTTAAGGGCAGATATGCAGTAGATGTGGATGGATCACTTTAAGGGCAGATATGCAGTAGATATGGATGGATCACTTTAAGGGCAGATATGCAGTAGATATGGATGGATCACTTTAAGGGCAGATATGCAGTAGATGTGGATGGATCACTTTAAGGGCAGATATGCAGTAGATATGGATGGATCACTTTAAGGGCAGATATGCAGTAGATATGGATGGATCACTTTAAGGGCAGATATGCAGTAGATGTGGATGGATCACTTTAAGGGCAGATATGCAGTAGATATGGATGGATCACTTTAAGGGCAGATATGCAGTAGATGTGGATGGATCACTTTAAGGGCAGATATGCAGTAGATATGGATGGATCACTTTAAGGGCAGATATGCAGTAGATATGGATGGATCACTTTAAGGGCAGATATGAAGTAGATATGGATGGATCACTTTAAGGGCAGATATGCAGTAGATATGGATGGATCACTTTAAGGGACGTTTCTCATTTTCTTATTGAACTCTGGAAAAATAAGTCAGGAGAAACAACCCTTCTCTGACTCAGGCCCACAAGGCACATTGTGACCTTAAAGAGTGAGTGTCTGTCTCGGAGCATTTTATTTTAATTTAATTTAGAAATAAATAACATGGACCTACTCTTTTAAAAGTGCTGCCGTCATGTAGTAAATAACAGTGGTGTTTTCTGCAAAACACTGCATTCTGTAACACAGTCAGTTAATGCTTGGATTCCCTTGAAAGAAGCAGTTCAAGTATAAGAATTCCCAACAAAACAATCCATTTGAAGACAAATGAAAATCCATAATTCTCATATGAAGCAGCAATCTCTGTCAGTACTGGATCCCCCCCAGAGTACACCACTAAAAATAGGCTTTATACAAAACGTATGAAACTATCCAAAATTTTATATCATATTCTAAAATTCAGAGCAACAAATAATTATTGTACAGTGTACATACAGATTTGTGTTATAAATATATCCTATATCCTATAATAAATATATCCTACACATCCTAAGGCAACATGTTTGGTTGAATATGTTTATCTACTCAATAACTTACATTTGTTATTCATTTTTACAGCAGCACTCCTTTACACACAGTTAAACCCATGAAATAAATATGTTAAATAAAATATGGCTTTACTCTTAAATAGTAAAACACATTTCAGCCACAAAAAGAACCACATTCCTGACTGCAGTGCTGGTGGGTGTATTCATGTTCCTGACTGCAGTGCTGGTGGGTGTATTCATGTTCCTGACTGCAGTGCTGGTGGGTGTATTCATGTTCCTGACTGCAGTGCTGGTGGCTGTATTCATGTTCCTGACTGCAGTGCTGGTGGGTGTATTCATGTTCAGGGGTGTGATTGAGGTCCGAAAATGGACAGAAACATCCAAGTGGTCCCCGACCAGGTGTGCTGTGTGGTTGGAGAGTGTAGTGTGGTTGGGGTGTGTAGTGTGGTTGGAGAGTGTAGTGTTGTTGGGGTGTGTTGTGTAGTTCGGGTGTGTAGTGTGGTTGGAGTGTGTAGTGTAGTTGGGGTGTGTAGTGTAGTTGGAGTGTGTAGTGTAGTTGGGGTGTGTAGTGTTGTTGGAGAGTGTAGTGTAGTTGGGGTGTGTAGTGTAGTTGGGGTGTGTAGTGTGGTTGGAGTGTGTAGTGTAGTTGGGGTGTGTAGTGTTGTTGGAGAGTGTAGTGTAGTTGGGGTGTGTGGTGTTGTTGGGGTGTGTAGTGCAGTTGGGGTGTTCAGTGTTGTTGGGGTGTGTAGTGTAGTTGGGGTGTGGTGTTGTTGGGGTGTGTAGTGTAGTTGGGGTGTGGTGTTGTTGGGGTGTGTAGTGTAGTTGGGGTGTGGTGTTGTTGGGGTGTGTAGTGTAGTTGGGGTGTGTAGTGTAGTTGGGGTGTGTAGTGTTGTTGGGGTGTGTAGTGTAGTTGGGGTGTTCAGTGTTGTTGGGGTGTGTAGTGTAGTTGGGGTGTGTAGTGTAGTTGGAGAGTGTAGTGTAGTTGGGGTGTGTGGTGTTGTTGGGGTGTGTAGTGTAGTTGGGGTGTGGTGTTGTTGGGGTGTGTAGTGTAGTTGGGGTGTGGTGTTGTTGGGGTGTGTAGTGTAGTTGGGGTGTGCTGTTGTTGGGCTGTTCAGTGTTGTTGGAGAGTGTAGTTGGGTTGGGGTGTGTAATGTTGTTGGAGAGTGTAGTTGGGTTGGGGTGTGTAATGTTGTTGGAGAGTGTAGTTGGGTTGGGGTGTGTAATGTTGTTGGAGAGTGTAGTTGGGTTGGGGTGTGTAATGTTGTTGGAGAGTGTAGTTGGGTTGGGGTGTGTAATGTTGTTGGAGAGTGTAGTTGGGTTGGGGTGTGTAATGTTGGAGAGTGTAGTTGGGTTGGGGTGTGTAATGTTGTTGGAGAGTGTAGTTGGGTTGGGGTGTGTAATGTTGTTGGAGAGTGTAGTTGGGTTGGGGTGTGTAATGTTGTTGGAGAGTGTAGTTGGGTTGGGGTGTGTAATGTTGTTGGAGAGTGTAGTTGGGTTGGGGTGTGTAATGTTGTTGGAGAGTGTAGTTGGGTTGGGGTGTGTAATGTTGTTGGAGAGTGTAGTTGGGTTGGGGTGTGTAATGTTGTTGGAGAGTGTAGTTGGGTTGGGGTGTGTAATGTTGTTGGAGAGTGTAGTTGGGTTGGGGTGTGTAATGTTGTTGGAGAGTGTAGTTGGGTTGGGGTGTGTAATGTTGTTGGAGAGTGTAGTTGGGTTAGGGTGTGTAATGTTGTTGGAGAGTGTAGTTGGGTTGGGGTGTGTAATGTTGTTGGAGAGTGTAGTTGGGTTAGGGTGTGTAATGTTGTTGGAGAGTGTAGTTGGGTTGGGGTGTGTAATGTTGTTGGAGAGTGTAGTTGGGTTAGGGTTGGGTTAGGGGAATGTGTTCACTGACTGGCAGGAGGGAGTAAATGTGACAGCTGAACAAATGAGCACAAGTGGGGTTAGGGTTGATTCCCAAAACGCTCTGTGTCTGTCTGTCTGAGCAGCTGCAGACACACAGCTGTGTCTATCTGTCCCACACACATGAGTGTGTGTGTGTGAGAGTGTGCCTGTATGTGTGTGAGTGTGTGTGCATGTGCCTGTGTGTGTATGTGTGTGAGTGTGTGCGTTTCACTGATTAAAGTCTGATTTACAGGTATAATAAGGGAAAGTTGAAGGCTGGGAGGTGTACTCCATTACACTGCTTTCATCAAAACCTTCAGTTCCTCAATTATAAATATTCAAATAAAAAGGACAATGACCACTAAAAATACTTCTATTACTACTACTAAATACTATGACCACTACTTCTCCTTACAACTACTACTAAATACTATGACCACTACTTCTCCTTACAACTATTATACTATTACTACTACAACTAATAAAGCCCTTCGCCTTGCAGCTGTTTGTTTTATCACTGCAAATTTACACGTGGTATTATCATCATTCACAAATAAACTCATCAGCTCAGACTCCGCCCCCAAAATGTTCAGACTCCGCCTCCAGGCAAGCTGTCCCCACCCCTCTCAGTGGCGGGTGTCGGGTCCTTATTGCATTCGGTCAGTTTGTAGCTGCTGTGGCTGGAACTGTCCATATGTGGGAGGGGCGGAGCCAGGTGTGGGGGTGGCCATGGTAGGTGGGACTGCGTAGCCATACCCGGCGGCAGCCAGGTAGCTGGGCGTGGCAGGGGAGGCAGCGTATGGATACTGCTCGTATGCGGCGGCTGCTACACTCGCAGCGGCAGAGTACTGTGCATAGGTGGCGTTGTAGTCCAGGTATGCAGAGGCAGCAGGTGTGGAGGCAGTGGGCGGGGCCTGAGGAATCATAACGCTGGGCTGCATGAAGGCCTGGGGGTACAGGTACTGTGCTGGAATCCTGCAGGAAACAAGTACGGTCTTACAACGTTTATACAATGCTCAATGCATACACAACGCTCAAACAACGCTTATACAATGCTCAAACAATGCTTATACAACGC
>CM056396.1:25686458-25721458 GCA_029718625.1 Synaphobranchus kaupii | reverse complement strand
ACCCCCAACCCCATCACATACCCCCAACCCCATCACATACCCCCAACCACATCACATACCCCCCAACCCCATCACATACCCCCAACCTCATCACATAACCCCAACCCCATCACATACCACCAACCGCATCACATACCCCCAACCGCATCACATACCCCCAACCGCATCACATACCCCCAACCCCATCACATACCCCCAACCGCATCACATACCCCCAACCGCATCACATACCCCCAACCGCATCACATACCCCCAACCCCATCACATACCCCCAACCCCATCACATACCCCCAACCGCATCACATACCCCCAACCGCATCACATACCCCCCAACCGCATCACATACCCCAACCGCATCACATACCCCCAACCGCATCACATACCCCCAACCCCATCACATACCCCCAACCCCCATCACATACCCCCAACCCCATCACATACCCCCAACCGCATCACATACCCCCAACCCCATCACATAACCCCAACCCCATCACATACCCCCAACCCCATCACATACCCCCAACCGCATCACATACCCCCAACCCCATCACATACCCCCAACCCCATCACATAACCCCAACCGCATCACATACCCCCAACCTCATCAACATACCCCCAACCCCCATCACATACCCCCAACCGCATCACATACCCCCAACCCCATCACATACCCCCAACCACATCACATACCCCCAACCCCATCACATACCCCAACCCCATCACATACCCCCAACCCCCCATCACATACCCCCAACCCCATCACATACCCCCAACCCCATCACATACCCCCAACCGCATCACATACCCCCAACCCCATCACATAACCCCAACCCCATCACATACCCCCAACCCCATCACATACCCCCAACCGCATCACATACCCCCAACCGCATCACATACCCCCAACCCCATCACATACCCCCAACCCCATCACATAACCCCAACCGCATCACATACCCCCAACCTCATCACATACCCCCAACCGCATCACATACCCCCAACCCCATCACATACCCCCAACCCCATCACATACCCCCAACCGCATCACATACCCCCAACCCCATCACATACCCCCAACCCCATCACATACCCCCAACCGCATCACATACCCCCCAACCGCATCACATACCCCCAACCGCATCACATACCCCCAACCCCATCACATACCCCCAACCACATCACATACAACCAACCACTTCACATACCCCCAACCCCATCACATACCCCCAACCACATCACATACCCCCAACCCCATCACATACCCCCAACCACATCACATACCCCCAACCACATCACATACCCCCCAACCCCATCACATACCCCCAACCACATCACATACCCCCAACCCCATCACATACCCCCAACCGCATCACATACCCCCAACCCCATTACATACCCCAACCCCATCACATACCCCCAACCGCATCACATACCCCCAACCGCATCACATACCCCCAACCGCATCACATACCCCCAACCGCATCACATACCCCCAACCCCATCACATACCCCCAACCACATCACATACCCCCAACCCCATCACATACCCCCAACCGCATCACATACCCCCAACCCCATCACATACCCCCAACCCCATCACATACCCCCAACCACATCACATACAACCAACCACATCACATACCCCCAACCCCATCACATACCCCCAACCCCATCACATACCCCCCAACCACATCACATACAACCAACCACATCACATACCCCCAACCCCATCACATACCCCAACCCCATCACATACCCCCAACCACATCACATACCCCCAACCCCATCACATACCCCCAACCCCATCACATACCCCCAACCACATCACATACCCCCAACCCCATCACATACCCCCAACCGCATCACATACCCCCAACCGCATCACATACCCCCAACGCATCACATACCCCCAACCCCATCACATACCCCCAACCGCATCACATACCCCCAACCGCATCACATACCCCCCAACCGCATCACATACCCCCAACCCCATCACATACAACCAACCACATCACATACCCCCAACCCCATCACATACCCCCAACCGCATCACATACCCCCAACCCCATCACATACCCCCAACCCCATCACATACCCCCAACCCATCACATACCCCCAACCCCATCACATACCCCCAACCCCATCACATACCCCCAACCGCATCACATACCCCCAACCGCATCACATACCCCCCAACCGCATCACATACCCCCAACCGCATCACATACCCCCAACCGCATCACATACCCCCAACCGCATCACATACAACCAAACCACATCACATACCCCCAACCTCATCACATACAACCAAACCTCATCACATACCTCATCACAAACCACACCCACACACCCACACACACACACACACACACACCCACCCACCCACCCACCCACACACACACACACACCCACACACCCACACACACCCACCCACACACACCCACACCCACCCACACGCACCCACACACACCCACACACACACACACCCACACACACACACGCATACGCACACACCCACACACACACACACACACACCACACACACCCACACCCACCCACCCACACACACCCACCCCACACACACACCCACACACACACACACACACACCCCCACCCACACACACACACACACACACACGTACAGGCACAAACATGTGCACACACACGCATACACACACACACACCCACCCACACACACACACACGTACAGGCACAAACATGTGCACCCACACGCATACACACACATACAGGCACAAACACGTACACACACAGACATGCACACATGCACACACACAGACACACACACATACAGGCACAAACACGTACACACGCAGACATACACACACAAGCATACACACAGACACATACACACACACACGCATACACACACATGTGCACACACACACAGACACATACACACACACGCATACACACACATGTGCACACACACAGACATACACACACACATACACACATGCACAGGCACACACAGAAACACACACACACACACACACACACACACACACACAGACACATACACAGGCGGAGAGAATATTCAGTGCTACAGACGCAGCTCAGGACTAAAGGCATGATGTCACTTACCCATAAGGCCTTTGGATAAAGGCCGGGTGCAGCTGTGGGACTCCAAAAGCAAAACCTGCAAACCAAAACAGAGTTTGAACAGCTACAGAACATGACTCACTCATCTGACTCAATTATATAACTCAATTATATGATTAAATCATCTGACTCAATTATATGACTCAATCATCGACTCGATTATTTAACTCAATTATATGACTCAATCATCTGACTCAATTATACGACTCAATCATATGACTCAATTATATAACTCAGTCATATGACTCAATCATCTGAATCAATTATATGACTCAATCATCTGACTCAATTATATAACTGAATTCTATGACTCAATGTCTGCTTTATGATAAAAGCATTTTCACCTGTTTCATATCCATCAATAAAACATCTGCCCAATCATTCATGATTAAATTTGATTCAAATTAATTTTGTGAATTTTGGATTCCTGACTGATTTTGAAAGTTCTGGAAGATTGCACTGGATCTGTATGTGGTGTTTGTGTGGGTGTGTCCTGGGTGTGCGGGGCATGGCCAGAGTAAAGGTGTGTGGGGTGTGGCCAGTGTAAAGGTGTGTGGGGTGTGGCCAGAGTAAAGGTGTGTGGGGTGTGGCCAGAGTAAAGGTGTGTGGGGTGTGGCCAGAGTAAAGGTGTGTGGGGTGTGGCCAGTGTAAAGGTGTGTGGGGTGTGGCCAGAGTAAAGGTGTGTGGGGTGTGGCCAGAGTAAAGGTGTGTGCGGTGTGGCCAGAGCTATGGGGTGTGGCTAGGGCCGGACCCTCACCTGTCTGTATGACACGGGGCTTGGCCCCCAGGTATGCTAAGTTGACGTTCGCCTTTCTGCCATCGATGATGGGGTTGGGGTCCTTACATGCTCGGTCCGCCGAGCTCCGGTCTCCCATCGTTACCTTCCAGAGAGAACAACCCTCAAAATAAGCCCAAACACTGATCCCAGTACAGCACAGAGAGGATCAGCCTTTAATGAATAATAATGCCTGCCATTTATATAGCGCCTTTCTTGACACTCAAAGCGCTTTACAATGATGAGAGACTCGCCTCAACCACCACCAATGTGCAGCACCCACCTGGGTGATGCAACGGCAGCCATTTTGCGCCAGAATGCTCACCACACATCAGCTGAGGTGGAGAGGGACAGAATAATTTATTAGCCAATTAAACTGGGGGATGATTAGGTGGCAGATTGAAAGAACCTGGGTTGGGAATTTAGCCAGGACACCGGGGAAACCCTTACTCTTTACGATAAGTGTCATGGGATCTTTAATGACTACAGTGAGTCGGGACATCGTTTTAACGTCTCGTCCGAAAGATGACATCTCCTACAACACATTGGCATTGGGATTTATTTTTTGCACCTGATCCTGCCTCTCAGCCACAGACTCATCCCTAATTCAGCTGGCTCTCAGCCACATACTGACTCATCCCCAGCTCACCTGGCTCTCAACCACAGTCTCATCCCCTATTCACCTGGCTCTCAGCCACATACTGACTCATCCCCAGTTCACCTGCCTCTCAGCCACAAACTCATCCCCAGTTCACCTGGCTCTCAGCCACATACTGACTCATCCCCAGTTCACCTGGCTCTCAACCACAAACTCATCCCCTGTTCACCTGCCTCTCAGCCACAAACTCATCCCCTGTTCACCTGCCTCTCAACCACACACAGACTCATCCCCTGTTCACCTGGCTCTCATCCACACACAGACTGATCCCCAGCTCACCTGGCTCTCAGCCACACACAGACTGATCCCCAGCTCACCTGTCTCTCAGCCACACACAGACTCATCCCCAGCTCACCTGGCTCTCAGCCACGCACAGACTCATCCCCAGCTCACCTGCCTCTCAGCCACACACAGACTCATCCCCAGCTCACCTGCCTCTCAGCCACACACAGACTCATCCCCAGCTCACCTGGCTCTCACACACAGACTGATCCCCAGCTCACCTGCCTCACTGCTTCCCACTCCACCTCCGCTGATGTGTGCTGAGCATTCTGATGCAAAATGGCCGCCCTGTCCAGGCCAGTACCACACATTGTGGTGGGTAGAGGTGACTTTCCCTCCTATATTAAGTGTTTTAGGTGAAAGGCGCTATATAAATGCCATATATTGCTATAACTGCAAGGGTCTGATCACATAGCCCAGCTCAATCATCAGCCCCCAGCCAGAATGAAACCGTGGAGCCTAATCCTCTCCCATTGAGTAAGGTCAATGAAACTTTAAAAAACCTGTGTGTGTGGGGGGGGGTGCAGCTGATTTTTTGAGGACTGGTAACACAATGCCCGTTTTTATTAAACGTGGGGACACGGAGTGGTGTCTCCCACACCTGCTGCCGGCTGGTCGAGTGCTTTGATTGGCTGCAGAAAACTGAAATCTCCGAAATTAACGTTTTCACTCCGAAAACTTAAAAAATTACGCATACACAATGTCTAAATAAGCGATTCAAGGCTATTCACCCCGGATAAACGGATTGCTGGATACTTTTCCAATATCGAAGTAAAAGATATAACATAGCATACTTGAGCCGCAGGGTAAATCACGAGTAAAAATATTTACTGGCGCACACAAAATAATATTCAACTATTTAATAACGTGTAGAAATGTTACGCGTAAGAACCACATCGCCTACATAAGAAACACAGCTTGGCCAGTACGAAATATTTGGTCCCATGTTTTTCTCGTTCTACTGGAGATCGGTATTATGGCCTATCCGGATTATATTGCTTCAAGTGTCAACAGACTGGCGACACGAGAGTACAAATGTTGCCCAATTTAGCTCTTGGTTTCTCTCCCAGTCTCGTACACCGTTATGGGTTGTGCTCCGCACTCAGTTCGCTCAGTTGGCACTCAGAAGTTCCCCTCTTTTTAACAAGCTCGTGCCCCCTCCCACCATCTCCACCCCCATCAAATCCAGAGTTTTTCAGAGTATGTGTCAACTGTCACTTTAGCGTGCATGCGCCGGACAGTGGAGTCTACAATAAACGGTACTTACAAAGCCGTAGCCTCGCGATTTGCCAGTCTGTCTGTCGGTTATCACTACAGCTTCTTCGATCTCCCCAAACACCTCAAAGTATTTCCTGAGACTTGTGTCCGTGGTGTGGTAAGGAAGACCCCCAACAAATATCTTCGTATAGGTGGTATCCTTCTGCGTGGTGTGCATTTTAGTAAATTATTAGTGGACAACAATTTAAGTAGACTACGAACAAACAAAAATAGTGCAATGTTTCCTTGATGTTTTATATTGGGAAATACTTTTTATGCTCAAAGACAAACGCACTATATGCATAGGAGCAATATAAATATAAATAATATTAGAAATATAAAATAAAAAAATAAGATAAATTAAAAATAGGATTTGGAGGTAGATCGGCTATTATCACACTAAAGGAGGCGCAGAGCCGAAAAATCCACAACGCTTCTTCCAAACTTTGTAGAATCTAACTTTTGTGCTCGTGATCTAGCTCTAAATGCACTGACGTTTGCTCCACCCAGTTCACGAGGCGAGGGCAGGGCGGCCGCGCATTCCTCCCCGCCCACCTGCCGCACGAGCCGGCCAACAGCTCTGGAGCGCGACCCTTGAAAATGCCCAGGGCGTACCGGTGCCCTCGCGCTCCTTATTCTACAGCGAAGGAGACACAGAAAACGCTGTTTAGCTACTAAATCAACAGGGAAGATGTAGTTATCAACACAACTTTGTAGTTAGCAACACAACTTTCACTCATTGTTCATGTGAAATTAGTAATCTTGGGGGGTAAAGTTGTGAACACATTCTGATACTACTCAACATTTGTGTGGGAAGTGTTCAAGATGGCCAGTTGTGAAATCTTTTTGGTATCCTTTAACTCGGTCATTTGATGCAGTGTTTTGAAGTTGCTGGAACAGAAGTACAGACTGTTCTAGAATCAGTATGGCAGGATATTCAAATCTTTCACAGACAGACAGGTGGTCTAGTGTCCGATAAAGAATTTAGTCATAATTTTGGCTTAGCAACAACCTGCTTGTATCCATCCAATACTATATGCTCTGTCAAATCACTGTGTGTGTGTGTGTGTGTGTGTGTGTGTGTGTGTGTGTGTGTGTGTGTGTGTGTGTGTGTGTGTGTGTGTGTGTGCACAGTAAAATGTTCAGTGTTAAATCAAATCTGTTAAATCAAAACCCCTCTTGGAGTCACATAAACTCTGTTAAAATAACACTAAAAACTTTACTGTAGCTTTCCAGTATATTACCCAATTATTTTTAAAAAAAATTATGATATTACTTTGGTTAGAATTATTTAAATGTATTCTTATCTACAACCTCTGGAAACATCATTGCGCTGTACAAGATGCTTTGGAGTGTAAAAAAAGTGTATTTTCTTGCTTTAAAATACAACCCTGATACCCATATACCTGCCATTGTAAAGCCAGCATGGGTTCAGAAACTTTAAGTATCTAAATTATCCTTCATTACACAATAAAACTGTATGTGCCAGTCAAATACACACACACACACACACACACTGGTGAAAGCCTTGCATTTGTACTATAGGGATATATGTTGTGATCTTTGTGTGTTCTCAGGATTACAGAATAGTGCTGGGCTCTGTTTGATGCAGAATAAGTTGACCTGTTATGTAGTTTGATGCTTAATCAATAATTAATTTTGTCTTTCCTTTCCGCGTTATTCACACGCACAAACTTGATACTTGGAGGCGGTAAATTATGCACGTGGTCTCATCTGTGGATGGGTTGTTTTGTGCAGCTGTTGCTCGGCTTTGCCTTATTATCTCGCAACCCGATCCGATGAGCTGCTGCGCGTGTGAACACTGGGGACCCCCACAGCCGAAAGACGCAAAAACTAAGCGCAGCTGCCTGGCCGCTCTATGTCCGGCTGAAGTGCGGTCTCCAGCGCCGGGGCCATTTGCTGAAGATCTGTAATTTATTCATGCCCTGCCACACGGCTGTCGGGTGCGGGACACGCCGGAGGTAGCTGGTCTTGTTATCGCGTTGCAGCCGCTCACAAAGGGAGAGTGATCGGGTTTCCCCGCGAGCCCCCGCTGTCCGCTTGTTCTGTTCTACTCTTAACACGCTGCGCACAGGGACCGTTATTTAAAAAGCCAGTTTTCTGGCCAGCAGAACATATGTTTCTCACGCGCACAAAAACTCACTGATTTATGACGTTTAGAGTGAACAAGTGTGGAAACCTTTTGTGGAATTTTTGTTTTTGTTTCGTCTGTGTAATTTTACTGGAAACACAATGTTTATATATAGCATCTTTATTTGCGATGTGTGAGCAGCTGAAGCAATCCACAAAAATGGGGAAAGACAGCTGAACACAGACACACACACACACACACACACACACACACACACACACCCGAACGCGCGCACACACACACACCCGAACGCGCGCGCACACACACACACACACACACACACACACACACACACACACACACACACACACACACCCGCATACACACACACACACACACACACACACACACCCATCCCCCCCACACTGACACACACACACACACACACACACACACACACACAAGCACGCTCGCACACACACCCACCGCACGCACACACACACACACACACACACGCACGTACACACACGCACGCACGCACACACGCACACAGTCGTGAATTTCAGTGTCAGCCACTTGTGGACGCTTCTGATTGTGGGAAACAGCGCCATCTAGTGCAGAAAGTCTGGTCTGCATTGGCAGGTTAATTATAAAACTTTTGGTCTGTTTTATGTCACTTGCAGGTGAACAGCTCCATGCACAAACATCATGTTTGCAGTATACAGGGGACTCTGTTCCACCCAGAATTACAGTGATCTAAAAATACTATGTTAAAAATTAACTGATCACATATACAGTATACTTAAAATATATCCTTCACATACCCTTTTCCAGAAAAGAAATATATGCACAATTTATTCTACAGCTGTCTATAGCTGACACACACACACACACACACACACACACACACACACACACACACACACACACACACACACACACACACACACAGGCAAACACACACACAGGCATACACAGACACACACAAACACACACAGGGCTACAGTATGTAACTGTGTTTAGTGCTAAAACTCCTCATTTGGATGCTGTAGGAAAGTGGAGTCCGTCTCTAGCTCCGCGCCCCCGAGGCCTTGGGTAGGGGTGTCAGGGGCTCTGCCGTCCTCGTCCTCGTCTTCCTCTTCATTCAACTTTGCGTTGCTACGGAGCCGAGCTGACCTCAGCCGCTGCCTTAGCTCCGCCTCCTTAACCTTTTACACAGAGAGGGGTGGGGTTAGCCTTTAGCCCCACCTCCTTAACCTTTTACACAGAGAGGGGTGGGGTTAGCCTTTAGCTCCGCCTCCTTAACCTTTAACACAGAGAGGGGTGGGGTTAGAGAGGGATGGGTATAAGGAGCGCTGCCTACCTGCTTCTTAAAAATTATTTATACAGAAATTAAAAAGTAAAGTATTCCTGCCCCTCATCTCCATGTTTACTGTTCATCTCTACCCCAACCCTCTCCCTCTCTCTCTCTCATTCCCTCCCTCCCTCTCTCTCTCATTCCCTCCCTCTCTCTCTCTCATTCCCTCCCTCTCTCTCTCTCTCTCTCTCTCTCATTCCCTCCCTCCCTCTCCCTCTCTCCAGATTTACCTTGCGTCTCTCCTCTACACTCGTCATCTTTCCTTCAATGTTTTCCTTGTTGGTGATTGGTTGCTCCTTCAGTGATTGCAGACGTGCAGGTGGTTTCTGTAGAACCCTGTCTGTGCTGTCCATCTACCCAAGAGAACATTAGAACAAAGGAACATTAGAACAGTACCCATTAGAACAACGGAACATTAGAACAGTACCCATTAGAACAAAGGAACATTAGAACAGTACCCATTAGAACTAAGGAACATTAGAAGAGTACCCATTAGAACAAAGGGACATTAGAACAATACCTATTAGAACAAATGAACATTAGAACAGTACCCATTAGAACAAAGGAACATTAGAACAGTACCCATTAGAACAAAGGAACATTAGAACAGTACCCATTAGAACAAAGGAACATTAGAACAGTACCCATTAGAACAAAGGAACATTAGAACAGTACCCATTAGAACAAAGGAACGTTAGAACAGTACCCATTAGAACTAAGGAACATTAGAACAGTACCCATTAGAACAAAGGGACATTAGAACAGTACCCATTAGAACAAAGGGACATTAGAGCAGAATGAACCTCCCAGCAGCCCCCAGGGGTAGAGGAGTAAAGGTCAGTCCAGGTGTTTGCTCATTAAGTGGGTTATTAGCTCAGTTAGTGTGAAAGCCCATGTGTGGGAGACAGAACAGGTACTCACCAGGCTGTAGGCCTCGCCTGCTCCACCCAAAGTGGAAGGGGCCAAGAGAATACCCTGATTCCGGAGCTGCTGGAGGATATCACTCGATGTCTCCCGGGAGGAGCCAGGGGCGGAGCTGGGGACTGACATACACCTTTATTACGAGCCAGGGGCGGAGCTGGGGACTGACATACACCTTTATTACGAGCCAGGGGCGAAGCTACAGCTTTATTACTGTGTTCCACTCTAAAGTGAACATGAAGAACTCACAGAAGAACATGTGGGACTGGCAGTTTGCAGGATTCAGTCCAGAACTGTTAAAATAAGCAGAAACTAATTAAAAGCCCTAAACATATCTGTTAATTTAAGCTGATGTGTTTGTTTATGCTTGATTACAAGTTAATAGCTTTTTAATAAAGATAGGATCAAAGTTCTGAGAGTTCTGAGGTGTTTAGAAACGCCTTTCAACCTGCCGCTGAATCAAGTTCCCGCCCCATAAGTGCCTCTGATTTCGACATTACTGAGACCGGGCACCTGCGTATCCACGGGAGGCCGCTGCGACACAGCAACTCTCTTCCCTTCTAGGCTACACGAAAATGGCATTTCAGCGTTTGAGTCGCTTTTTATCAGGTACCGAGAGTTCACTCACCCGTCAGCGGCGAGAGAGTCGGTAGCGCCCTGCGTAAATGCGCCTCACCCTCGCCAGCTTCCAGGCCGAGCCCGCTGTCGTTCGTGTGCTTCGACACCGCTGAGTCTCCCCGGGGAAACGCGCCGAAGCTGTCCTGCTGGCACACCGGAATAATAATGTATCCTACAGAAGAGCTATAATTGATGTGATTCTGCATAGCCTATTTTAATCTGATCACTTAAAAACGGCAAGAAACTCCTCCACCCCATGGAGCTTATTGTATAATCCAGCAAGTATAGGCTGATATAAATTTTTATAATATTACATTATTCTAGGCTAATGATTGTATCCATCTTAAACATTGGAAATTGGCATTCAAATGTTGAATATGTTTCATGTTTGAAAATGCCTTGAAACATGTGTGCAATATATGCATGTGTTCCTCAATGGATAACTGATTTTGTATTTTTAATCTGAACGTCCCTTGAACGTCTCGAAATATCATCAGGACGTCGCCTTGGCGTCTTCTTGTAGGGTTTTCTAAACGTTACGTGGACGTCACAGAGAACGTTCCCGGGAAGTTCTAGTAACGTCCCCCAGACATTCATTACATGAGGTTATATTGTAACCAGTCACCGACGTTGCAGCAACATCCCTGAATGTCCCATGAATGTTATGAGCACAACGTCATATCATAGCCGGATAGTGACGTTGCTTGAACGTCTCCGAAAAATTCTATTTAAATGTCATATTGTAACCAAACAGCAACCTTCCTAGGACTTTAATAACGTCCTAGTAATGTTTTAGGACATCCCTAGGGAACGTCACATCATAACTTTGAGAGGACTAAAATGGTACGTCCCTGGGACGTCCACTGTTTGCTGGGTAGTAGCCGATATAGGCTAAATAACGTTGTTATCACAAGAACATTCTTTTAAAAGTTTTACTGTGTTCAACCTGAAAATAGGAACACGCGCTGAAATTACCTCACATCCGCTGCGATTCACTGGCCGGACCATCGTGATTTTAGAGCTGCCACAACCCATTCTCAAATGCAGAAGATAAACGCAAGATCGTTGGATCTGTTTCATGTAGCCTAGCTATGGTTTGAATGTACTTATACGGTGTAGGAACACTAAGAACGTTTGAAAAGCTGTCACATTCTTATACATGGTCTGAGAAAGCACGAACGACGTTGTCATGTACTCCTTGCGTTGCCATGTGCCGTTGCTACAATAAATCTGACCCAATTGTGGAGGTGACAATCCGCACTCAATATATGGGTCATGAACCCAACCCAGGCAGGATACGAGCTATATGTAAAACACAAAACTCTGTCTTTTCAGTTAAATTCAATTCAATCATTTCAATAAAATTTAACGAATACAATAAAACCCAATTTTTCAGTTTAACATAGGCCTAAATGCATAGGCTAGCTATATTTATTATAAACACAAAAAAGCCATGACTATTTTCTCGCCCAAGTATTGAATAGCTAAATCACATTGTAAATATCGAAGTATATGTTTACTATTAGTATTACAATGTGATTTAGCTATTTAATAGGCTGAGATAATAACCATACAAAATAGAAGGTGTATTTTTGTTGTCCTTATCAGGGAAAACCAGAGTAACTTTTCAGTAACTATTATTGGAATGTAGACTATTGTTAATTTCGAACAATACGTTCTTAATTTCTTCTTTTATTTCATGAAATTGCATTTGAGCCAATGGCCTTCTGGATACTTTTCAATATGTTATATATTTGGATATCATCCATTGGATATTTCAAATGTTTGGGTGTGTTTTGTTTTTCTATAATTTATATGTGACAATGACATGCGGGAAATCTTCGAAGATGTTTGCTTTCTTGGGAACAAGTGAGTGGTAAATTCTGTAGCCCTTAACCCATTTAATCCCAAAATTTTCCTTGCAATTTGAGTACATGAATTTTACTCCTTAGACCACCCTAACACACAAACTTTATGCCCTTTTTGATTTTATGTTGGTTAATTAGCTCCATACTCCGGGACAGCAGGTGGCAGCATCGACTGCTAGAGTGGGTTTAAACACAAAAACACTGAAGAAGAGCGTCCAGGAGATCGTCCGCATGGGTAGGAGTGGTGGCAACAGCCGTCCTAAAATACCTGTGATCTGCCATTTGCTAAACATGCGAGTCTGCATCCACTAGGATACTGATCCCAACGAGGAAGCTGCCTCGCCTGTATACCACGAGCGTGAGTGCTATTAATCTGGGTAATATTGTGTGAAAGGTCTTTCGGTACTCTTATGTGCATTGCAAACAAATGCAGACGCAGCTCTGACATTAGCAAGCTACGTAGATGTCATTGATTAGGTTATAATTCAGCCAGTTGCAGATTTGCTAATCTAAACCACAATCTACTGTAAACATAATTTAGTCATTCGCCAGCATCTCGTCATTATAGAAAGCAATGTAAAGATCCAACGATAAAAAAGTTCCCTTGTTATGCCATAATAATATGGTAATATGTGTTCAATTACAAGTATTTCTGTTTCAAAATGTGTTTTGTGCGTGGATGTTTTTACCTATCGTTACCTGTCGCTATGTGTCTTTAGGTATCTAATTTAACAGGTTTATCTTGGGAGTTTCCAGATGGCTTTGGCCCAGTTTCGGCTGTATCAGAAAAACTGTGTTTTGCTGCTGAGTCGAGCGTTGGTGGGGGAGGTGACACTGGACCCCCAAGTTGGCTCTGCCACTGTACCACTCTCCAGAAGAGTCAGGCTGGGCCAGAGCTGGAGAGTTCGGCGGTACAGTGAGCTGGGGGGTCAGGAGAAGGGCCCAAACACAGGTGCTGTGGTGAACAGTCTTGTGCCAAAATGCGCCCTGACACACCTGCTGCCCCTCCACGAAAGCCAGGCGTCACTGGAGGGTGAGTAAGGATGGCACGTCATTTTAGTGTCTAATAGCACATCATTTAGTAATCTAGTGTCTGTGCAGGTAATCCAGTGTCTGCAGGTAATTTAGTGTCTGTGCAGGTAATCCAGTGTCTGTGCAGGTAATTTAGTGTCTGCAGGTAATTTAGTGTCTGTGCAGGTAATTTAGTGTATGTGCAGGTCATTTAGTGTATGTGCAGGTCATTTAGTGTATGTGCAGGTCATTTAGTGTATGTGCAGGTCATTTAGTGTCTGTGCAGGTCATTTAGTGTCTGCAGGTCATTTAGTGTCTGTGCAGGTAATTTAGTGTATGTGCAGGTCATTTAGTGTATGTGCAGGTCATTTAGTGTATGTGCAGGTCATTTAGTGTCTGTGCAGGTCATTTAGTGTCTGTGCAGGTAATTTAGTGTCTGTGCAGGTAATTTAGTGTCTGTGCAGGTCATTTAGTGTATGTGCAGGTCATTTAGTGTATGTGCAGGTCATTTAGTGTATGTGCAGGTCATTTAGTGTCTGTGCAGGTAATTTAGTTTCTGCAGGTAATCCAGTGTCTGTGCAGGTAATTTAGTGTCTGTGCAGGTAATTTAGTGTCTGTGCAGGTAATCCAGTGTCTGTGCAGGTAATTTAGTGTCTGTGCAGGTAATTTAGTGTCTGTGCAGGTAATTTAGTTTCTGCAGGTAATCCAGTGTCTGTGCAGGTAATTTAGTGTCTGTGCAGGTAATTTAGTGTCTGTGCAGGTAATTTAGTGTCTGTGCAGGTAGTTTAGTGTCTGTGCAGGTAATCCAGTGTCTGTGCAGGTAATTTAGTGTCTGTGCAGGTAATTTAGTGTCTGTGCAGGTAATTTAGTTTCTGCAGGTAATCCAGTGTCTGTGCAGGTAATTTAGTGTCTGTGCAGGTAATTTAGTGTCTGTGCAGGTAATTTAGTGTCTGTGCAGGTAGTTTAGTGTCTGTGCAGGTAATTTAGTGTATGTGCAGCAGGGTTCTAGGGGGTCACAGGGGAGTTCCACCCCCTCAATTCCCATAGAGATCCATTCAAATGCAGAGAGGTTATAGTATCACTTGTAAGAGTACCAGAAAAATAAGGTATCAAGAGTCTTTTGATGTTGTTGGGTCACAGACATCAGGAAGTAATGGCATGCAAAGGATATGCAACCAAATATAAAACATTTAAAGGCACAGTCAACTTAGTGTATGTAAACTGACCCACTGGAATTGTGATATAGTGAATTAAAAGTGAAATAATCTGTCTGTAAACAATTGTTGGAAAAATTACTTGTCATGCACAAAGTAGATGTCCTAGCTGACTTGCCAACACTATATTTTGCTAACATGAAATCTGTGGAGTGGTTAAAAATGAGTTTTAATGATTTCAACTGAAGTGTATGTAATCTTCCAACTTCAACTGTATATATTGTATATAAATGAAATGATGAGCCAATTACAGTACCTTAGTTTCACATGTAAATCAATAATAGCACAAAGAGACTGAAATGATGAAGGAATAAGGAATAAGTAAGATTCTATAATAATTTGATTTAATTGGGCATTGATAAAGTTGTCCTCCGATAAGGGAGGGCTAAAATATAAATGAAAATGATGAGCCAGTTACAGTAACGTAGTTTCACATGTAAATAGAAAATAGCACAAAGAGACTGAAATGATGAAAGAATATAGCTCATCTTTAATATACTTGTTTCCATATAAGATTAGATAATGATTTGGTATTACTGGGCATAAATAAAGTTGTCCTATAAGATGAGGGGGGTGGAGGTGGGTTTAAAATGTAATTGAATTATCTTATCCACTAATATACTGATTAGCCTATACTTTACCTTTATATGAAAGCATCTCAAATCTCATCTAGGGCTTTGTAAAAAAAATTTAAATAAAAATCTTCAAAATGTTCATAAATTAAACATTTTATTTTAGAAAATGCCCTGTGTGAGGTTGTGTAGAAATGCAGGAAATTCGTTTTAAAAGGCTCAAATTTTTCTGGGGGAGGACCCCCAAACCCCCTACTACTTCATCCCCCCCTTGTGCCCCACCAACATCTCTTCATGCCCCCCCAATCAATGCAGTCTAGAACTGACCCTGATGTGCAGGTAATCTAGTATCTGCAGGTAATCTAGTGTCTGTGCCTGTGTGAGGGGTGTGTCTGACATGTGGAATGTGTCCTGCCACAGATCTGGATGGAGCCCCGCCCCTTTCGCCTTTTGAGGAGATCAGCGATGAAGAGGCAGTGCAGATTGTGGCCCCGCCCCCTCTGCCACCTGTCTCTCTCTCCCTCCGAGACTACGTCAACCAATCAGAGACTCTCAGCGTACTGGTGCATCTAGGTAATCAACATGGCTCTGAGAATTTAACGGCTCTTCCTTCTGCCTGCTACACATAAATTGTCTACTAAAACAGTACAAATGTAGCCCAATGATATAGTCGTCATGTGTGAAAAATAATAATTTGCTGTATCATCTGGCACTTCAAATTGACGCCAGTGCCCAGGTGTGTACAGGTGTGTATAGTGTACCTCTGTGCAGGTCTGTATATGGTGTGTACCTGTGTGTGCAGGTGTGTACAGTGTGTTTACCTGTGTGTGCAGGTGTTGATCTCTCTAAGCTGGAGACCAGGCGGAACGTGGGCTCCATGCTGCTGAGGATGGAGGTCCAGCACCTGCAAGAGCGACTGCTCTTCCTCAGAGACCTGGGCCTGCAGAATCCACAGCTCGGCCCTCTCCTCACACGCAACCCCTTCATCCTCACCGAGACAGTGGACAACCTGCGGGCCAGGTGAGAGAGAGAGAGAGAGAGAGGGAGAGCATGAGAGGGAGAGAGGGAGAGAGGGAGGGAGGGAGGGAGGGAGGGAGGGAGGGGGGGGGTACAGAGAGAGAGTGATAGAGTGATAGAGAGAGGGGGTTAGAGAGAGAGCAAGTGAATGAGTGACTCTTTTTTGTTTCCTTTTTTAATACCCAGTCAGGACTGCAACATTGCTTCATTGTCTGGACACCCCTTGGTCTGGGGCTGTTTATCATGGTTCAGGCTAGGCTCCTTAGTTACAGTGAAGGCCAATCTTAACACTACAGCATACAATGACATTCCAGACGATTCTGGGTTTCCAACTTTGTGGCAGCATTTTGGGGAAGGCCCTTTCCTGTTTCAGAATGACAATGCCCCCATGCACAAATAGAGGTCATACAGAAATGGTTTGTCGTGATTGTTATGTAAGAACTTGGCTGGCCTGCACAGAGCCCTGACCTCAACCCCATCAAACACCAATGGGATCAATTCGAAAGCCGACAGAGCCAGGCCTAATAGCCCCACATCAGTGCCAAACCTCACTAATGCTCTTCTGACTGAATGGAAGCAAGTCCACACAGAAATGTTCCAGCATCTAGTGGAAAGCCTTCCGAGGAGAGTGGAGGCTGTTATAGCAGCAAATAGGGATCAACTCCATATTAATGCCCATGATTTTGGAATGAGATGTTGGATGAGCAGGTGTCCATATACTTTTGGCCATGTAGTGTATATTAGTAAATGCTACTATGAGTATTTTGTTTATGTGTGTGTGTGTGTGTGTGTGTGTGTGTGTGTGTGTGCGTGTGCGTGTGCGTGTGCGTGTGCGTGTGCGTGTGCGTGTGCGTGTGCGTGTGCGTGTGTGTGTAAGGGTGTTGTATCTCCAGTCCAAGCGGTTCAGTTCAGAAGATGTGGGCTCCATGGTGTGCAGAGCTCCCTACATGCTCAACTTCAGTGTGCAGAGGCTGGACAACCGGCTGGGCTTCTACCAGACCCTGCTGGGTCTGAGTCCCCACAAGGTAGGGAATGACAGAAACACACATCCATTACAACACATTACAACCCTAACCCTCAACTTCAGTGTGCAGAGGCTGGACAACCGGCTGGAGTCCCCACAAGGTAGGGAATGACAGAAACACACACCCATTACAACACATTACATTACAATCACTCACCGGATGTTCTTTTCCAGACAGATGTACAGAAGTGGAGAATGTGACTCTCAGGAATACAAAAAATGCAAGGCCCATTTATAATCAATGAGTGTAATGTTAACCTAACAAACAACCAACCAACCAACCTAACAAACAACCAACCAACCTAACAAACAACCAACCAACCAACCACGTGCGTGCGTGCGGTTTGCTTCCAGACTCGTGATATGGTGACTCGTCTTCCTCGCCTCCTGTGTGGCAGCCTGGAGCCGGTGAAGGAGAACCTGAAAGTAGGTGATCGTTCCAGAACCTTCCGTCCTTCCCTTTTCCGCGTTTTGGTCCCTGTTTCACCCGCTGCCCCCCCCCCCCCCCCCCCCCGCAGGTGTGTGAGCTGGAGTTTGGCTTTCGCCCAAATGAAATTCAGCACATTGTCACAAGGATCCCCAAAGTGCTGACAGCCAATAAGAAGAGGCTGACGGAGACGTTCGACTATGTTCACAACACCATGGCCATCCCTCACGCGCTGATTGTAAAATTTCCGCAGGTGAGCCTCGAACCGCTGCCGGCTGATTTTATCATTATGTGTTTCACAATATGATCATTATGTTTGATTACATCACATCACATCATCAGTTAATTGCAGTGATTCTAACTCCTACTCCCATGATGCTTTGTGTGTGCGGGCTGCAGGTGCTGAACGGCAGTCTGCTGAGGATTCGGGAGAGGCACCTGTTCCTTCAGTACCTGGGGAAAGCCCACTACGACCCGGAACAATCCGGCTACGTGCCCCTGGATCGGCTGGTGTCTCTTCCGGACTCAGAGTTCTGTTCCAAACTGGCATCCGCCTCCCCGCAGGATTTTGAGCTCTTCCAGAAGACGTTGTAGTCGCTGTATGGGCTGCTGTGTCACTCCAGTTCTTCTTCTGCCTGTGGGCGGAGACCTTGAGAAAAAACAAGACCCAGAAAGGCTGTAATGCTGCTGTGTGTCGAGGATGTCCCCACGTCCTCACGCCCTCACGCCCTCACGTCCACACGTCCTCACGTCCCCACGTCCTCACGCCCACACGTACTCACGTCCACACGCCCACACGCCCCCACGTCCACACGTCCACACGTCCTCACGTCCCCACGTCCACACGTCCCCACGTCCTCACGTCCACACGTCCCCACGTCCCCACGTCCCCACGTCCCCCACGTCCCCACGTCCCCACGTCCCCACGTCCCCACGTCCCCACGCCCTCACGCCCTCACGTCCCCACGTCCCCACGTCCCCACGTCCCCACGTCCACACGTCCCCACGTCCCCACGTCCCCACGCCCTCACGCCCTCACGTCCCCACGTCCCCACGTCCCCACGTCCACACGTCCCCACGTCCCCACGTCCACACGTCCACACGTCCTCACGTCCACACGTCCACACGCCCTCACGTCCCCACGTCCTCACGTCCCCACGTCCACACGTCCCCACGTCCTCACGCCCCCACGTCCCCACGTCCACACGTCCCCACGTCCTCACGTCCACACGTCCTCACGTCCCCACGTCCACACGTCCTCACGTCCACACGTCCCCACGTCCACACGCCCACACGTCCCCACGTCCACACGTCCACACGTCCTCACGTCCACACGTCCTCACGTCCACACGTCCCCACGTCCCCACGTCCTCACGCCCCCACGTCCTCACGCCCCCACGTCCCCACGTCCTCACGCCCCCACGTCCTCACGCCCCCACGTCCTCACGCCCCCACGTCCCCACGCCCACACGTCCCCACGCCCTCACGCCCCCACGTCCTCACGCCCCCACGCCCACACGTCCCCACGTCCCCACGTCCTCACGCCCCCACGTCCTCACGCCCCCACGTCCTCACGCCCCCACGTCCCCACGTCCTCACGTCCCCACGTCCTCACGCCCTCACGCCCCCACGTCCACACGTCCCCACGTCCTCACGCCCTCACGTCCCCACGTCCTCACGCCCCCACGTCCTCACGCCCCCACGTCCCCACGTCCCCACGTCCACACGTCCCCACGTCCACACGTCCACACGTCCTCACGCCCTCACGTCCTCACGTCCACACGCCTCCGAGTCACTGCATTTCAATGCTGCTGTGTGGCGAGGATGTCCACACGTCCTCAGAGTGACTGCATTTCAATGTCATTCATTGTAGACAAGATAATGTGTGTTATCAGCAGAAGGATATGATCTGTATGTGCTGATTGTAGAAATCTGGTGGAACTCCGTTACAGTCTGACATCACAGTGTGTATTCAGGCCTGGAAGCCGCTGAAAGATAGCAAAGAAAAATTCTCATTGCAGCACTGTGGGCAGTGCGGTGTAATGGGTAGGGAACGGGACTTGGCCTAAAGGTTGGACGCTGCCAGCTGGAAATGGATACTATGTAAAAAAAAAAAAATTTTAAAAATGCAAAGTTGCTCTGGATAACAGTGTATGCGGGATGTTTCAGCGTGTACAATATCCAAGAAGTCATTAAATATGATTGTTTATACTAAAGGAGATCAAACACCATTTAAAAAATTATTGTCCATGTCATCATATGCCACGTCACCTTTTACTTTTCAAATGCTCAGGTAGCCGCTACAAATGTTTCCCCCGACCCCAAGAGTAAAAAAAAAAAAAAACATTAGAAGGGTGTCTCCATAGAAAAAGACATGTTTGCTTACTATTTTTTGTTCATTATCAACAGGACCCCATGTGTTTATAGGGTACTGCAAAGCACACAGGACCCCATGTGTTTATAGGGTACTGCAAAGCACACAGGACCCCATGTGTTTATAGGGTACTGCAAAGCACACAGGACCCCATGTGTTTATAGGGTACTGCAAAGCACACAGGACCCCATGTGTTTATAGGGCACTGCAAAGCACACAGGACCCCATGTGTTTATAGGGCACTGCAAAGCACACAGGACCCCATGTGTTTATAGGGTACTGCAAAGCACACAGGAACCAAAAAAAAAAGAAATCTACATTTTTTTTTGCGACTTCCAAGTGCTGCAATGGTACAATGGTAAGGGCATTTGGTCATGTGTCATGAACTGGTGCTCTAATAGGGTGATTTAAAAAAAAGTTTTATCATGTCCCTATGGCTGATTTCCTCATCTCTGGTATCATCTTTTAGCATTTTGTCTCTAGATTCTAGCGCTGAAAACCAATTTGGAATGTCTTATTTTAATCAAAAGTTATGGGCAAATGAGTACAGGGTGGTCGAGCAGAATTTGGGGTGGAGGAGGCTCGTGAGTCAAATGATGAGTTCAAATAGAGAGTGTGAAAACAGTTACCAATTCATAACTACAGATCCTTTCCAAAAAATTTGAATATCATGGAAAAGTTTTTTTTTTTTCCATAATTCCATTCAAAAAGTGAAACTTTCATAGTTTATAGATTCATTACACACAAAGTGAAATATTTCTAGCCTTTATTTGTTTCCTTTTTCATAATTTTGGCTTACAGCTCCAGAAAACCCCCAAAACAGTATTTCAAGAAATTAGAATAGTGTGTCGAAAATCAGCATTTACTTCAGTTATTTCAGAATGTTTTAGACTGAGTGTCACACTCTGTACGTGGTGGTTTTTGAAGCACTGATTCCAGCCTCAGTCCACTCCCTCTGCATCTCCGCCAAATTTTGGAATCGTCTTTGCTTGACAATCCGCTGACGCCTACGGTCATCTCTTTTGCTTGTGCACCTTCTCCTGCCACATTTTTCCCTTCCACTAAACTTTCTATTGATATGCTTGGACACTGCACTCTGTGAACAGCCAGCCTCCTTAGCGATGACCTTTTGTGGCTTACCCATCTTCTGGAGGGTGTCAATGATGGTCTTCTGGCCAATTGTCAAGTGTGCAGTCTTCCCCATACTGAACCAAACTGAGATACCTGTCCAATTTAACGACACATTTGTAGATAAACTTTGCAGGTGTTTTGAGTAAATTAGATGATTAGAGTGTGACACTCAGTCTAAAACATTCATTCTCTGAAATAACTGAAGTAAATGCTGATTTTTGACACACTATTCTAATTTCTTGAAATACTGTTTTGGGGGTTTTCTGGAGCTGTAAGCCAAAATTATAAAAAATGAAACAAATAAAGGCTAGAAATATTTCACTTTGTGTGTAATGAATCTATAATCTATGAAAGTTTCACTTTTTGAATGGAATTATGGAAAAAAAACAACTTTTCCATGATATTCTAATTTTTTGGAAAGGATCTGTATATCTCATCCAAGGACATGGTCAACCATGATTGGGAACTTACTCGTTATGTCACAATACCGAACACTAGGAAACTGCATTCACTGTCCTCAACCAATCAAGATATGTTATGTGAAGGATGTAGTTACTCCGATTACCTTTCTGTATGCACTTATTGTATGTTGCTTTGGATAAAAGTGTCTGCTAAATGACTAATGTAAAGATGGGTTACTAAAAGTTAGAGAGCTGGCCTGTTACTGTGTACCTTGCATTAACAATGATTATGAAAAGTGTGAGAACAAGGAACATGTTGAACTATTTAAAGATGTTGTGTTTTCTACTAAAGTTACTAGGCCTACAGGTAATCTGGATGACAATGTTGATGTCCCTAGTGCAGATGATGATGATGATGTTGAATTGAATGCAAGCACTGTAGGTCTTCTTTCATTGATTTGTCTGGACACTGTGGTTGCTGTAATGCCTTCTGTGCAATCATTTGATAACATCTGATGGTGTAGTGACACTCGCAGAAAACAAGACATCAGCCTACAGTTTGTGTTTTTCAAAGGGTATGGAAGTCATTCTTGGCAATTTCTGTAAGTATCAGAAATCAACAAAATAATACTGTGTATACAAGAAGGATACAAAAGAGGCAATTGTTCACTGGGACAGTGTCCTTTATGTTGGAGTAGAACTAAAAAGAAATGAAAAAAATCCACAGTGCACTGAACATGAGGACATTTTATGTAGTGTTTCAATCCAGATGTGATGAAATGGTTTGTATTGGGAGATGCTTTGCTTACATTAGTATGTACACAATGTGAGGGGGGAGAGTCGGGTTCGGAGGACCAGATGCGGCATTGGAATCAGAAAGCTCCCACACAAGTGAAAGCCACTAGAACGGAGATACTCCGTAGAAAGGGAAAGAAATAACAGGAGAAAACAAACAGGCTCCCACTCTCGATATGAGAGCAAAATACGAGGGACACTGGGAATAGGAGAAAATAAAGAGACCCGCAGAAAAACGGGCGAGTAGACTCGTAAATATGAGACAGTAGATGAAAGGATTCGCCTCAGACTCTCAATAAAAGAGAGGAAACTCAGAGGAGGCGAACAAAAACAAAAGATAAATTATAACTACCCAGGTAATGGGCGAAAAGACTCGGAGGCTCGAGTAAGACAAAGAAGGAAACAAAAACACGTCTGGTTTTCAATTACGAAAGCAGGCAGAAGAGGTAAACAGAAAAACGGTAAAGATAAAAATGTCTCGGCGGAACGAGAGGAAAACCAAACCGAGGGACAGAAAGTGCAGAAAGAAAGGAAGGAATCCTAAGAATCTAAATGCATAAAAGGCCAGTCCCGCGTTAGGCCAGTGTGGTCTCCTTAAGTGCCTTAGCCCTATACCATACCGGCTCTGTGTCGCTATGCAATACAATACAGAAGCCCCAAGTACGGTGCTTAAATAGCCGGCAGGTAACCTGGCACAGGTGAGAGAACTAGGTGCCGAAAACCCGGAGCGGAACGGAAAAGTAAGGAAAAAGTGCTCTCGCGCTGCTCCGAAGGGAAAGGACCGCGGAAGGAAAAAGAGGCCGAAACCCACGACACACAGAGGCTGAAGAGATTAAATACTCCTAAAAGTCCTAACCAAGAGAATTTGGGTGTAACAGTATCAGGTTTTGCGTTTAGATGCAGAGAAAAAATTTGTGCTTTTTCGTTCTAATAAATAACATACATGCAAATACCAAATCTGAATTATGTGTCTATTTTCCTTTAAACCAATATCTCAGGTATATTTTACTGCAAACCAGGTGGAATTTGGCCAAGAAATGAAGCAGATACATAGCTTTTAAGCAAAATGGTCAGTTTTGAGAAAATGGCTAAAACGTCTCGGAAATCTAATGCATTTTCAATTAAAAACCACTCACTAAATATTTGATATATCCTTAAATAGTCAAGTTTCCAAAGTTCTTAGTATGTTTTTATGGAGAGTACATGCAATTCTATCACATATATAAAAATGTAAAAAATGGTCATTTTGACCATGTAACGCAAATTGCACCAGTTGACGACACATGACCTTTTACGGTGAGAGAATGGTTAACCTTAAATAACACGGTCAGACGTCAAAGAATACCGTGCCAATGATGTTCTCCCTGTACTTTGTGTAATAATAACTGACCCAGCATCAGCTCACCCGAATCTGATTGTAGCCCCAATTCATATGAGGTAAAAAACAAGCGCTGATCTAGGATCAGGAGCAGGAACGTTGCGCAACGCGCCCCTTGTGCGCAGACTCAGTAATTCCCACAATTCTATTCGGCAGTCCTAAGAAACTAAAATGGCGACCAGAGCACCAGGTAAGGAATGCCTACTCTATTATGTATTCGTTTATTCTAGGCGCCATTCAATGAACAAAACTGTATTGTTACAATGTGACAGAAAGTAATGATTGTATGTGAAGTTGGTACTAAAGTAGTTATTTATTTGTCTGACAAGTAAACATTGGAGTGTCCTCTACGGTGTCCCGCGGCGTTACCTACGAGCAGCTAACGTTAGAAAGCTGGCGATGTGTCCAAGGAGCTGCTGGGGAAAGCGAGCGGCCTGAGTTAGCAAAACGTTGTGTCACGTTACTTTACAAATATCAGTCAAGTAAGATATGTTGAGTTAGCTGAACTGAATTGAGCCGCCCGGAAATGACACCGTTCATGCTGGTGATGTGATCAAATGCAGTTCGCTATGGCTCAAGGTCGGTTCTGCAAAACGGCCTTTCGCAAAGATCTATTGTGGATGACAGGATAGACGCTTTTTAGACTATCAGCGTTGTAGTGGCGTGTTGCAACCTGTCCTGTGTCCAGCAAACAAAGTTGCTTTCACTTTTAGTTATTCTATCGTATAGCTAACTAGTCTTGGACATAACCGTGTAATCGCTAACTGAATTACCATTAATGCGCACTAGCACGTTAACTAGCTAGCTCCCGTGCTACATCTATTAGTGAAATCTGGCTTTCCAACCACAAGTTAGAGAATGGTGTTGACACACATATCTTCATATGACCAGGGGGGTATACTACGAAGCGAGATTAAGGCTAACCTGCTCCGGGGCAGGTTATGTTCAGGATAACAGATTGAAACGTATAAATGCACCGCCCTTTGACCAATCAACTCCTTGGCTTTGGAAAAAGGCGTCTCCATTCCAAAGGATCCCGTAGAGATATTTGCGGATACTGACGGAATCTCGTCGCAGGGCGAGATTAGTGAGTTCCGCAAAAGATTTCTGAGTTCCGGAAAATGCTTGAGATACTTTTTTTTATGAATGTGATGTGATTGCTTCAGCAATATTTTAAACATGCTGTATCAAGTTTGAAGTTTAGGAGCTCTAGAATCTAGTAGTACAGTTAGGAATAAACAGTCACATTAGAAATAAACTGTATGACAATGTACTGAGAGTATAGATTTATTTGTTACGAGTGGTAAGGTGAATAAGGTATTAACTAGCCTAACAAATTTAACTTGCATGATGAGCATTTTTTATTTTATTTTTTTGCAAAAGCTTCTTCCTGGCTTTGTTGGAGGCAATGGTGTTGCTTCTTGCTCATATATGATTGCTTTATGTTCTTATCCGTCCATTATATCTGTCCGTATCAGTCTTTTTCCCCACAGGAGAGAAATACGCTGCTCTAGTACAGCCCATGCTGCACCGCTATAGGCTCGTTGTTGCAGACACCGCCCCTTTTATGGGAACGCGCACGTACCTTGATTAATAAAGCCCGTGTTCATTTCTAATGTGACAACTGTACTACTACATTCTAGAGCTGCTAAACTTTAAACTTGATACAGCATGTTTAAAGTATTGCTGAAGCAATCACATCAACGTTTTTTCATTAAAAAAAAGTCTCTCAAGCATTTTCCGGAACTCAGAAATTTTTTTGCGGAACTCACTAATCTCGCCCCTGTGAAGAGATTCCATCAGTATCCTCACATATCTCTACGGGATCCTTTGGAATGGAGACGCCTTTTTGCAAAGCCAAGGAGTTGATTGATCAAAGGACGGTACTTTTATACATTTCAATCTGTTATCCTGAACATAACCTGCCCCGGAGCAGGTTAGCCGTGCAGAGTAAATTGCCGTGGCAATATACGCTGATTAAAAGTGAGTCGGCTTTATGATACAGAAAACCCAGGGTTCAAGCTTAATTTAGCTCGCTAACCCCTTAATCTCGCTTCGTAGTACACCCCTCTGGGGCTATTTCACAAAGCAGGATTACTGAGTTAGCTGGATAACTGCACTGAATAAATCCCAGAACCCTCCCAAATCTGGAACACGAAAGTAACTGAAGTAAAAAGAGCTGTTCCGGGTTTTACTCAGTTCAGTTATCCACCTAACTCAGTAATTCTGCTTTGGGTTTTACTCAGTGCAGTTATCCAGCTAACTCAGTAATTCTGCTTTGGGTTTTACTCGGTGCAGTTATCCAGCTAACTCAGTAATCCTGCTTTGGGTTTTACTCAGTGCAGTTATCCACCTAACTCAGTAATTCTGCTTTGGGTTTTACTCGGTGCAGTTATCCAGCTAACTGAGTAATCCTGCTTTGGGTTTTACTCAGTGCAGTTATCCAGCTAACTCAGTAATTCTGCTTTGGGTTTTACTCGGTGCAGTTATCCAGCTAACTCCGTAATCCTGCTTTGTGAAATACTCTTCTGCTAGCTAGGTAGTTTGGTGCATTCATCATTAAAGTATTTAGCAGTTGCTTTCAGGCAGATGGCTTGAAAACCAGAAAACTAGAGCTGAAGTGTAATAAGTTCCATCAGATCTGTGAGCTACAAGACCTGCAGAATAAAAGAGTAGGGACAGTTTTTTTAAATGTAAATGGTGAGTAATTGAGTGTATTGTGAAAGGTAGGCTGTAAATGGTGAGTAATTGAGTGTATTGTGAAAGGTAGGCTGTAAATGGTGAGTAATTGAGTGTATTGTGAAAGGTAGGCTGTAAATCGTGAGTAATTGAGTGTGTTGTGAAAGGTATGCTGAAATTGCGCTTCTAACGCGTTTGTGTCTTTCAGCATCTTCTGGAAGGCTGCTTGTCAGTTTGCGCAAATGGTACTACAATGCAGCCGGCTTCAACAAGATTGGTATATGTTTGAAATTGTGAATTTTTTAATGATATATTTTGTGTTGCTAAATTCTGGGGCTTAGTGTGTTTTATGAAGGCAGACGGGTGATGTCACGCTTGTTTCAGGGCTCATGCGTGACGACACGATTTACGAAGATTCGGATGTGAAGGAGGCGCTGCGGAGGTTGCCGGAATCCGTGTACAACGACAGGATGTTCCGGGTCAAGAGAGCACTGGATCTGACCATGAAACAGCAGATCTTGCCCAAGAACCAGTGGACTAAATATGAGGAGGTGCGTTATGAGTCGGAAGTGGAACAGGGTGGGTGTGACAGAAGGTGGGGTGTGTATGTGGAGGTGGAGATGTGTTTTAAGCAGGTGGGGGTGTGTATGTGGAGGTGGAGATGTGTTTAAGCAGGTGGGGGTGTGTATGTGGAGGTGGAGATGTGTTTAAGCAGGTGGGGGTGTGTATGTGGAGGTGGAGATGTGTTTAAGCAGGTGGAGGTGTGTATGTGGAGGTGGAGATGTGTTTAAGCAGGTGGGGGTGTGTATGTGGAGGTGGAGATGTGTTTAAGCAGGTGGAGGTGTGTATGTGGAGGTGGAGATGTGTTTAAGCAGGTGGAGGTGTGTATGTGGAGGTGGAGATGTGTTTAAGCAGGTGGGGGTGTGTATGTGGAGGTGGAGATGTGTTTAAGCAGGTGGGGGTGTGTATGTGGAGGTGGAGATGTGTTTAAGCAGGTGGAGGTGTGTATGTGGAGGTGGAGATGTGTTTAAGCAGGTGGAGGTGTGTATGTGGAGGTGGAGATGTGTTTAAGCAGGTGGGGGTGTGTATGTGGAGGTGGAGATGTGTTTAAGCAGGTGGGGGTGTGTATGTGGAGGTGGAGATGTGTTTAAGCAGGTGGAGGTGTGTATGTGGAGGTGGAGATGTGTTTAAGCAGGTGGGGGTGTGTATGTGGAGGTGGAGATGTGTTTAAGCAGGTGGAGGTGTGTATGTGGAGGTGGAGATGTGTTTTAAGCAGGTGGGGGTGTGTATGTGGAGGTGGAGATGTGTTTAAGCAGGTGGAGGTGTGTATGTGGAGGTGGAGATGTGTTTTAAGCAGGTGGAGGTGTGTATGTGGAGGTGGAGATGTGTTTTAAGCAGGTGGAGGTGTGTATGTGGAGGTGGAGATGTGTTTAAGCAGGTGGGGGTGTGTATGTGGAGGTGGAGATGTGTTTAAGCAGGTGGAGGTGTGTATGTGGAGGTGGAGATGTGTTTAAGCAGGTGGGGGTGTGTATGTGGAGGTGGAGATGTGTTTAAGCAGGTGGAGGTGTGTATGTGGAGGTGGAGATGTGTTTTAAGCAGGTGGGGGTGTGTATGTGGAGGTGGAGATGTGTTTAAGCAGGTGGGGGTGTGTATGTGGAGGTGGAGATGTGTTTAAGCAGGTGGAGGTGTGTATGTGGAGGTGTACATTTGCAGGTGGAGGTGTGTATGTGGAGGTGTACATTTGCAGGTGGAGGTGTGTTTAAGCAGTTGGACATGGAGATGTGTTTAAGCAGGTGGAGGTGTGTATGTGGAGGTGTATTTGCAGGTGGAGGTGTGTGTGTGCAGGTGGAGTTGTGTATTTGAACAGGTGGAGGTGTGTATTTAAGCAGGTGGAGGTGTGTATTTAAGCAGGTGGAAGTGTTTGTGCAGGTGGAGATGCGTATTTGAACAGGTGGAGGTGTGTTTAAGCAGTTGGACGTAGAGATGTGTTTAAGCAGGTGGAGGTGTGTATTTGAACAGGTGGAGGTGTTTGTAGTTGTACTATACGGTCAGCGTGCTCTCTGCTCTGTACCTGTAGGATGTGTATTACCTGGAGCCGTACCTGAAGGAGGTGATCAGGGAGCGCAAGGAGAAGGAGGACTGGCAGAAGAAGTGAGCTCCCTCCTGCTCGGCGTCCATTTTCTTTTCTGTGATATTTAAATAAAGTGTGTAGCCTGTTCCACAATCTGTAATTAATAAATAAACTGTACATTTCTGACACTGGCTCAGATGTTTATTCTTTTGTTACCAATGTCTTATACAGCACATCAAGCACTGAAACCGCTCTGTAATAAAACACACCTGCTGATATAACTGACCCAGGATCAGTTCTCTGTGTGATGGCTGCTGCTCCAGGATCAGAGGGGTGTAGTACTACAAAGCCAGTTGGGGGTATACTACAAAGCCAGTTGGGGGTATACTACAAAGCGAATCGGGGTATATTGCCACGGCAATTTACTCTGCACGGCTAACCTGCTCCAGGCCAGGTTATGTTCAGGATAACAGATTGAAACATAAAAGCACAGCCCTTTGACCAATCAACTCCTTGGGTTTGGAAAAAGGCGTCTCCATTCCAAAGGATCCCGTAGAGATACAGTCAAGCCGGAAAGTCTCCCCACCCCTTTCACCTTCTCCACATTTTATTATGTTACAGACATATTCTACAATAGATTGAGTTATTTTTTTGTCTCAAAATTCTACACAAAATAGCCCATAATGACAAAGTGAAAACAGGTTTTTAGACATTTGTGCTAATTTATAAAAATCTAAATGTTAAATATCATATGTACACGTGTGCACACCCTTTGATATGACACCCAAAAGTGAGCTGAGGTGCATTTTGTTTCCACTGATACTGCTTGAGATGTTTCTACAACCTAATTGGAGTCCACCTGTGATAAATTCAATTGATTGGACATGATTGTGGATTGCCAACACCTGCCTATATAAGGTCCCACAGTTTGACAGTGCATGTCAGAGCAAACTCCAAGCCATGGGATCAAAGGAATTATCTGCAGACCTCAGAAACAGGATTGTGTCAAGGCATAGATCTGGAGAAGGGTACGGAAAAATCTCTGCAGCTTTACAGGTCCCAAAGAGCACAGTGGCCACCAGCATTCGTAAATGGAAGAAGTTTGGAACCACCAAGAATCTTCCTAGACCTGGCCGCCCGGCTAAACTGAGCAATCGGGGAAGACGGGCCTTGGCCAGGGAGGTGAGCAGGAACCAGAGGGTCACTCTGACAGAGCTCCAGCGTATCCTTGTGGAGATGGGAGAACCTTTCAGAAGATCAACCATTCAGGCAGCACTCCACCAATCAGGCCTTTATGGTAGTGGCCAGACGGAAGCCCCTCCTTAGTAAAAGGCACATCACAGCCCACTTGGAGTTTGCCAAAAGGCACGTAGAGGACTCTCAAACCATGAGAATCAAGATTCTCTGGTCCGATGAAACCAAAATGGAACTTTTTGGCCTGAATACCAAGCGTCACGTCTGGAGGAAACCAGGCACCACTCATCACCTGGCTAATACCATCCCTACAGTGAAGCATGGCGGTGGCAGCATCATGATGTGGGGATGTTTTTCAGCAGCGGGAACGGGGCGACTTGTCCTGATAGAGGGAAAGATGAATGCAGCTAAGTACACCGAGATCCTTGAAGAAAACCTGCTCCAGAGCGCTCTGGACCTCAGACTGGGGCGAAGGTTTACCTTCCAACATGACAACGAACCGAAGCACACAGCCAAGAGAACAAAGGAGTGGCTTCGGAGAAAGTCTGTGCATGTCCTTGAGTGGCCCAGCCAGAGCCCAGACCTGAATCCAATTGAACATCTGTGGAAAGAGCTGAAAATGGCTCTGTACCATCGCTCCCCATCCAACCTGATGGAGCTTGCAAGGATATGCCAAGAGGAATGGGCAAAAATGTCCAGAAACAAGTGTGCCATGCTCGTAGCTTCTTTCCCAAGATGCCTTGAAGCTGTAATCGCTACCAAAGGTGCAGCAACCAAGTATTAGGCTAAGGGTGTGTACAGATATGTAACCCCTAAATAACCTATTTTTGTCAGTAAAATAAAATTGCATATTTTCTAAAAACCTCTTTTCACTTCGTCATTATTGGCTATTGTGTGTAGATGTTTGAGGCAAAAAATGAACTCAATCTATTGTAGTATATGTCTGTAACGTAATAAAACGTGGAGAAGGTGAAAGGGGTGGGGAGACTTTCCGGCTTGACTGTATGTGCGGATACTGAGGGAATCTCTTCGCAGGGCGAGATTAGTGAGTTCCGCAAAGGATTTTGTGAGTTCCGGAAAATGCTTGAAATACTTTTTTTTAATGAAAAAACGTTGATGTGATTGCTTCAACAATATTTTAAATGCTGTATCAAGTTTAAAGTTTAGCAATTATAGAATGTAGTAGTACAGTTGTCACATTAGAAATAAACTATGACAATGTAGGCCAACAGAGAGTAGCTATAGATTTATTTGTTACAAGTGGTGAATAAGGTATTAACTAACAAATTTAACCTACACGGTGAGCATTTTATTATAATTTTTTTGCAAAAGCTCCTTCCTGGCTTTGTTGGAGGCAATGGTGTTGCTTTTTGCTCATATGATTGTTTCATGTTCTTATCTGTCCATTATATCTGTCCGTATCAGTCTTTTTCCCCACAGGAGAGAAATACGCTGCTCTAGTACAGCTGCTCTAGTACAGCCCATGCTGCACCGCTATAGGCTCGTTGTTGCAGACACCGCCCCTTTTACGGGAACGCGCACGTACCTTGATTATTAAAGCCCGTGTTCACTCAGCAAGTTGATAACCACGTTCGTAGTACCGGTTAAACCAGATTGCGGTGTTTGGGCTTTCTGAAGCCAGCTGCTCCAGGATCAGTTCTCTGGTGGCTGGGTGGAGGGTTGACTGCTGCATCCACTCTCCATGGAAGATTTCACCCATATTAAGATTTGTAGGATGTTGTATTTTGCCCTTATTGTAGTAGGAATACACGTCATTTGCCGTAAGAATTATTCATGGTAACGCAGTATAAACAAAAATACAATTTTCTCTGCAAATTCGGGGTTTATTTATTTTAAAAACTATAATATCCCATAATGCATTGATTTCCTCTGGGGGAAAAAAAATAAAAATCTTGTTGTGTAGTGTGCTTGTGTGTGCGATGTGTGTATAGTGTGCTTGTGTGTGTAGTGTGCAGTGTGCTTGTGTGTGTAGTGTGTGCGATGTTCGTATAATGTGTGTTTGTGTGTGCGCGCGGTTTCTCACTCTGTGTGTACGATGTTGTGTGTATAGTGTGTGAAAAAATGATTGTGTGTGTAGTGTGCTTGTGTGTGTGCGCGTGTGTGCGCGGTCTCTCACTGTGTGTACGATGTTGTGTGTATAGTGTGTGAAAAAATTATTGTGTGTGTAGTGTGCTTGTGTGTGTGCGCGTGTGCGCGCGGTCTCTCACTGTGTGTACGATGTTGTGTGTATAGTGTGTGTGTGTACGATGTTGTGTGTGTGTGTGTGTGTGCGCGCGGTCTCTCACTGTGTGTACGATGTTGTGTGTATAGTGTGTGTGTGTACGATGTTGTGTGTGTGTGTGTGTGTGTGTGTGCGCGGTCTCTCACTCTGTGTACGATGTTGTGTGTATAGTGTGTGTGTGTGTGTGTAGTGTGTGCGATGTTTGTATAATGTGTGTGTGCGCGCGGTCTCTCACTCTGTGTGTACGATGTTGTCCATGTAGCTCCCGAGTGCCGCTCTGAAAGCGTGCAGCATGGCCACGCCCAGCTCATTGCTGGTCTCGTGGATGTCGGGGTCAAAGGCACCGAAAAGTGGGGTACAGACCTCCACGTCCCCACGGCCTGCACTCTGCAGAACGCCGAGCAGCTCTGTGCGGGCGCGCTCAAACCCCGCCCGGTCGTACAGGCCCAACGCGGCCTCGTCCAGCGGGTACTCTGCGTCAGGCGGGTAGCAGTCGCGCGGGACCGGCAGCTCCACGTAGCGCAGGTCCCGGAACTCCGCCAACGCCGTGAAGAGCCGGCGCAGTCCGGCCACGCCCAGCGGGTTTCCCAGGATCCTCAGCTCCTGCAGGGCCCGGCACGGCGTGAGAGCTCCCAACAGGAAGTCCACCTGCGCGTCGCCCAGAGCGCACTCCTCCAGCACCAGGCAATACAGCGACCCGCCGCACCGCCGCAGAAGCTTCTGGAAGGTGAGGGGGAACAGCTGGACGAGGTCATGGCCGCTCAGGTCCAGGCTCTGCAGGTGCTCTGCGTGGAGGCTGTTGGCCAGGTACGCCATGTCCACCGAATTCAGCCCACAGTTCGCCAACTCCAGCACCTGCACAGGTGTCAGCAGGGGGCTGCTGGCGCAGGATACAGGAAACAGGAAATGCAAATGTCAGGGCGTTCACAAACAGCCACTGCCTATCTTCTGCCAGACAGACAGCTCATCTTGCCAAATGCCAAAATCTGAGTAAAAATCTCACTGTCACTCTGTCTGAGCCCCTCCCTGCTCCATTAATCTGCATTAAAAACACAATCTGTGTTAAAAGTAAAAGCACGAAATCTAACGGCCATTATGGAGCATTGAAAAAAAATCACACACCATGAACCTGCACACACAGAACGTGAATCTACACACACACACACACACACACACACACACTCACACACACACATACACACACAGAATGCAAATCTACACACACACTCACACACACAGAATGTTAATCTACACACACGCATACAACATTAACTCTCCACTTTGCCATGGCATCAGCACACACGCACACACACACACACACACGCACACTCACGCACACACTCACGCGCACACACACACACACACGCACACTCACGCGCACACTCACGCACACACTCACGCACACACACACACACACACACACACACACACACACACTCACGCACACACACACACACTCACGCACACACACACACACACACACACACTCACGCACACACACACACACACACACACACACACACACACTCACACACACACATACACACACAGAATGCGAATCTACACACACACTCACACACACAGAATGTTTTAATCTACACACACGCATACAACATTAACTCTCCACTTTGCCATGGCATCAGCACACACGCACACACACACACACACACACACACGCACACTCACGCGCACACTCACGCACACACACACACACACACACTCACGCACACACACACACGCACACTCACACACACACACGCACACTCACGCACACACTCACGCGCACACACACACACACACACACACACTCATGCGCACACTCACGCACACACACACACACACACACACACACTCACGCACACACACACACCTGAGCAGGCGGCGCAGGTATCCGGTGAGGATTGAGAAGGCCAGGTAAAGGTGCGTTAGCTCGGTGAGCTGACTGAGCTGCTCTCCGATGGAGGTGAGCAGGTGGAGGTGTTGTGGATGGAGGCGCCGGACGTCTAGGGCTCTGGTGGGCAGGGTGAGGGAGCGGAGGCGTGGGAACTGGAGCTCTGTCAGCAGCAGGTGGAGGTGTGCGGCCTCCAGCTGAACGTTGTGCACCACCTCCAGCCGCTGCATGCGTTGCGTATCCGCCAGCTTTAGGATGTAGAACAGCTGCCGCAGGGTCAGCGAGTCGCCACGGAAACCTACGAAACACAGGCGGAGAGGAGAGTACCGGCTCAACAGCATCACCTGCGTCACCGCCTCAAAGTTCCGCCCCGTCACAAACGCGTTGAGCCACACCTCCACGGCTTGGGGCGGGACAGCACCGGGCGCGGTAGCTCCGCCCCCCTGTGTTGCGAGCAGAACGTCGCAGCACATGCGCGTGAGCAGCTCTGTGCGGCCCCAGCGGCCCAGCGTGCAGCGGCAGGCGCAGCCCTGGTGCTGGGCGTCGCGCAGCGCCGTGAGATCCGCCACTCTCATGGTCCGGGCGTAGGGGGCGCCGTCCTGCAGGATGTGATCCCGCAGCCCCGTCA
>CM056396.1:25653958-25681458 GCA_029718625.1 Synaphobranchus kaupii | reverse complement strand
TTGTGTTTGTTTTTAGTTTGCTGTGGGGATGACAATCCAGGCCCAGTCCAACCCAGCAGAACCCAGAACCACGGTCTCCCTTCGTCTCAGACACACATCCTGACCCGGCAGAACCACGGTCTCCCTTCGTCTCAGACACACATCCTGACCCGGCAGAACCACGGTCTCCCTTCGTCTCAAACACACTTCCTGACCCGGCAGAACCACGGTCTCCCTTCGTCTCAAACACACATCCTGACCCGGCAGAACCACGGTCTCACTTCCTGACCCGGGGAAACCCAGCTCCATTTTAATATGCTGATTCTCTCTTTGTGTTGTGGTATCTGGACCACGTAAGCCATCTTTATTTGTATGAGTGTGTGTTGAATGTGCTGAGGTACCAGTTTGCGTTCCTCTGAACATATTTATCATTGTGTTGAATGCAGAGCATACTGTCTTTGTACCATGTGACATGTGTCTTGAATGTTGAATAAACATTTTTTTTTTTTTTTTAACTTAACCAGGCGGGTGTCTGGCAAGTTCTCTAAAATTGATATTACATATATTGATATTAATATTCAATATCCATAACATGCATCTGTCGTTTGTTTGACAGGTCCAGTTTGATGTAGATTTTGGGCTGTGATGAGGTTCCTTTATGCTGTATGTCAGTGGTGTTCATACTCAGACCTGCTGTGTAAGCTGCACTCCTTACAGACAACGTCTCAATTAACGCTGATAAAGATGCTCATGTTTTCTCTTATTTTTGTACTTTCACTGATTCCATCATCATGCAGGTTTGACCCATTTGCTCTGTCTTTAAACTCAGTTTTTCACATAATTAAATGTCAGTGTGTAGGGGTCCCAGTGGCCACACGTTCAGCAGTTTGTTACTGATTTCACCTGACGGTCTATAACAGGTGTCCAATCTTATCCAAAGAAGGGTCGGTTTGTGCAGGTTTTAAGCCCAGTGCTAAAACATCTGAATCAAATAATTAACTAATCATGATCTTCAATCAAGTCCTTGATAAGTATAATCAGGTGTCTTAGTGCTGGGCGAAAACCAAAGCTTGCTCCCACACCGGCCCTTTACAGATAAAACCTGCACCCACACCGACCCTTTACAGATATAACCTGCACCCACACCGACCCTTTACAGATAAAACCTGCACCCACACCGGCCCTTTACAGATAAAACCTGCACCCACATCGGCCCTTTACAGATATAACCTGCACCCACACCGGCCCTTTACAGATATAACCTGCACCCACACCGACCCTTTACAGATAAAACCTGCACCCACACCGGCCCTTTACAGATATAACCTGCACCCACACCGACCCTTTACAGATAAAACCTGCACCCACACCGACCCTTTACAGATAAAACCTGCTCCCACACCGGCCCTTTACAGATAAAACCTGCACCCACACTGGCCCTTTTCAGATAAAACCTGCACCCACACCGGCCCTTTACAGATAAAACCTGCACCCACACCGGCCCTTTTCAGATAAAACCTGCACCCACACCGGCCCTTTTCAGATAAAACCTGCACCCACACCGGCCCTTTACAGATAAAACCTGCACCCACACCGGCCCTTTACAGATATAACCTGCACCCACACCGGCCCTTTACAGATATAACCTGCACCCACACCGACCCTTTACAGATAAAACCTGCACCCACACCGGCCCTTTACAGATAAAACCTGCACCCACACCGGCCCTTTACAGATATAACCTGCACCCACACCGGCCCTTTACAGATATAACCTGCACCCACACCGACCCTTTACAGATAAAACCTGCACCCACACCGACCCTTTACAGTTAAAACCTGCTCCCACACCGGCCCTTTACAGATAAAACCTGCACCCACACTGGCCCTTTTCAGATAAAACCTGCACCCACACTGGCCCTTTTCAGATAAAACCTGCACCCACACCGGCCCTTTACAGATAAAACCTGCACCCACACCGGCCCTTTACAGATAAAACCTGCACCCACACCGGCCCTTTACAGATAAGCTTTAACCCCCCTGATCTATAACAATACCTATGGAGCTGTGCCACTGAACCACCACCCCCCCCCCCCCTATCACGGGTGTGTTATGGCCCAACTGTTACACTCATTCATTGCTACTTGTAATGTTGGTGATCTCTGCCTTTTCTTCAAGCACTAAAGTGGCTGTGGATAAATGCCTAAAATGTAATGAACTGAGATCCAGTGTTTCACTGGATCCAAACTGGGTTTTAGCTTTTTCACCAATCTGTTTTATTTCCATTATAAAGTGGTTGTAGAAACTCATATTCATTCACTATACTGAGCCTGGCTTTCAATTACACTCCAGCGATATAGCAGAGCAACAGGCTCAGTGGGGTTTTACACACAAGACACAATTCATGCTCTTCAGTTTCTTTATCAGAAAGCTTTGTTTTATGTAACACAATCTCTTATCAATTTTAGTCCATAAATAAATAGACTGAAAATAAATAATATACTTTCATAATAATAGTGGAATCCACCTTTTTAAATAAAATTAATAAATATATGACAGCATTCTTATCAGCATTAAAATCACATGTGCAATATAAGACAATACTTTTCAGATATACTGCCTCTGAGAGTTTAGGTGCATTTTAGTTTTCTGATACAAAAATACATTAATCTGCATTACGTAAAAAAAATATTTTAAATAACCCATCACATAGTAAATATAATAAATACTAAATATTTTGTAAAAACTTGACTTGTAAAGCAGAGTTGATGATAAAGAACACTGCTGTCAGCACAATTGTAATCCTAGTTGTTCAGTTTCAGAGCGGTTCTCTTCCTGTCTCGCAGCTCAATGTGACGCAGTGCTCTGAAGGTTTGAGTCAGGAATTTGTGGTAGTCTCGCAGAAGTACGTGCACTGTAATCTTCCTCTCCCATGAACTCGCTGTGGGTAAGGCACTCAGCAGCTTGTCACGCGCATCAGAGTTTAACTCCTGAACGTGCTTTGAATTCTTCATCTGAGAGAGAGAGAGAAGAGAGTGAAGAGCATCAGTACTGACCATCCAACAGGGAGCTGTGTCGAGCCAGAGAGTAGGCTATATCTGAAGCACCGTGTACGATATTATATACATGTACAAAATAATGTCTACTGGTTTATCTTACTCACAGATAGGGCTGCACGATATATCATTTGAACATCGACATCGCAATGTGCGCATGAGCAATAGTGACCGTGAAGGACGCAATGTGCGCATGAGCAATAGTGACCGTGAAGGACGCAATGTTTTCTTTTTGCGTTAAATCAATCACATCATGCTAAAACATTTTTGCTGCTTGTTAAGGCAAATTAAATCAATTAAGATAATAATGCCTTGCATTTATATAGCGCCTTTCTCACCAACCGGTGACTCAACGCGCTTTACAATGATGAAGGGGAAACTCGCCTCTACCACCACCAATGTGTAGCACCCACCTGGGTGATGCAACGGCAGCCATTTTGCGCCAGAATGCTCACCACACATTAGCTGAGGTGGAGAGGGAGGGAATGATTTTAGCCAATTAAACTGAGGGATGATTTGGTGCCGGATCGAAAGAGCCAGGTTGGGAGTTTAGCCAGGACACCGGGGAAACCCCTACTCTTTACGATAAGTGTCATGGGATCTTTAATGACCACAGTGAGTCAGGACCTTGGTTTAACAAGCATCCGAAAGATGGCATCTCCTCCAGCACAGTGTTCCCATCACTGCACTGGGGCATTGGGGTTTATTTGACCAGAGGGAAGATTGCCCCCTACTGGTCCACCAACACCACTTCCAGCAGCAACTTAGTTTTCCCCAGAGGTCTCCCATCCGAGTACTAACCAAGCCCACAACCTGCTTAGCTTCAGCCATTCAGCAGGAGCAGAGTCCATGTTGGTATGGCTGCTGGCAAATATTACAATATCGTGCAGTGTATACTCACAGAATGTTATGATTCAGAAATAGGCCCATTACGATATTGAAATGAAATGACATCAAAAATGGGCCACCTTGGTTTTTCAGGTGGTATATCACCTGTTTAACTCCCCCGAAACTATTGTGCATAACAGGTTATGAAATTAAACATAATTTATAAATAAGATAGATAAAAAATGCATAAAATTTCTTTGCACTTACCATCTCCATGACGTGGCCAGCCAGAGCCTTGGTTCGGAACTTAATGTCGGCAACTGTGGCAGGCTTTGAGTACTCCTGCTCCACAAATTGCAAATACACGGCATGCAGCTGCAGGCCACGGGCGATACGCAGTAAACAGCTCTCCTGCGCGACAAAGACGCACATGGGTCAACAGCAGGCTAAAAATAGACAGGTTTGGCCCTGCAGATCTATGAATCCCTCTTATGTTAGAGGTATGTTCGATGCATTAGAGACTGGAACTTAATTTTTTAATAAAACAATAGTGTAAATTAAATGAAATAATGAATGAAAAGATTCCCATAGTTGGGAAAAGGCAGAATTGTGCTGAAACACTCACCTTACTGAAGTTGGAGGAAGAGCAGTCATGCTCTATGATCTGAGGCAGTCCGAGCCGGTGATGCTTATAATTTGACATGTTGTCTTTTGGTTCAGCAAACTCTTCATCAAACTTAGAATGTGGAAAAGGATCAATTAGATGCATCTCTTATAATGTCAACATAAATGTATTTAATAGCAATTAATTAATTTACACCTTGTTTTAAACAGGCGTAAAATCCAGGTTCAGAAAATAAAGGTCCTACACAGTATTGGTGAAATCAGCTGGTTTAATTCATGGGTGGAAGAAACGCAAGGCAGGACTTTTACTTTCTGACCCCTGCACTTTACACTCCGGCATTAAAGCATTTGTTGCTACAACAACAAAAGATCCAAAAGATTGCTGCTGAAGAAAAAAGTCATATTAAGATATCGTACTGTTATTTTAATACTAAGGAACACCGTCTCTGTTTTCCCCGTACCTGCTGGTCTCGTAGGCTGCTGACCTCGCAAAGGAGCACGTTGGTCAGCGGCTTCCATTTTGTGGATGGAGAGACTTTTGGGGTGTCAGGAAGCTCGTCTCCGGAGATTTCTAAGGTTTCGGCGCCGATGCTGGAACACGGCGCTCCTGTCACGTGTAACGCACAGACTGACAGCAGCAGCAGCACAAAGGAAGCGCGAGATCCTGCAGGGGAGAATATACCGTTAGATCCGCTAAACGCAGACACGCGCAAAAGCCACTGAAGGCGCACTGAAGTTTCACTCACGCTGCGTAGAGGACATTGCGTAGTCGCTGATGTAGTCTTCAGTTTGAAGCAAGTTTTGGAAAGTTGTTTTAGGAGTAACCCTCTCGTTAATTTATAGGCCTGCACCTCAAAATCGAGGGATTCCCCCCCGCCCTCCCCGTTTCCACTTCCAGGAAAACCCGGTAAAAAATTGCCGCATAATTAATTGTGTTGTCATTTTAGAAAACCTAAACCTCGCAAAACGTTATTTTATAAATTAGGCAAAAAATGACATGACAACTTTTATAGCTAGTCCACTGCCTAGTTACACCTGTATGTAGGCTACGTATAAAATAAATACTACTATACATGACTACTACTAATTATCAACGTAGGGGGAAAGTCAGTCATCTAAAACGAAAACTACATAAACTGTCGATGTCGCTGCGGTAAACAAATATTATTAACGGACATGTGAGGATTGTGCACTGTCATAATTATTTTCCATCATATGCCACGTGTTTATTTATTCATGCATTAAATAAGTTAATTAATTTGAAAATGGTTTTGTGACCGGGCAACTGAGATTACAAATTAGTTAAAAATACAGTTTAGCCAAAGCTGAAATGTCGAAATGGTGGAATATTCCCCAAAGCTCTAATTAGCTCGGATTTTGAACTGCGTGGTGGAATGGGTGCCTTCTAACACTCTGCTCTTGCGGTCGGGTTTATTGCGGAATCTCCGGAGCCAAGGAGCCAAGATTCAAGTTCCTTTGAAATAGTGTTCTGTATTTATCGTGATCATGATGGTTAAATGACTAAAGCAGGATCTTTAACTAAACAGAAGTTTTTTGACTAAACGTTTAATTTTGCCCTTGCTTTCTGTGACATCGGGGAGAATATATGAATCTGAATTATTACAGGTATAGGGCAATTAAACTCCACGCACCTTCCTCTGGTGAAATATGACAGCAGCAGTCGAATAATTCCCCTAATAAGACACTTTATGAAAGGGCTTACACTAACCAACTACAGTAAGTCGAAAAATTCACATTTTAAGTCTCATTAAAACATATCACTTATATGTGATTCAAATATTTAATAATATGGCTTAGGCCTACAGGCAGAAATAAATTGTAGCTTGGCCAATAGTCGTTTTACAGAAGCTATACGCCGCCATGTCACGTGGAACTCAAATTTTACAGCTACAATGTATGTAGCCTACGGTCCATATTCAAATGCGCACGGCCTACCTTCAAACTCAGTGCCTCTTCGCTTGACATCGTGGGAAAATCAAAATAAATCAGCCAAGACCTCACAAAGAAAATTGTGGACCTCCACAAGTCTGGTTCATCCTTGGGAGCAATTTACAAATGCCTGATGGTACCATGTTCGTCTGTACAGGTACAAAAGTATCTATATTCACAGTAAAACGAGTCCTATATCGACATAACCTGAAAGGCTGCTCAGCAAGGAAGAAGCCACTACTCCAAAACCGCCATAAAAAAGCCAAACTACAGTTTGCAACTGCACATGGGCACAAAGATCTTACTTTTGGGAGAAATGTCCTCTGGTCTGATGAAACAAAAATTTAACTGTTTGGCCATAATGACCATCGTTATGTTTGGAGGAAAAAGGGTGAGACTTGCAAGCCGAAGAACACCATCCCAACCATGAAGCACAGGGGTGGCAGCGTCATGTTGTGGGGGTGCTTTGCTGCAGCAGGGACTGGTGCACTTCATAAAATAGATGGCATCATGAGGAAGGAAAATTATGTGGATATATTGAAGCAACATCTCAAGACATCAGCCAGGAAGTTAAAGCTTGGTCGCAAATGGCTCTTCCAAATGGACAATGACGCAAAGCATACTTCCAAAGTTGTGGCAAAATGGCTTAAGGACAACAAAGTCAAGGTATTAGAGTGGCCATCACAAAGTCCTGACCTCAATCCAATCGAAAATTTGTGGGCAGAACTGAAAAAGCATGTGCGAGCAAGGCCTACAAACCTGACTCAGTTACACCAGTTCTGTCAGGAGGAATGGGCCACAATTCCAGCAACTTATTGTGAGAAGCTTGTGAAGGCTACCCGAAACGTTTGACCCAAGTTAAACAATTTAACGGCAATGCTACCAAATACTAACAGAGTGTATGTAAACTTCTGACCCACTGGGAATGTGATGAAAGAAATAAAAGCTGAAATGAATCATTCTCTACTATTATTCTGACGTTTCACATTCTTAAAATAAAGTTGTGATCCTAACTGACCTGACAGGGAATGTTTACAAGATTACATGTCAGGAATTGTGAAAAACTGAGTTTAAATGGATTTGGCTAAGGTATATGTAAACTTCTGACTTCAATTGTATACACCCAGCAGCATCATTAGTCTTTTTTATGTATTATTTTGTGACTGGCAGAGATATGATTGCATCACCATAAATGTGCAGACGTGTTTCCTGCTCCGTTAGTATTCTCAGAAGATGGACGCGTTCTCTGCCTTAATTTACTAGGAATCCAGCTTTCAGTGTGATTGAATGAATGATATGTCATCATGTTCTCTGTTTCACTCTCTCCGGATGTGTCACCACACCCAGGGTTCCAGCGAGAAACAGCGTAGCCATTTCAGCAATCACATTCAAACCATGAGTCATGGAGACTTATTTCAACACAATACTGTAGGCAATATTCTTCTGCCAAAGTCTTTCTTTTTTTCTGATTTTTCCCTTTTTTTCCCAATTTGGTAGCCAATTGGACCCTATGTTATTTAATTCTGCCCGTGTAGCAACCGCTTTAGAATTAGTTGCTACACAACCCCGTCAGCTGGTAGTAGGAAGGAGGCCATATCCTCTTCAGGACGCTACTCCTTGAGCTCCTGACTGTGATTCCAACTCTCGCCGAGCCTCTCCCCCCAGCCCAGCTCCCCCCACCCCAGCTCCCCCCACCCCAGCTCCCCCCAGCCCAGCTCCCAGCCCAGCTCCCCCCACCCCAGGAGCAGCTGCCAATTTAGCGCTTTGTGAAGGCACCGGCCATACTCGGATCTGCAGGACCGGGGTGCGAGACCGCTGCACCTGCCAACATCTTTCTAAATATTACAGCCAATCATACATTGCCCTGGGTAATGCTCCAGCCAATCACACATCAACCTGGGCAATGTTCCAGCCAATCATACACCACCCTGCAGTTGTATCTTCAAACCTAGACCTTGGGCAAGGTGCACAACTCTTCTCCTGGAAGGTGTGGTTACCCTGGGTACAGCTGCATACATAACCAAGATTAAAATAAACTGTTATATCAGAACTCAAATGTTTTAACCAAGGATATATGCGTGGCTGTAGCTCCTGGCTTTATCATTTAATAATAATGATAATACCTTTATTTATACAGCACTTTTCATGCAATGTGCTCAAATTGCTTTGCTTTCTGAATAAATAATTCAGAGCAGAAGTGGCAGTGGAACTTGCTGGAGGGCCATTACCATATACGGAATATAACTTTTATATCCATTTAATAAAACGTTTATGGGAGCAGAACAGAGATATCAAAAGTTTTTTTTTGCTTGTTAATTGCCAGGTTACAGTTAGGCTAAATTGTGTTTAGTTTATGGTTATTTCACGATAATGATAAAGATGGTTTATTTAAGCAATAAAAGGCCCTGCAGGATCAGGCAGTGTAAATCTGGCGCGTGCTGACTCAGGTTATCACCCCAACCTGGTTTCCCCACTGCGGGGATTTTACAGAAAATCTCAGAGAATCTATTAGTATGGCGATGCAAATTAGGATGGAATTTTGTGGACGAGGTGCGACGGCGGGAATAACGGTGCCTCGTTGAACAAAATCCCTGCTGCGTGATTCGCGCTGAACTCGCGCGCTGTGCAGGATTATACATTACTACGTTTTTCCGGTAAAATCGAAGTCTCTCGCGTGACAGACGCTCGCGCACCACCTCAAATTTGCCCGCTGGCAGAAATAATAAAAGTGCCGTTTAACCACGTGTGACAAGGCGGAGCCGTTTTTCCACAGGCGCGGGTGTGGAAGACGAGTTTATATCGCGAAGCTCAATGCAAGGTGTGAAGTGGAAGCAGTTAAGCATACTGTAAAAACCACGAGTCATCACAAACAGGAACCGGGTAGGAGTCGTAGCCTAACTGTTAAAACAGTGGAACATTTATTTTCATTGTTAATCATAATTAATCTCCACATCAGAGTTCTGTATCCATGTTCTTTACAGAGCTTATTCTGCATATCTATTATTTATTTTTAAAAATATATTTTTTTAAATGCATTTTAAAAAAACTAAAGTCCTTCAGTCATCTTGAGACTAAATTCATCCAGACAAAAGTTTTTGGGGAAAGTATATGACCAATTCATTTGTATGTTACTTAATACATAATAATAAAACCAGCCTTTACTAATATACAGTGCCCTTCGCAATTATGGGCACCCCTGGTAAAGATGAGTTAAAAGGGTTATAAAAGATTCACTGTTTGGTGAATTAGCTTAATCTCACACTGAAATAATGACAAAAATCCAACCTTTAATTGAAGTAAATTGATTCTGAGAAAAAATCCCTCATCAAGATCATCAATATCAATCAATATTTATTTATATAGCGCATTTCACAACAAGTTGTCACAATGCACTTCACAGCAAAACAGCAAAACCCAGCCTAAACTCCCCACAAGAGCAAGCCAAAGGCAACAGTGGCAAGGAAAAACTCCCTGGTGTAACTAGGAAGAAACCTTGGAAGGAACCAGACTCAATGGGGGAACCCATCCTCCTCTGGTCGGCTCAGGGTCTAGGGCTTAAGGACCAACATGGTCAAAACAGCCAATGTCCATGATAATACAATTTGTAGCAGCTAGATGACAGTCCAGATGTGGCGGCAGTGATGGTGGGGAACCGGGCGCCGATGGCGGCGGGAGCAGCTGGCAGCGGTGGTAAGGAGGGAGGGGCAAGCGGCAACGGACAGGAAGCCGGACAGCAACTCTCGAGATGCGGGGCATAAGCCCCGCCGGCAGAATGTGAAAAAAAAAAAGAGAGAGAGAAAACAGTTAGGGGAAGTGTAATAGAGCAGCAGGAGCACCAACTGGAGGGGTGGGGGGTGGGGAAGGGGTGGGAGGGTTGGGCAAGTGCCCCCGCCAGGAGTAATCTATGGCTGCATAGCTATGAAGACAGAGTTTGAGGAACCATGCAGTCATGAGAGGGAAAACAGTCCTACCCACCTATCAAGAGCCAGCCCAGGAAGATGGGGTCACAGCTGTTGACAGGTGACAGTAAGGAAAGGATGCCACCCCACATTACTCCATGGCTAAATGCTTCTCTGGTCCTGTCTCCAGACTATAGCTCATTATAAGCCTGATCATAGAGGTTCGTTTTTAATCTAGACTTAAATATTGAGACAGTGTCTGATTCCCTTATAAGTTTTGGTAGGGTGTTCCACAGTAGTGGCGCTCTGTAAGAGAAAGCTCTACCACCCGTCAAGTTTTTAGATATTCTTGGGACTACTAGGTAGCCTGCGTCTTGGGAACGGAGTGATCTTTTTGGCTTATATGGTAAGAGCAGATTACATATATACACTGGCGCAAGTCCATTTAAGGCTTTAAAGGTCAGAAGCAAAATCTTAAAGTCTATCCTAAACTTAATTGGTAGCCAATGAAGCGATGCTAGTACTGGGGTAATATGCTCATATTTCTTAGTTCTAGTTAAAATGCGAGCGGCTGCATTCTGTACAAGCTGGAGATTATTTAGCAAGGACTTAGGGCAGCCAGATAGCAGGGCATTACAGTAATCTAGCCTAGACGTAACAAAAGCATGGATCAGTTTCTCTGCGTCCCCTATTGATAGGAAGTGCCTTATTTTAGCTATGTTTCTTAACTGAAAGAAAGCTACTCTAGATATGTTTTTTATGTGCTCGCTAAAGGTTAGATCTGGGTCTATAGTAACGCCTAGGTCTTTCACAGCTGAGTTTGGAACAATTAAACAACCATCGAAATTTAAAGTAGATGTACCCAGTTTCTCCCTTTGTTTTTTTGGACCTAAAACCAGCATTTCGGTCTTTTCTGAGTTTAGGAGCAGGAAATTGGAAAGCATCCAGGCTTTAATATCTGCAATACAAGCCTCTAATCGAGAAAGTGGTAGTGCCTCACCGGGTTTCATGGAAATGTATATCTGCGTATCGTCCGCATAGCAGTGAAAATCTACCCCATGTGCCCGAATAATATCACCAAGGGGTAGCATATATAATGAAAAGAGTACTGGGCCTAGCACTGATCCTTGTGGAATACCATATTTCATTACTGAGTAACTGGATGATACTTCATTTATTTTAACAAACTGCTTCCTATTGTATAAGTATGATCTGAACCATGCAAGAGCTTGACCATTTAGTCCAACACAGCCCTGGAGTCTGTTCAGTAGAATTTTGTGATCTATTGTATCAAAAGCTGCACTTAGGTCAAGAAGTACAAGAACAGACACAGAGTTTTGGTCGGCTGATAATAGTAAATCGTTAATAACAAGTGCCGTTTCAGTGCTATGGTAGGGTCTAAATCCTGACTGGAACATTTCATGAATATGGTTTGAGCTAAGGTATGCACCAAGTTGCTTAGCAACAGCTTTCTCTAATATTTTTGATAGAAATGGAAGATTTGAAATGGGTCTATAGTTTTCCAGTTTGTCAGATTCGAGGTTTGGTTTCTTTAGTAATGGCTTAATAACCGCCATTTTTAGTGGCTCTGGTACATATCCTGTTACTAAGGATGTGTTAATAATTTTTAACATATGCTGGCCTAGTATGGGGAAAAGTTCTTTAACTAATTTTGTAGGGATTGGGTCGAGTAGGCAGGTAGTCGGTTTTGAGGACATAACCAGTTTAGACAGCTCCTCCATGTCAATTGGCTTAAAACAGTTTAGTGCCACTGTTGATACATCTTCCTGTGTTAACCAGGATTTTGGCTGTTCATTGATTAAGGGAGGAGTGATGCCTAGAGGAGGAGGCAATTTGGAGATCTGGTCTCTAATAGCTTCAATCTTTTGATTGAAAAAATTCATGAAATCATTACTGCTGTAAACGCTGGGGTAGGAATAAAATTATTTTTTAAGAAATAATTATTTTTAACAAAACCACGTGTGCCACAATTATGGGCACCCCTGCATTTAATACTTTGTCCAACCTCCCTTTGCCAATAAAACAGCACTGAGTCTTCTCCTGTAACATCTAATAAGGTTGGAGAATACAGAGCAAGGAATCTGAGACCATTCCTCTTTACATAATCTCTCCAGATCATCCAGAGTCCTAGGTTCTCTCTTGTGCACTCTCCTCTTCAGCTCAGCCCACAAGTTTTCAATGGGGTTTAGGTCAGGGGACTGAGATGGCTATGGCAGAAGCTTGATTTTGTGTTCAGTTAACCATTTTTGTGTTGATTTGGATGTATGTTTTGGATCATTGTCCTGCTGGAAGATCGAACGACGACCCAGTTTTAGTTTCCTGGCAGAGGCAGCCAGATTCAGTTTGAAAATGTCCTGGTATTTCATGGAGTTCATGATGCCATGTACCCTAACAAGGTTCCCAGGGCCTTTGGAGGAAAAACAGCCCACAACATCACAGAACCTCCACTATACTTAATAGTGGGGATTAGGTTATTTTTGGTATAGCCATCCTTCTTTTTACGCCAAACCCACCTTGAGTGTCGGTTGCTGAAAAGCTCAATTTTAGTTTTATCTGACCATAGAACACGATTCCAGTCAAAGTTCCAGTATCGTTTAGCAAACTCCAGGCACTTACGTTTGTGGTGAAATGACAGGAAAGGCTTTTTTTCTGGCATGCCTTCCAAATAATTTGTTGGCATGGAGGTGACATCTAATGGTAGTTTTGGAGACTTGATGACCCCAAGATGCTACTTTCCTCTGTAATTCTCCAACAGTGATCCTTTTTTGCCTCTCTTACCATCCTCCTCACTGTACGTGGGGGCAAAATAAACTTGGGTCCTCTTCCAGGCAAGTTTGTAACAGTTCCAGTTGCTTTGAACTTTTTAAGTATTGCCCTAACGGTAGATATGGGCATTTTCAGGTGAGTAGCTATTTTTTTATAGCCATTCCCTGACTTATGAAGCTCAAAAACACTTTTCCCTCATTTGATTTGTGTGTTCTCTTATCTTTCCCATGTTGATGTATGAATAAGGGAATATGGCCTCTGTGTCACCTCATATTTATACCCAGTGAAACAGGAAGTCTGATGTTTACAGTCAATATCATACATCCTTCATAGTAAGCCTCGAATGCTCTCTACGGCAGAATTCCAAGCCCTTATAGCTTTAGCCCTGGCACCATGCATGCAAGCTATAGAGAGCTCCATATAATATCAATAGAATGGAATAATTTTTATTTTCCCTTTAGGGAGCTTCAGTTGTAGCCACCAGAAACAAAAAAGACATAGACAGCGGGGCAGACCCACAACACACAAACAAACATATCAAATAAAGACATTCAATAGAATCATTGCATTAATCAAACTAATTAAGTGAATTAAAGTGGAATACAGCCATGATTAAAAATAGCCCCCGCTGTCCCGAGATGTCCAGTGTGATTAAGCAGTCCAACACACAAACTCCGCCTCCACGACTTTCCTCCATAAACACAACTTTCCTCCATGCACACAGTGTTGCAGTCCCTGTATCAATTTTCAATTCAATTCAATTTTATTTATATAACGCTTTTCACAGATGACTGTCACAAAGACGCTTTACAGAACAGAAAGGGGAGGAAAGGGGAAATGGGAAATGCCAGCTCTAAGCCCCCAGATAGCAGAGGTAAAAACTCTAGTAGGAGAGAAAACCCTCATACTGTGGCGAGAAAAAACTCCCCGATGGGAAGAAATCTCGAGAGGAACCCGGCTATTGGGGGGATGCCCATCCTCCACTGGCCTATGGGTTGATTATGTCATAGGGAGGTATTCTATTCTGATGACTCCATCATGTAGAGATTAGCAGTGGCAGGTGGGGGGCGCCTAGCTGGTCTTGGGCTGAAGCTCCGGGCAGGTGCCCAGAGCAGGGAAGAGGAAAAAAGAAAAAAAACATTGTTAGGGGGTTCAGATGGTAGCAGAACAAGCGCAGCAGGAGAGACAGAGGTGTCTGCTGCGATAAGGAAACCCCGGCAGAATAAGGCTATGGCAGCATAGCTAAGGGCTAAACAGAGGCAGGGGCCAATACAGCCATGAGGGCAGGCTTGAGACAGTCACCACTAGACCATGTAAATCCCGCGCAGCTAGACCAATGAGGGAATAGCCCGGAGCGAAGGTTTAAGCGTGATATGTTCCGCTGTTGCTGTGGGAAAAGGTAAAAGTGTTGAAATGTTACTGTTATTACAACCGAATGAGACTGCTTCTTTAAATTCGCGGGATCAGCTAGTAATGGACCACGTGTCAGAGACAATAGTACCACTTTGCCTCCCGCTCTAGTCTGGTTTGCAGGCTGACTCCAGCTTACCCAAAAAGGCAGCCTGTGTATATTATATTAACGGTCAGCCACCAACGCTGATTCCATACTCGTATAAATCTGACTCCAATTTAATTATTAGTATATAATTTAAGATGTAGAATTTATAATTGATTTGTTAAGGTACTCTCGTACTCTTGAGCCTGTTCTCTGAACTGGATGCGCCGGTTCCACCGAGTGCTACATACGGCCGTTTATGTACACCACTCACGGCTGACTAGATGTCTCCATTTATCTCAGAGGTTGCGGAGGAGGCCACTTCATAAGGTATAGCCTATCTTAAAGGCTCAGGGACCCGAGAAGATAATATTGGCAACGTCCGTTCTCAACATGTATAAAAGGCATGCGGAGATGATCTAACTTAAGACAGAGTTCTACGGGTGCAATACACCGTGATACATTAAGCTTAACTAGTCAATCTCCCTAGATCAGCAGAGGGGGAAATCCAGACTGAGGAAATCAATCAACTCATTACCGTGTTAACAGAGATAGAATGTCTTTTTCAGAGAAACCACACAAATCAAGTTTTACAGTTTACCAGGTAGGTTCTTTACTTTAAAATAATCAAATCATAGTTACAAATTACAACACAACATATTAAAAATAGAGTATAGAAAAATATTAAATCATACCTGGCAATTCACTACACACAATACACAGAGTGAGATGTGCGGGAGAGTCTGATTACAGCTTCCCCCGAGTTCTCTGTTTCCTATGATAAGCCCAAATTCTGTGTTTGATCTGGCTGTGGACGATCGTAAAACCATAAACTGGCCAGAGGACTAATATTGCACCTTTCGTCCCCTCCAAGGGGGGTTTGGCAGAAAGAGTTTCCTGTGGTATAATTCCACAGTGGTAGTTTACTCCTGAGTTATGAAATATATATTTCCTCCATGTTGACCATGTAGGAAATATATGCCATTGCACCACACACACCAAGACCATCAAAACGATATCAAACATGAATAGGTCTACGTTCGTGTTGTCATGAGAATCCCATCTCTGCGTAGTTTTCAAATGTGATTAACATTAATGCCACAAACAGTCCCAGGATTCCTGTTGAAGAACATTACATTATACCCTAGTTTCCCCTGTTCAGTCAGGTACATTAACTGTGTGTATTTATTCATGTAACACTGAGAAACTGAACAATATATATTTGTTCCTCTGGAAAAAGAGTGTACAATGTATGTTCCAGTGTCAGGACTATTTCCAGTATATACTGTACAATGTAGCATAAATATTCATCACATTTTAAGGTTTTTAAGCTTTAGGAAGACCAACGCAGTCTGTACTGTTATACCATGCTGTGATTTGAATGAAAGGGATGTGGTCCGCTCAGTGACGTCAGGCGGGGGCAGTCTTGCATTGTCCGTGCGCGGGAGTTTTAAACAGATCAAAGTCTCTCCCAGGATCATAAAATCCTAGGACATTCTCGGACACCGTAAACCTTAGGCCAGATGGTCTCAGCAAACATCCTGGCACCAGACACGTGACTTTACAGCTCTCAAAGATTACAAAGCCCGGTATTGTGTTCTTAGGTGCTCTGGGGTGTCAATTCCTGTCTTACAACCATGACCGGTCGAGCTTAACACAACACTACCAATAATGATCCAGTGACAGCACTGACCGCTCAGTCCACCAGAGACTCTATAGCTAATGCCAGCCACCCACTCCTGCCCCTCAACTATAGGACAGACTAAAAAGATGAGTTTTAAGCCTAGCTTTAAATAGACTGACAGTGTCTGCACCCCAAACATGAGCAGGCAATTTGTTCCATAGGAGAGGAGCACGATAGGAAAAGGCTCTACCACCTATGGTACTTTTAGCTATTTTAGGAATAACAAGGAGGCCTGCGCCCTGCGAATGGAGCGTTCGTGAGGGATTATAAGGGAAAAGTAAATCCCTTAAATATATCAATGAGAGTGAAAATCCAGTGATGCCATGACAAAGAATGTGGAGGCTGCCAACGACATGCAAGCAGTAAGCCCCGCTAACCAAATTTGTTTTTGATTCTGTGTAAGTTTAAGGCGGCAGTGGCAGTGTAGTATAATGGTTAAGGAACAGGACTTGTAACCGAAAGGTTGCAGGTTCGATTCCCAGCCGGACACTGCCGTTGTACCCTTGAGCAAGGTACTTAACCTGAATTGCTTCAGTATATATCCAGCTGTATGAATGGATAAATGTAATAAGAAGTTGTGTAAGTCGCTCTGGATAAGAGCGTCTGCTAAATGCCTGTAATGTAATGTAAAAAGGCCCGAATCATCACCTAGGAGAAGTGTCCTAATCATCACCTAGGAGAAGCGTCCGTGGGGATATGTCTATTAAAGGGGACATAGGACCAGCTGCCGGTCTTTTGTGTTGCTAATTTAAAATAGCTTCACCTGAGTGAATTAGCCCTGCAAGCAGCTGAGTGCAATCGGGAAATTAGCAAATAGTGTATAAGCTAAAGCAGAAGCTGCCGTAAAATGGCAGCCTCATCGTCAATTTGTCTGACTTGACTGTCTGTTCCTTCTGGTCGCTCACTATAACTTGTCTTATCACCCCCTACCATGTGTCTAACCCCCATTCCTCTGTGCTCTATGCCTCACTCCAGGAGGCTCAACCACCGCAGGCGCTGTCCGGCTAACCTGGCCTGCCCACCCCTGTCCTCTCATAAGGAACTCTCAGTGGTGGGTGGACTATGGAACTGTCGGTCAGCCGTCCAGAAAGGTGACTTCATCACTGCTTATGCCAAGATGAAGTCTCTCCACTTCCTGGCTCTCACTGAGACCTGGATCACCCCCGATAACACAGCCACTCCAGCTGCTCTGTCTGCTGGCTACTCCTTCTCCCACACCCCCATGGCCTCTAGCCGAGGCGGGGGTACTGGTTTGCTCATTTCCACGTCCTGGAAATTCTCTACTCCCACTGTACACTGCCTGAATATCTCTTCCTTTGAGTTTCATGCAGTCACTGTAACTTAATACACCCATCTGCACTTAACATTGTTGTTCTCTATCGCCCTCCAGGTCCGCTCGGCACTTTTCTGGATGAACTGGACACTCTCCTGAGCTCCTTCCCTGAGGATGGTACCCCTGTAATCCTACTGGGAGACTTCAACCTCCAACCAGAGAGTTCCCAGCTATCCAGTGTCGCCTCACTCCTCCAGTCCTTCGCCCTCACTCAGTCCCCATCCCCTGCCACCCACAAGGCTGGTAACCAACTAGACCTTGTACTCACCAGGAGTTGCGCCAAGTCTGAACACACGGTGACTCCGCTCCACGTATCTGACCATTTGTTGTTTCATTCTCTCTCTCTCCTGCCCACTCTCCCTCAACTCCGCTAACAACCCACCCACAGTTATGTTTAGGATACATCTCCGCACCCTCTCGCACTCCTCTCTCACTACTTCTGCTCTCTCTGCACTTTCTCCTGCTGCTTCCTTTGCTAAAATGCCTATTGATGTTGCCACCTCCATGTTTAACTCATGCCTCTCTCAGTCTCTCAACTCACTATGACCTCTTGTTTCCAAACCAGCTCGACCATCACCCCCCTCCCCGTGGCTGGCGGATTCTCTCAGATCCAGCAGAACCATGCTGCGAGCCGCTGAGAGAAAGTAGAGGAAATCCAGATCCCCAGATGACCTGGCCTCCTATCACACTCTGCTGGCAGCCTTCACATCTGCAACTACATCGGCTAAGACTTAATTTTTTCAGTCCAAAATTAATGCATGTATATCCAAACTCTTTTCCATCTTCTCCTCCTTGCTTATCCCCCCTCCACCCCCTTCACCCTCCTCCCTCTCTGCAGATGACTTCCTGACCCACTTTGAGGGGAAGGTGGCCACGATTTGGAACTCCTTCATGCAAACGGTGACACTCCACCATACTGAACCCATCGATACACTGCCATCCTTCAAGATTCTGGAGGACGCAGATGTGCTCCAGCTGGTGATGCACTATCGCGCAACCATCTGTCCACTGGACCCCATACCTTCAGCAGTCCTTCAGTCTATATCCGCTGAGCTCCTTCCACATCTGTCCTCCATTATCAACACCTCCCAGACCTGTGGCCATGTTCCTGCAGCCTATAAAACTACCCGTGTAACCCCACTCCTTAAAAAACCTAGCTTGGACCCCTCTGATGTCAGGAACTACCGTCCTGTATCTCTCTTGCCTTTCCTGTCCAAAACTCTTGAACAAGCTGTCCTTAACCAACTGTCTGTTTTTCTCCACCAGAACAACCTGCTTGACCCGCATCAGTCCGGCTTCAGATCCAGCCATTCCACTGAAACTGCTCTCCTGGTCGTGACGGAGGCACTCGCCACTGCTAGAGCCTCCTCCCTCTCCTCTGTTCTGATTCTCCTTGACCTGTCTGCGGCGTTCAACATGGTCAACCACAAACTCCTGATCCCCACACTCACTGAGATTGGCATTTCTGGGACTGCCCTCTCTTGGTTTGTTTCGTATCTCACTGATAGATCCTATCAAGTCTCCTGGAAGGGTTCCGTCTCTGCACCCCATCCCCTGTCTACAGGAGTCCCACAGGGATCTGTTCTGGGTCCTCTGCTGTTCTCTATTTATACTAAGTCTCTTGGTTCAGTAATTAAATCACATGGCTTCTCATACCATAGCTATGCTGATGATACTCAACTATTCCTCTCTTTCCCTCCCTCTACCCCACAGGTTAAGGAGAGTGAAATCTCTGAGTGGATGGCTACCCATCACCTGAAGCTCAACCTTGACAAGACAGAGCTTCTCTTCATGCCATACAAGACCTCCCCATTACATGACCTCTCCATCACCATTGACGGGACCATGGTGGCTGCCTCCCACTCTGCAAGGAACCTGGGGGTGGTCCTGGACGACCAGCTGGACTTCAAAGAGCACATCAGGGCGACGGCACGGTCCTGCAGGTTCCTCCTGTACAACACCAGGAGGATTGGACCGTACCTGACCACCTACTCCACCCAGATTCTTGTCCAGACCATGGTCACCTCACAACTGGACTACTGCAACTCCCCGCTCGCAAGCCTACCAGCCTGCGCCATTCTGCCTCTTCAACTGATCCAGAATGCAGCTGCCCGGCTTGTGTTCAACCTCCCGAAATTTTCCCATGTAACCCCCCTGCTGAGGTCACTCCACTGGCTGCCAGTTGCAGCCAGGATCAGGTTCAAAGTTCTGACCCTGGCCTACACTGCAGCCAATAGGACAGGCCCCGCCTACCTGCAGGACTTAATCCAGAACTATGTTCCTGCTCGACCACTTCGCTGTTCTACAGCAGGGTGACTCGCACTTCCCCCCCTCCGTGTCAACGGCTCTCGCTCGTCCCGACTGTGGAGCTCTTCCACCCTAGCTCCCCAGTGGTGGAATGAACTTCCCATTCCCCTTTGTTCTATTCTAACCCTGCCTGCGTTCCATCATGGCCTGAAGAGACACCTTTTCAGACTCCACCTTGACTGATATTCTAACCTAGGACCTCATGGTACTAGTTCCCTGTGTTTTCTTGTCTGTTTGTTATAGATTATAATAGTATTTAAAATAGAAGTGTCGTATAGCTGATTTACCCACAGCTTACTGTGAACTACATTCAACGTTCATTACTAGGGATAGCTGCTACATTATGGGAAGGATGTGCTTTGTCTTATCTGTTCTGTAGTGACTTCGATGACATTTCTGTATGCACTTATTGTATGTCGCTTTGGATAAAAGCATCTGCTAAATGACTGTAATGTAATGTAATGACATGAAGCACTCGGTAAAGTGGGTCTGGTTCGTTAGCTTTTTACCTTAAATGAGATATGGGGGTGCGTTCAAATCTCAAATCGACCCGTATTTGCTGGAAAAAGAAATTGAAGTTTGCCGTTTCTCCACTAGGGCGCAGCCATCTTGGACCAACTGCGGTTGTGACGTCACATAGGCCGCATTTACACTGCAGGTCTTGATGCCCAGTTCCGATTTTTAGCCTATATCCGATTTTTTTGACCGCCTGTTTACATCTACTTTTGAAAGTGACCCATATCCGACACCTGTGTTTACACTTGCTTAACACTTGAAACAACCCGCATGCGTACAAGAGGGTTTGGTTACCGAAAGGAAAAAACGAAAGTAAACAACCAGCCGGCACTTTCTCGCAATGGACGCAAACGAGACCGAAATAATAATTCAAACAATTGCTTATTCCGAAGCATCTTTAGAGGTCCGCAAAATATTGGTCAGATTTTAAGGCGGAGAAGAAAGAGGAGAGCCCTTATTGCAGCCTGGGCGTATGCGGCAATGATCGCTGCTACATCGGTTCAGAGGGATGTGTGGATGCGGGAAAGGACTCAAGATTGGTGGGATCGTGTTGTTGGAACCTTTGACCAGGAACAATGGGTCAACAACTTTCGAATGCGGAGAGAAACATTCGACATGTACGTCATTAAAATGCAAAAAAGTACAAGATCGTCGCATTTTCAATGACGTGAGAATCACAATGACAGGGAATATCCGATCTGTCCGTTTAGATGGCAGTCGCATTGGCAGATATCCGATTAATATCAGATTTATTTCCACATATGATTGAGGCCTGAAACGGATCTGAGAATATCCGATTCCATGTGCTTTTTTCCTGTTTACACGTTCATAATACATATCCGATCTGTGCCACGTGAGCAAAAAATCGGAATTGGGTCACTTTTACCAGGTAGTGTAAAGGCAGCCTAAGTTGGTTCGTCTCAGCTGCTCAATGTATTCCTATGGGAAAATAGCTGCCTTTCAATGAGCTCAACGATGTATCATGAGGAAAAAATAAAACAAAAAACGCACGGACGGTCCTTCTGTATTGCGCTGAGATGCTCAAATGAGTATTACCGAACAAAAAAAAAAACCAGGAAGATTGTATTGAGTTAGGGTTAGGGTGTTCGAAGGCCAGTATCATTGAATATATCATTGAAATTATTTATGCCGCTTTCTTGCCATTTCGGGTAAATAAAAGGTTTATTCACAGAAAGAAGTTTGTAATTGTAAAAGATAGGTGAGAGTTGCCATATTAAAGAATGTTGTGTTATCTTTTCCATTATTCGCCATGTAGAAACCAAATTTGAGATAATTGGGCTATATTGAAGTTTGCAACGTTTTAAGGGTATGTTTGAAAAAATAAAATGTTGCAATCTATGTGGGGCTACAAAACTTCCTTCAAGCGGACGCCACCAGGTGGAACCAGGTAGGGCGGAGAACAAAGGAATATGAGGTAATGAGGTAAGGCTGAACCACCTTTAGACTTTTTGTGCTGAAGAGTTAAGAATTTGCTGTTAAAAATGTCCTTTTCCAAATATAATTGGACAATGCAGAGTTAAGTTTATCCCTGTATCCTTTAGGAGGAGCAAGAGGTATCATTGAACTAATATAATTTACTCTGGGTAAAACATTCATTTTAATTGTGGAAATTTGGGTCTGAAGAGAGTTTGGAAAATGATTCCATTTACTCAAATCTGCCACAATCTGACTTAAAATGTTAGTGAAATTGTTCATCTTGTGAAGTGAGGGATAGATTCCTATACCGAGAGTTATTATGGCATTGGGTTGTTTGTATGTGGTTCCCTCTGCTGGCATGTGACATGCAGAGGTCTGGCTATACACTGTCCCGTCTGGATATAGGGAAAACTCCACTTCTCAACACAATGACGGACAGCAGGTCATACCTTCAGATCTTGATAAGGTGTCTTACTGATAACAAGGATGGTGAAGAGAAATATTGATTAGGTAACAGTTTTTTTCCATAAAAAGACATCCAAATACTTTACTGAATGAGTTATCATTTGGTGGTCCTACCTTAAAAGGATAGTTCGGAATTTTGGACATAATGTCTCAATTACAACTTACCCATGATGTAGTTGATTGATGGAAACCATTTTCAGCTAATTCCATGCTGTCCTTCTCTTGGACATAGACACGTTGCTAATGCTAGCACAACTCTATGGTAACCGGTAACATCCACTACCAAACGCACTTAAACACTCCACAGTGCACCCAAAGCAAATAAAATACGACGACAGTCTATCGGGGTTATTTTGAGTGTTTATACCATCATTTTTGAAGTCAAACTATTGTTAAATCCTTTACTTTGTGCTGACCTATATTCTCTGTGGAAGTACGGCGGCAGAGCGATATTTTACGTTGCCTACGAATGTAGTGCCGGCACTGGTCGACTACAACAATAAAGAAGAGCAACAAGTTGCAATGGTTCACTCCGACCATGTGTTTCCATACTGTTCCAGTGTAATTTACAGCTAAATCTAGTCCCACCCCCCAATTCCCATAGAGATCCATTCAAATGCAGAGACGTTATAGTATCACTTGTAAGAGCAGCAGAAAATAAGATATCAAGAGTCTTTTGATGTTGTTGGGTCACAGACATCAGGAAGTCATGGCATGCAAAGGACATGTGACCAAATATAAAAAATGTAAAGGCACAGTCAACTTAGTGTATGTAAACTTCGGACCCACTGGAATTGTGATATAGTAAATTAAAAGTGAAATAATCTGTCTGTAAACAATTGTTGGAAAAATTACTTGTGACATGCACAAAGTAGATGTCCTAACTGACTTGCCAACACTATAGTTTGCTAACATAAAATCTGTGGAGTGGTTATCCTCCTCTTTTTTTACAGCAACACCCTGGGTGGATTCCAATCACTTATTTTATCTGTCCTCTTCTCCTCTGTCCTCACCTGACCTGGAAATCAATCGAGGTTCGCCATCTTTTAAGGACATTCCAAACCGCTAAATTCTCCATGGAGGAGTGAGGAGTGGGGAATAAGGAGGCTCCTGGAGGATGCTTCAGTGAGAAAAAAGTGTAGCCTTTGCGGAAGCCTTCGAACATGTGACGTGTATAAATTATCCACCACTCTCCACATCTGCTACGTCACAGTCACACCCCTACACAAATGCAATTTTACCGTTCTTTTCCATTTATTATAAAGCGCTAATCCATAATGACACTCGTTCTCAATAACTAACAAAAGCACCGTTTATTCATGAAAAAATAGGTTAAAAAGCATTATAGTTAAGCACGTGAGCATAACGAGTGATGCTGACGCTTCATTGAGCATTGGACTTTCCAATTGCCTAATGCATGTTGCCTCGTTTCCTCGCGTCCTCCATTGGGCGGAGCTAAGGAGCGAGGAAAGGACACGAGGAGAGGATGCAAGGAGTAAAAATAGGCGATTGGAATGCACCCCCTGTTGTTTTCATCGTGTGTAAGGTGGACTGGACCATTCACAATCTGTAACAGGACCAGGGAGACGGTGGCTTATGGAAAACGGGCATTATTGTTTTCCACACAGCCTATTAAATTCGTAAAATATTCAGTTAAAAACTTGTTGCTGCACGCGAAGTTTTTGAGTAAAACCAATCCTACCTCCCCTTCCTATTTCCCTCCTGTGCGACCACCTCGTGTTGTTTTTTAAACCCATTCATTTGTTAGAAGTTGGGGCATTTTTGAAGAGATCTCAATTCGCCATGACAGTGGAGGTAAGTTACACGGGTATCGTCGAAATGTATCGATACAAAATGTTTTTTTTGTTGTTATTTCGCTTTTTTCTGTTGCATTGCAATTGCTTGTAGTTCTTGTACAGCTTACAGAACGCTAACTTCGGCTGCCTTTTGCATTGTGTCTTTGTAGCCTCGTAACCTGACCATTTTCAAACCAGCCTGCATGTATATTCGTTCTATCAACGCTGCACATTAGTATAGCCTACTTTGATTAACTATCAGCAGAAAGAAAGTACGGCTTTATCAGCAGATTCCCAATTCTGCGGTATACCAAGTCTGTTTCCTTTATTGCCTGGGGGCAGGGTTTCTCAAGCACGGTCCTGGGCTACGTCCCAATACTCGAAAAATGCACCCTCCTTTCCTCCTCTACCACCTCATCTACTCCGTGACCCGGAAACGGATCTTTGTGTTTTAATTTAATGTTGCTGATTGCATATTAATGGTTACATATTAATTAATGTCTAGACACAAACCGCAATGTCAGGTACATTGTATACTGTACATGCAAATACTTGTACTCGAAACGTTCAGGTAGTTTTGCATACTTCCGGGTAGGAGAGGAGTGGTTGTGGGGGAGTGGAGGAAGGGAGGTGGGTTAGGGTTAGTTTTAGGGTTGTTTATACAGTCTATGGGTGGGACGCACCCCTGGGCCTGTGCCTATCCGGGGTATCAAACTCAAATCCAGGCGTCTGTTGGTTTTATGTTTTTTTTCTGGAGTCAGTTAAAGCTTTGAAAAGAAGGTGTAAATTAAATTTTTTTTAAATTTATTATTATTTAAACAAAATAAATTGTCATTTCCAACCCCACCTGGATTTGGAAATGTCCAATCTGCAAACTATGTACAAACCTGCATATATACGCCCCCTGCTTCTGGCTTGGGATAGTGAAGACCGCTCACATTTCTGCTGCAGTTGGCTGGTGGTGTGGTGCGCAGGTCTGGCATGGTGCAGTTTGCAGGTCTGGCATGGTGCAGTTTGCTGGTCTGGCATGGTGCAGTTTGCTGGTCTGGCATGGTGCAGTTTGCTGGTCTGGCATGGTGCAGTTTGCTGGTCTGGCATGGTGCAGTTTGCCGGCATCCACACTTACACAATGTAGGGGTCCACTCAGTTCCCCAGTCGTTTGGTCTCATTAATATGTGTGAATGTGCATGTAGCGTGTTTATGTGTGAATGTGCATATAGCGTGTTTATATGTGAATATTTACGTAGCATGGTTATGTGTGCGAATGTGCGTGTAGCATGTATATGTGTGAATGTGCATGTAGCATGTTTATATGTGAATGTGCATGTAGCCTGTTGTGTTTATGTGTGAATATGTGCGTCGCATGTTTGTGTGAGTGCATGTAGCGTGTTTATATGTGAATATTTGTGTAGCGTTTTTATGTGTGAATTGTAGGTGCACGCTTGACTGACTATCAGCTCAGCGTGTGTGACTGACTGCATCGGCTTGTTGTGTGTGACTGACCGTATTGGCTTGGCGTGTGTGACTGACTGTATTGGCTTGTTGTGTGTGACTGACCGTATTGGCTTGGCGTGTGTGACTGACCGTATTGGCTTGGCATGGCTTGTTGTGTGTGACTGACCGTATTGGCTTGTGTGTGACTGACCGTATTGGCTTGGTCTGTGTGACTGACCGTATTGGCTTGGCGTGTGTGACTGACCGTATTGGCTTGTTGTGTGTGACTGACTGTATTGGCTTGGCGTGTGTGACTGACTGTATTGGCTTGGCGTGTGTGACTGACCGTATTGGCTTGGTGTGTGTGACTGACCGTATTGGCTTGGTGTGTGTGACTGACCGTATTGGCTTGGTGTGTGTGACTGACCGTATTGGCTTGGCGTGTGTGACTGACCGTATTGGCTTGTTGTGTGTGACTGACTGTATTGGCTTGTTGTGTGTGACTGACTGTATTGGCTTGTTGTGTGTGACTGACTGTATTGGCTTGGCGTGTGTGACTGACCGTATTGGCTTGGTGTGTGTGACTGACCGTATTGGCTTGGCGTGTGTGACTGACTGCATCGGCTTGGCGTGTGTGACTGACCGTATTGGCTTGGTGTGTGTGACTGACCGTATTGGCTTGGTGTGTGTGACTGACCGTATTGGCTTGGCGTGTGTGACTGACCGTATTGGCTTGGTGTGTGTGACTGACCGTATTGGCTTGGCGTGTGTGACTGACTGTATTGGCTTGTTGTGTGTGACTGACTGTATTGGCTTGGCGTGTGTGACTGACCGTATTGGCTTGGTGTGTGTGACTGACCGTATTGGCTTGGCGTGTGTGACTGACCGTATTGGCTTGTTGTGTGTGACTGACCGTATTGGCTTGGCGTGTGTGACTGACTGTATTGGCTTGTTGTGTGTGACTGACTGTATTGGCTTGTTGTGTGTGACTGACTGTATTGGCTTGGCGTGTGTGACTGACTGTATTGGCTTGGCGTGTGTGACTGACCGTATTGGCTTGGTGTGTGTGACTGACCGTATTGGCTTGGCGTGTGTGACTGACTGCATCGGCTTGGCGTGTGTGACTGACCGTATTGGCTTGGTGTGTGTGACTGACCTTATTGGCTTGGTGTGTGTGACTGACCGTATTGGCTTGGCGTGTGTGACTGACTGTATTGGCTTGTTGTGTGTGACTGACTGTATTGGCTTGGCGTGTGTGACTGACCGTATTGGCTTGGTGTGTGTGACTGACCGTATTGGCTTGGTGTGTGTGACTGACCGTATTGGCTTGGCGTGTGTGACTGACTGTATTGGCTTGTTGTGTGTGACTGACCGTATTGGCTTGGCGTGTGTGACTGACTGTATTGGCTTGGCGTGTGTGACTGACCGTATTGGCTTGGTGTGTGTGACTGACTGTATTGGCTTGGCGTGTGTGACTGACTGCATTGGCTTGGTGTGTGTGACTGACTGTATTGGCTTGGCGTGTGTGACTGACTGTATTGGCTTGGCGTGTGTGACTGACCGTATTGGCTTGGCGTGTGTGACTGACTGTATTGGCTTGGCGTGTGTGACTGACCGTATTGGCTTGGCGTGTGTGACTGACTGTATTGGCTTGGTGTGTGTATTGCAGGAGGTGTGTGTGACTGACCGTATTGGCTTGGCGTGTGTGACTGACTGCATTGGCTTGGCATGTGTATTGCAGGAGGTGTGTGTGACTGACTGCATTGGCTTGGCGTGTGTATTGCAGGAGGTGTGTGTGACTGACTGTATTGGCTTGGCGTGTGTATTGCAGGAGGTGTGTGTGACTGACTGTATTGGCTTGGCGTGTGTATTGCAGGAGGTGTGTGTGACTGACTGTATTGGCTTGGCGTG
>CM056396.1:25648958-25651458 GCA_029718625.1 Synaphobranchus kaupii | reverse complement strand
GGAGGAGGCGGAGTTTCACTGTGACAGGGGGCGGAGCCTGTGGTTCCCTTCAAGGAGCCCCACCCACGGGGGTGTGTCCAGGAGTCCCTGGCATAAGTCTGACCTCACTCTGCAGAGGGGCGGGACCAAGGGATGGGGTGGGACAGCTGATTCGGAGGAGGACGAGCACAGTGCTTTACACAGGCGGGCCAAAAACATACAGCATAACAAAGCTTTGGTAAAAAGCGCTAGAGCATACAGCATAACAAAGCTATGGTAAAAAGCGCTAGAGCATACAGCATAACAAAGCTATGGTAAAAAGCGCTAGAGCATACAGCATAACAAAGCTTTGGTAAAAAGTGCTAGAGCATACAGCATAACAAAGCTATGGTAAAAAGCGCTAAAGCATACAGCATAACAAAGCTATGGTAAAAAGTGCTAGAGCATACAGCATAACAAAGCTATGGTAAAAAGCGCTAAAGCATACAGCATAACAAAGCTATGGTAAAAAGCGCTAGAGCATACAGCATAACAAAGCTATGGTAAAAAGCGCTAAAGCATACAGCATAACAAAGCTATGGTAAAAAGCGCTAAAGCATACAGCATAACAAAGCTATGGTAAAAAGCGCTAAAGCATACAGCATAACAAAGCTTTGGTAAAAAGCGCTAAAGCATACAGCATAACAAAGCTTTGGTAAAAAGCGCTAAAGCATACAGCATAACAAAGCTATGGTAAAAAGCGCTAGAGCATACAGCATAACAAAGCTTTGGTAAAAAGTGCTAGAGCATACAGCATAACAAAGCTATGGTAAAAAGCGCTAAAGCATACAGCATAACAAAGCTATGGTAAAAAGCGCTAGAGCATACAGCATAACAAAGCTATGGTAAAAAGTGCTAGAGCATACAGCATAACAAAGCTATGGTAAAAAGCGCTAAAGCATACAGCATAACAAAGCTATGGTAAAAAGCGCTAGAGCATACAGCATAACAAAGCTATGGTAAAAAGCGCTAGAGCATACAGCATAACAAAGCTATGGTAAAAAGTGCTAGAGCATACAGCATAACAAAGCTATGGTAAAAAGCGCTAGAGCATACAGCATAACAAAGCTATGGTAAAAAGCGCTAGAGCATACAGCATAACAAAGCTTTGGTAAAAAGCGCTAGAGCATACAGCATAACAAAGCTATGGTAAAAAGCGCTAGAGCATACAGCATAACAAAGCTATGGTAAAAAGCGCTAGAGCATACAGCATAACAAAGCTTTGGTAAAAAGTGCTAGAGCATACAGCATAACAAAGCTATGGTAAAAAGCGCTAAAGCATACAGCATAACAAAGCTATGGTAAAAAGTGCTAGAGCATACAGCATAACAAAGCTATGGTAAAAAGCGCTAAAGCATACAGCATAACAAAGCTATGGTAAAAAGCGCTAGAGCATACAGCATAACAAAGCTATGGTAAAAAGCGCTAGAGCATACAACATAACAAAGCTTTGGTAAAAAGCGCTAGAGCATACAGCATAACAAAGCTTTGGTAAAAAGCGCTAAAGCATACAGCATAACAAAGCTTTGGTAAAAAGCGCTAAAGCATACAGCATAACAAAGCTATGGTAAAAAGCGCTAGAGCATACAGCATAACAAAGCTATGGTAAAAAGCGCTAAAGCATACAGCATAACAAAGCTATGGTAAAAAGCGCTAGAGCATACAGCATAACAAAGCTATGGTAAAAAGCGCTAGAGCATACAGCATAACAAAGCTATGGTAAAAAGCGCTAGAGCATACAGCATAACAAAGCTATGGTAAAAAGCGCTAAAGCATACAGCATAACAAAGCTATGGTAAAAAGCGCTAGAGCATACAGCATAACAAAGCTATGGTAAAAAGCGCTAGAGCATACAGCATAACAAAGCTATGGTAAAAAGCGCTAAAGCATACAGCATAACAAAGCTATGGTAAAAAGCGCTAAAGCATACAGCATAACAAAGCTATGGTAAAAAGCGCTAGAGCATACAGCATAACAAAGCTATGGTAAAAAGTGCTAGAGCATACAGCATAACAAAGCTATGGTAAAAAGCGCTAAAGCATACAGCATAACAAAGCTATGGTAAAAAGCGCTAGAGCATACAGCATAACAAAGCTATGGTAAAAAGCGCTAAAGCATACAGCATAACAAAGCTATGGTAAAAAGCGCTAGGGCATACAGCATAACAAAGCTATGGTAAAAAGCGCTAAAGCATACAGCATAACAAAGCTATGGTAAAAAGCGCTAAAGCATACAGCATAACAAAGCTATGGTAAAAAGCGCTAAAGCATACAGCATAACAAAGCTATGGTGAAAAGTGCTAGAGCATACAGCATAACAAAGCTTTGGTAAAAAGCGCTAAATCATACAGCATAACAAAGCTATGGTAAAAAGCGCTAGAGCATACAGCATAACAAAGCTATGGTAAAAAGCGCTAGAGCATACAGCATAACAAAGCTTTGGTAAAAAGCGCTAGAGCATACAGCATAACAAAGCTATGGTA
>CM056396.1:25621458-25643958 GCA_029718625.1 Synaphobranchus kaupii | reverse complement strand
CCCACACAAGCCCACACAAGCCCACACACGCCCATACACACCCACACACACGCCCATACACGACCACACACACGCCCGCACACGCCCATACACACGCCCACACACGCCCATACACGCCCATACACACGCCCACACATGCCCGTACCCACACACACGCCCATACACACCCATACACACGCCCATACACGCACATACACACACATGCACACGCCCATACACGCCCATACACACCCATACACACCCACACACACGCCCACACACGCCCATACACACCCACACACCCGTCCATACACGCACATACACACACATGCACACGCCCATACACACCCATACACACCCACACACACGCCCATACACACCCACACACACGCCCATACACACCCATACACACACCCATACACGCCCATACACACACCCATACACGCCCATACACACCCACACGCCCCACACACACCCACGCACACGCCCATACACACGCCCATACACGCCCATACACACCCACACACACGCCCATACACACGCCCATACATGCCCACACACACGCCCATACACACGCCCGTACACACACCCACACACGCCCACACACACCCACACACAAGCCCATACACGCCCATATACACACACACACACACGCCCATATACACACACACACACACACACACGCCCATACACACACACACACACGCCCATACACACCCACACACACACGCCCATACACACCCACACACACACACCCACACACAAGCCCATACACGCCCATATACACACACACACACACGCCCATATACACACACACACACACACACACGCCCATACACACACACACACACGCCCATACACACCCACACACACACGCCCATACACACCCACACACACACGCCCATACACACACACACACACACACATTGTATGTGTAAGGTTGGTTTGAGCATGAGCCAGGTGTATTGTGGGTGTTCTCCAGGTGGATGGGGAGAAGCGGGCAGGAAGGCGAAGGCACCGCGGGTGTCCCAGAATCCCGCTCCCGGTGGAGGCTGTCACTCAGGAGGACCTGGCCAATGTGGCCAAAACCCGCAATGACAAGATCTGGCACAAAGATGTGCGTGCGTGCGGTGTGTGTGTGTGTGTGTGTGTGTGTGTGTGTGCGCGTGTGTGTCGGTGCGTGTGTGTGTGCGCGCGTGTGTGTGCGTGTGCGTGTGTGCGTGTACATGTCTGTTTGTGTGTGTGTGTGTTTGCGCGCATGTGCGTGCGTGTGTGCATGCGTGTTTACAGTATGTATCTTTCCCTCGCCTCTCTCAGGGTACTGCGTGTCACCAGTGTAGGCAGAAGACTCTGGACACTAAGACGGTGTGCAGGGGTACTTCCTGTCGGGGCAGGAGGGGGCAGTTCTGTGGGCCCTGCCTTCGTAACCGCTATGGCGAGGAAGTGAAGGACGCCCTGCTCGACCCTGTAAGTTACCCCACACCCATACACGCCCATACACGCCCATACACACGCCCGCACACGCCCACACACGCCCACACACGCACACGCCCACTGTAAGTTACCCCAAAACCCTCTCACCGCAAAACCCTGTCACCACATTCTGGGCTGTTGTGTATCTGATTTTGGGGTGCTGAGGCACTCTGTTTTCAGGGTTCTGATTGGCTGATTGGGTGGTATATTTGGGGTGCTGATTGGGTGGTATATTTGGGGGGGTTGATTGGGTGGTATATTTGGGGGGCTGATTGGGTGTTATATTTGGGGTGCTGATTGGGTGTTATATTTGGGGTGCTGATTGGGTGGTATATTTGGGGTGCTGATTGGGTGGTATATTTGGGGAGCTGATTGGGTGGTATATTTGGGGGGGTTGATTGGGTGGTATATTTGGGGGGGGGTTAATTGGGTGGTATATTTGTGGTGTTGATTGGGTGGTATATTTGGGGGTGTTGATTGGGTGGTATATTTGGAGGGCTGATTGGGTGGTATATTTGGGGGGCTGATTGGGTGGTATATTTGGGGGGCTGATTGGGTGGTATATTTGGGGGGCTGATTGGGTGGTATATTTGGGGGGCTGATTGGGTGGTATATTTGGGGGAGTTGATTGGGTGGTATATTTGGGGGGGTTGATTGGGTGGTATATTTGGGGAGCTGATTGGGTGGTATATTTGGGGAGCTGATTGGGTGGTATATTTGGGGAGCTGATTGGGTGGTATATTTGGGGAGCTGATTGGGTGGTATATTTGGGGAGCTGATTGGGTGGTATATTTGGGGGGGTTGATTGGGTGGTATATTTGGGGGGGGTTAATTGGGTGGTATATTTGTGGTGTTGATTGGGTGGTATATTTGGGGGTGTTGATTGGGTGGTATATTCGGAGTGCTGATTGGGTGGTATATTTGGGGGGCTGATTGGGTGGTATATTTGCGGTGCTGATTGGGTGGTATATTTGGGGGGCTGATTGGGTGGTATATTTGGGGGGCTGATTGGGTGGTATATTTGGGGGGCTGATTGGGTGGTATATTTGGGGAGCTGATTGGGTGGTATATTTGGGGTGCTGATTGGATGGTATATTTGGGGGGGTTGATTGGGTGGTATATTTGAGGGGCTGATTGGGTGGTATATTTGGGGGGGTTGATTGGGTGGTATATTTGGGGGGCTGATTGGGTGGTATATTTGGGGGGCTGATTGGGTGGTATATTTGAGGGGCTGATTGGGTGGTATATTTGGGGTGCTGATTGGGTGGTATATTTGAGGGGCTGATTGGGTGGTATATTCAGGGTGCTGATTGGGTGTTATATTTGGGGTTCAGGAGTGGGCGTGTCCCCTGTGTCGTGGGATCTGTAACTGCAGTCAGTGCCGGAGGCGGGACGGTCACTCTGCTACAGGTATGCTGATCTGCGAGGCCAGGGACAACGGCCACACCAATGTCAAGGCCTACCTGGACAGGTGAGCAAAAACCTACATCCCTCTACAACAGGGGTCTTCAACCTTATCCCGCAAGGCCCGGTGTGGGTGCGGACTTTTGTTCCAACCAAGCAGTTACACACCTGATTCTGCTAATCAAGGTCCTTAGCAAAGACTCTAGTTATTGATTATTAGAATGAGGTGTGTAACTGCTTGGTTGGAACAAAAGACTGCACACACACCGGCCCTTGCGGGATAAGGTTGAAGACCCCTGCACTACAAGCACTCACCCTAACCATCATTCTCTCTCCAGCATACAGAGGGAGCTGTCCTGAGTGTAATTCCCCCTCCAGCCTGCAGAGGGTGCTGTCCTAAGTGTAATTCTCTCTCCAGCCTGCAGGTGGAGTTGCATAACTTCTGAGGTTCTTCTCATACTTTGTGTCCTTACCATTTTGAATTTGGCATTTAGCAATCACTTATAGCCAAAGCAATTTACAAAAGTGTACTTTTTATTCAGAAGAGTCACTTTTAACCATGAAAGAGCATTTTTTGTACTGAACTCAAACTCTGAGTTCCTCTGTGATTGAGAAAAGAGTTGATGAATTATGGTGTTTGGACCAATTAAAAGCCAGTGTAAAATAATAATTCTGATAGAAGGATGGTTTGTGCACTATATGATTTAGCATGTTTCTGATAATAAATGTAAATGTTTGTAAGTGTATTATATGTATGTCTAACAAAAATAAAAAGCCAGCCATTTAAACACTCCTGCCGCTCAGTGTTTTAGGGGTGTCCGTACAAACGGCTCTTCTGTGGGGGATTTAGAGTGTGCTGTTACAGGGTACCCCCCTCAAACACTCCAGCCCCCAACAGCTGCAGATCAGCCAAGGTAACCAATGCTCTCAGGATAACTGGCATCTCCAAACTCCACTGCAGAGGGACCCCTGACACTAATATTTCAAAGTAGGCAGACAAATCTACATACAAATCCAAATCTCTGTTAATGTCTTTTCCCAGTAAAGCTGTGATTCAGTGGCACTTGCTTGTGTAAGATCATGGTAAAATGGTGAAAGGCTAAATTACAGATAAAGTTGCTTTAGGCTCCCCCTGTTGGAAAGATCCAAGTACTGCATCATTACTGCATCATTATTTATACCCCCCCCCCCCCCCCCCCCCCCCGATAAAATGACAACATGGCAACATTTATTCTTGCATTATGAATTTATTTATTCAGTTTTATGCAGACAACCTTTTTCTTTTTTTCTTTTCTTTTTTTTACTTTTCCATTCACATAACACCTCTGTACAAATGTGGCTTAAAAATATCAATAAATGTCAGCCTTTGAGGCTAAACGGTCTGGGCGATAAACACATCTTAGAAAAAGATTTACAAATGAGATGTCACTAGAAAATATTAAAGAAAATCTTTTTTTTTTCCCCCACACAAAATGTTACCAAAAACAATTCAATCATTTGGTATAAATCATTCTGTTTAAAACTCTTTTGTGATTCCCCCCCAACACAAACGTTTAGCAGCTAATGTAAGGAGCTGTGGCTGTATAGTACAGGTATGAAAGGGTTAAAAACAATAAGCAGAAATTAAGCATGCTGCACGTGATTGCTTACAACACGACATCATCCTTTAATTTGCACAAGGAAATATTTAAATTATACGGATAAAGAATAAATTAGCCATACAGTCATCTACGGTGGCCTGTATGTGGACGAGACAAACACAGAAAACACTGGCAGAGACGTTGTGGAAACAAACACGAGGCTAACCGGGTCTGGTGCAACATCAAAACAAGACCAAACGGTCAGGAATGAACGAGATCAAAGTGGTACATGAAGAGGCCCCAGAAGCCATCACTTCAGTAGCACTGCTTGTCCTGAAGGGGGCGCTAGTCACTCAGCAGATGTGACTGTAAAAGTCGTTATTGACGAAAGAGAGGTTTGTGCTTCACACAATCGGTAATGTGTCATTGTGGCACTGATTAATGGGGCCTTTAGCTGTCAGAGCATCACTCACCCCCCCCCCCCCCCCCAACCCACACACACACACACACACACACACACACACACACACACACACACACACACACACACACACACACACACACACACACACTCACTCACTCACTCACTCACTCACTCACTCACTCACTCACTCACTCACTCACTCACTCACTCACTCACTCACTCACTCACTCACTCACTCACTCACTCACTCACTCACTCACTCACTCACTCACTCACTCACTCACTCACTCACTCCTACGCACGCACGTACCACACACAGACCTGTGGTTTCTCCCTCCCGCTGTGGTTGTGTGTGTTAGTGTGTTTTGTGTTAAGGCGCTTTGTACTACAGTTAGCCAGCTATCTGCTCCCGTGGTGAGAGAGAGAGAGAGAGAGAGAGAGAGAGAGAGAGAGAGATCGCCTCACATGTTTCTTTCATACAACAAAACAGCTCATATTATGATTATTATTAACAATAATAATACTAATATGCTAATGTAAACATGTTCTCAGATTGTCTTAATTATATCGCTTTCACCCCATGTGTCACGCAGCAGAAAGCTAGATTGTTATTTTTATAGTAGAAAAAACCTACTTCATTCAGCAACTTTCCTTAATGTACACACTGTTAATAAATCTGAATTATTCTGTGCTTTTCACTCAAAAGCATATGAAGTTTGTTCCTTAAATAAGAAAAATGACTGAACTCTATGGTAAAGAGAATGACAGAATCTATGGTAAAGAGAACGGCTGAACACTACAGTAAAAAAAAGACTAAACTATAGTAGGAGAATGACTGAACTCTGGTAAAGAGAATGACTGAACTCTATGGTATAGAGAATGACTGAACTCTATGGTATAGAGAATGACTGAACTCTATGGTATAGAGAATGACTGAACTCTATGGTATAGAGAATGACTGAACTCTATGGTAAAGAGAATGAATGAACTCTATAGTAAAGAGAATGACTGAACTCTATGGTAAAGAGAGTGACTGAACTCTATGGTATAGAGAATGGCTGCTCTATGGTAAAGAGAATGACTGAACTCTATGGTAAAGAGACTGGCTGAACTTTATGGTAAAGAGAATGACTGAACTCTATGGTAAAGAGAATAACTGAACTCTATGGTATAGAGAATGGCTGATCTATGGTAAAGAGAATGACTGAACTCTATGGTAAAGAGAGTGACTGAACTCTATGGTAATGAGAATGACTTAACCCTATGGTAAAGAGAATGACTGAACTCTGTGGTAAAAGGAGAGCACCATCAGGTCTCTCGGTGCTTCTCTCAGTTTCCAGGTGATTCTTTACCTGTACACCTGTGCAGGTAACACCTGCCTGCATCTCCTACACCTTTCAGCCTGGTTACAGGTACCATCCTCTCTCCACCTCACATCTTCCTTCAGAAATAAAACACAAAAATGGATTCTGTGCATAGAAACAGACTTTCCGATTCCACCCATACTAACAGTGGCCCTATTTTACCCAAGATTTACAAATTATATATAATTTTATCATCTTTTAAGGACATAGCTATAATTATATGAGAAAATGAATCAAATTCAGATGCACTTGTCCATGTGCATGTGTGTGTAAAGTGCGTGTGTGTGTGTGTGTGCGCGCTTGAGTGTGTTGTGTTTCTGCACGAGCATGTGCATCTGTGTGCGTGTTTGTGTGTTTGTGTGCATGTGTTTGTGCGCGTGTGTGTGTGTTGGTGCTTGTGTATGTGTGTTTGTGCGTGTGTGTGTTGGTGCTTGTGTATGTGTGCGTGTGTGTTTGTGTGTTCTTGTGTGTTTGTGCGTGTGTGTGTGCGTGCTTGCATGTCAAGCTGCTAAAACTCCTCTTCCATGTTTGTGACAGTGGGTGTGGCGGGGTTGGAATCTTGGGAGAGCGTTGCCATAGTGACGACCCCGGGCGACCCCAGTGCCTCATCGGCGCTCTCCTCCATGTCCTCGGTGGTGACGATGGCAAGGGCCGCGCCCGCTCTCTTGTTCTGGTGCGTCTTTATGTGTTTGGAGAGGTGGTCACTCCTCATAAAGCGCTTGGAACATTCCGGACACTCAAACCTCTTCTCTCCTGAAAAAACCAGAGTACAGCCAATGCACACAAGGACAAACCCACAGCCATGCCTTCTCCGGAAATCCAGGTGCGTACAGGTGTGTGTGTTTACCTGTGTTGTAACCCTCAAACGTCCGAGGGTTCCATTTTGTCTTAGCAATTCTAAGCATGTATATGTGCATGTGACTTTAAGATGAAAGGTTTTGTCCTGTAACCAAGGTCACTTCCTGCTTTTGAACACAGGTAACTGGGGCTGCAGCCCAATCCGTTAAATGTTCTGCCCTCCTGCACTTCCCCTCGCCACTTCCACTTGGGGGAATCCCTTTAGAAATCGGAGGCTGGGCGTTGCCAAGGGCGAGTGCAGTCCAATCCGTTAGAAATGCAAGTGAAGTACATGAAATGAGTTCCTCAACCCTCGATTTGGCTCGAGGGAACGAGTCCGCAAGACTGCAGACTTCAGGCAGTGAAATTGCCCAGAATGCCTTACTGTAACCCCAAGCTTCCGGTTTCAGAAGTTAAAATTTAATGCATTTACATATCTCCCAGGAAAAATCTTAAAAATAGAAAAAGTGGCACTCAAGTATAAGCGATTAAGCGATATTTTAAAAGTTTTTTTTATTGCACGACTGAAATGTTGAATAAATTAGGAAATAACATTGATTTAGTGGTTTGATAAAATCGCTTTAAAACATATCTCCAGCGAAAAGTTTCATGTTATCCTACTAGGATTCAGTATTAGAATGATTATTTCAGGCCAGTTAACGATAACGTTGCCGTTCAGCGAGTCGGCTATCCAGCAATGGGCCAGTGCAAGCTTATGGGCTACTTGGATTTCATATTCAATATGGGTCGCTCACCTCTTTTATGTTTTATACTTCTGTGCTACCTGTAAAGCAATCTAGGCTATGCACCCACCTTTTTGATTGCTGTTTAATATATTTGATTCAGGGGTATTTTGTAACATACAAGTGTATTATTCTCCTGATTATGAGGTTTTTAAAGTGTATCAATAAACTGATTGATAATCATTTTCTAGTTTGCTCTTTTGCCAGAATAATAAAAATTGAGATGTTGGCTGGAGCTTTGCTGTCTTATGCAATTTATTGGAAAGTTTGTCAATGGTCTGCTGGCGTCACTGGCTCTGGCGAATTTCCAAGTGCAAGTGCGGTCCCTCCCTTGCTCCTCCCCATCGGTTTGAGTGTCTACTCATGCACTTCCCCTCCTGCACTTCCCCTCGCCACTTGGGAGGGGAAGTGCAGGAGAGGAAGTGCAGGAGGGGAAGTGCAGGAGGGGAAGTGCAGGAGGGGAAGTGCAGGAGGGGAAGTGCAGGAGGGGAAGTGCAGGAGGGGAAGTGCAGGAGGGGAGAACATTTAACGGATTGGACCGCAGCCTGGATGTGGCAGGAGAAGCAAGGGAACATGGGATTGGTTTAAACTTTAAAAAGGTTTTAAATCCCAGTTATTCCATATAAACCTCAGAGGTACCCACAATGCACTTTGGGATTTTGACAATTCAAAGACAGAGGGTGAAAGACACCTGGGTCATTACGTGTCAAATCAACCAGTTTTCTGAAAAGTTCATGTACGACCCTCACATGAACACACACAAAAAATTAGCCTCATACGACATGTCGTTTCCGAGATATGGCCTCCTGAAATTTGCTCAACCTCCATCTTTCGCGCTCGCGAGTCGTGAAAACGCGCCAATGTGATTTCTTCCGACTTTGGAAGCTTATAACTTGGGATTGGTAACAGCTATAGAGCTGAAACTCGGTATCCTAACTAACCCTAACCCTAACCCTTTCTTCGAACTTGCAAGAATATGACATCAGATTACTTCTATCCCCTTTCAAGTAATATGCACCCAAAGTAGCCACTTTGTTCAGTCGCACATGTTTTTGGTGATTTTTGAGGTCACCCTGTGCCCATACGAGTGGACATATACATCCCATATCACATGTATGGGTGTATTATCTATAGGTGTATGTCTATGGTCACAAGCAAGTACAGGCTAATCAATTAATTTGTAAAGGAATGACATCCATCCAAAGTTGGGTCTGGGTGAAAAAAAGTCAAAAACACAACCGTCCTTCTTGTCAATGGATCACCATGTGGACAGTTAAAACTTTTTCTGAAATTTACAGATATATTAGATCTACTCATCAACCAAATTTCAGCTTTGGTACTCAACTCCTTCATGGTTAGATAGCATTTTGAAAAGTACACATTTTAACATATCGGGAAGTCTTAAGAGTTACGTTACTACTTAAAAGTGTCAAATTATGTATCAGACATCAAACAGAATAGTACATGTACTTTAAACCATACACTGATAATGTCAGATAATGTCACTCCACTTCTCCATGCCAATAGTTTTATGTCCTCTTGTGACTACTCGGTTGCAGCCATCAAAACCCTTTCTCTTCTGAAGGTTGTTTTGTGGCAAGCATCATTTAACACCAAACCAATACTGCAGTCTGACATGGAAGATGTCCCTGCCATTTTGAGGAGTTTATGAATACTGCTTCCAAAATAAGTGTTATTGCATTGTAGGCCTAGGAAACAAAACTATGCATGGTACAGTAACAGCAGCACACGCATGTTTCGCAGTTAGTAAATAAATATAGTTGGGATGTATTCTGTAATCGACGAGGCTCACTGATGGGATCTCAATTCTTGAATGATAGAGCTAGAATGAAATTGACCAAATATTGTTGCCTGGTAATGGGAAATCCCATCATTGCATAATGGGTTATCCCTGTATTTACCTGACATGGGAAAATCCCACATCTAACCTTAGCTCTAGGCCCTAGGGGGCATCTTAACTTTATTTTACCTATCTCCTGTGATAAATATGCATGTTGTGATCAGACCTTACGCACGTAGATCGGCCGATTTCAAGTTTTGTATCCCGGAATTGTGCAAAATTTGTATTTTTCAAAATGTGGTCTAACCATGAAGGAGTTGAGTACCAAAGCTGAAATTTGGTTGATGAGTAGATCTAATATATCTGTTTAACTGGTGTAAATTTCAGAAAAAGTTTTAACTGTCCACATGGTGATCCATTGACAAGACGGACGGTTGTGTTTTTGACTTTTTTTCATCCGGACCCAACTTTGGATGGATGTCATTCTTTTACAAATGAATTGATTAGCCTGTACTTGCTTGTGACCATAGACATACACCTAGAGATAATACATCTGTGATATGGGATGTATATGTCCACTCGTATGGGCACAGGGTGACCTCAAAAATCACCAAAAACATGTGCGACTGAACAAAGTGGCTACTTTGGGTGCATATAACTTGAAAAGGGAAGGGGGTAGAAGTAATCTGATGTCATATTCTTGCAAGTTGGAAGAAAGTTAGGATACCAAGTTTCAGCTCTATAGCTGTTACCAATCCCAAGTTATAAGCTTCCAAAGTCGGATGAAATCACATTGGCGCGTTTTCACGACTCGCGAGCGCGAAAGACGGAGGTTTTGAGCAAATTTCAGGAGGCCATATCTCGGAAACGACATGTCGTATGAGGCTAATTTTTTGTGTGTGTTCATGTGAGGGTCATACATGAACTTTTAAGAAAACTGGTTGATTTGTGTGTGTACATATCTGTGTGTGCGTGTGTGTGTGTGTGTGTGTGTACATATCTGTGTGTGTGTGTGTGTGTGTGTGTGTGTGTGTGTGTGTGTGTGTACATATCTGTGTGTGTGTGTGTGTGTGTGTGTACATATCTCTGTGTGTGTGTGTGTGTGTGTGTGTGTGTGTACACGTACATACCTGTGTGTGTGCGCCGGTGTCTCTGCAGCTCATCACTCCTGGTGAATCTCTTTCCACAGAAGATCCAGTTGCAGACGAAGGGTCTCTCTCCCGTGTGCCAGCGCAGGTGAGCTCGCAGGTGAGACGTCTTTCCGTAAACCTTCCCACAACCCTCCATATGGCACACATGCTGCTTCTTCTTCCCTGGGTCTCCACTGCTGCTGCGACACACACCTGTTACTGACACACCTGAGATACACCTGAGATACACACCTGAGACACACACTGTTACTGAGATACACACCTGAGATACACACTGTTACTGAGATACACACCTGTTACTGACACACCTGAGATACACCTGAGATACACACCTGAGACACACACTGTTACTGAGATACACACCTGAGATACACACTGTTACTGAGATACCCACCTGTTACTGACACACCTGAGACACACACTGTTACTGAGATACACACCTGAGATACACACTGTTACTGAGATACACACCTGTTACTGACACACCTGAGACACACACTGTTACTGAGATACACACCTGAGATACACACTGTTACTGAGATACACACCTGTTACTGACACACCTGAGATACACCTGAGACACACACTGTTACTGAGATACACACCTGAGATACACACTGTTACTGAGATACACACCTGTTACTGACACACCTGAGATACACCTGAGATACACACCTGAGATACACACTGTTACTGAGATACCCACCTGTTACTGACACACCTGAGACACACACTGTTACTGAGATACACACCTGTTACTGACACACCTGAGACACACACTGTTACTGAGATACACACCTGAGATACACACTGTTACTGAGATACACACCTGAGATACACACTGTTACTGAGATACACACCTGTTACTGACACACCTGAGACACACACTGTTACTGAGATACACACCTGAGACACACACTGTTACTGAGATACACACCTGAGATACACACTGTTACTGAGATACACACCTGTTACTGACACACCTGAGACACACACTGTTACTGAGATACACACCTGAGACACACACTGTTACTGAGATACACACCTGAGATACACACCTGAGATACACACTGTTACTGAGATACACACCTGTTACTGACACACCTGAGACACACACTGTTACTGAGATACACACCTGTTACTGACACACCTGAGATACACCTGAGATACACACTGTTACTGAGATACACACCAGAGATACACACACTTACTGAGATACACACCTGAGATGCACACCGTTACTCAGATACACACTGTTACTGACACACCTGAGATGCACACCTCAGATGCAGGTTAGGGTGTAGGGAGGGGCAGGTTAGGATGTAGGGAGGGGCAGGTTAGGATGTAGGGAGGGGCAGGTTAGGATGTAGGGAGGGGCAGGTTAGCAGGTTTGGTTGCCAGCAGCCATACCACTATGCAATCTGCGCCTGCTGAATGGCTGAAGCTAAGCAGGTTGTGGGCTTGGTTAGTACTTGGATGGGAGACCTCTGGGGAAAACTAAGTTGCTGCTGGAAGTGGTGTTGGTGGGCCAGTAGGGGGCAGTCTTCCCTCTGGTCAAATAAACCCCAATGCCCCAGTGCAGTGATGGGGACACTGTGCTGTAGGAGATGCCGTCTTTCGGATGAGACGTTAAACCGAGGTCCTGACTCACTGTGGTCATTAAAGATCCCATGACACTTATCGTAAAGAGTAGGGGTTTCCCTGGTGTCCTGGCTAAACTCCCAACCCAGGCTCATTCAATCTGCCACCTAATCATCCCCCAGTTTAATTGGCTAAAAAAAAATTATTCTCTCCCTCTCCACCTCAGCTGATGTGTGGTGTGCATACTGGTGCAAAATGGCTGCCGTTGCATCACCCAGGTGGGTGCTACACATTGGTGGTGGTAGAGGCGAGTTTCCCCCTCATCATTGTAAAGCGCTTTGAGTATCGAGAAAGGCGCTATATAAATGCCATGCATTATTATTATTATTAGGGTGTAGAGAGGGGCAGGTTAGGGTGTAGGGAGGGGCAGGTTAGGATGTAGGGACGGGCAGGTTAGGGTGTAGAGAGGGGCAGGTTAGGGTGTAGGGAGGGGCAGGTTAGGGTGTAGGGAGGGGCAGGTTAGGATGTAGGGAGGGGCAGGTTAGGGTGTAGGGAGGGGCAGGTTAGGGTGTAGGGAGGGGCAGGTTAGGGTGTAGGGAGGGGCAGGTTAGGGTGTAGGGAGGGGCAGGTTAGGATGTAGGGAGGGGCAGGTTAGGGTGTAGGGAGGGGCAGGTTAGGGTGTAGAGAGGGGCAGGTTAGGGTGTAGAGAGGGGCAGGTTAGGAGGTAGGGAGGGGCAGGTTAGGATGTAGGGAGGGGCAGGTTAGGAGGTAGGGAGGGGCAGGTTAGGAGATAGGGAGGGGCAGGTTAGGAGGTAGGGAGAGGCAGGTTAGGAGGTAGGGAGGGGCAGGTTAGGATGTAGGGAGGGGCAGGTTAGGATGTAGGGAGGGGCAGGTTAGGAGGTAGGGAGGGGCAGGTTAGGAGGTAGGGAGGGGCAGGTTAGGGTGTAGAGAGGGGCAGGTTAGGATGTAGGGAGGGGCAGGTTAGGGTGTAGGGAGGGGCAGGTTAGGAGGTAGGGAGGGGCAGGTTAGGAGGTAGGGAGGGGCAGGTTAGGATGTAGGGAGGGGCAGGTTAGGGTGTAGAGAGGGGCAGGTTAGGGTGTAGGGAGGGGCAGGTTAGGGTGTAGAGAGGGGCAGGTTAGGGTGTAGGGAGGGGCAGGTTAGGGTGTAGAGAGGGGCAGGTTAGGGTGTAGAGAGGGGCAGGTTAGGGTGTAGAGAGGGGCAGGTTAGGGTGTAGAGAGGGGCAGGTTAGGGTGTAGAGAGGGGCAGGTTAGGGTGTAGAGAGGGGCAGGTTAGGGTGTAGAGAGGGGCAGGTTAGGGTGTAGAGAGGGGCAGGTTAGGGTGTAGGGAGGGGCAGGTTAGGAGGTAGGGAGGGGCAGGTTAGGAGGTAGGGAGGGGCAGGTTAGGATGTAGGGAGGGGCAGGTTAGGGTGTAGAGAGGGGCAGGTTAGGGTGTAGGGAGGGGCAGGTTAGGAGGTAGGGAGGGGCAGGTTAGGGTGTAGGGAGGGGCAGGTTAGGATGTAGGGAGGGGCAGGTTAGGGTGTAGAGAGGGGCAGGTTAGGAGGTAGGGAGGGGCAGGTTAGGAGGTAGGGAGGGGCAGGTTAGGGTGTAGAGAGGGGCAGGTTAGGGTGTAGAGAGGGGCAGGTTAGGAGGTAGGGAGGGGCAGGTTAGGAGGTAGGGAGGGGCAGGTTAGGGTGTAGAGAGGGGCAGGTTAGGGTGTAGAGAGGGGCAGGTTAGGAGGTAGGGAGGGGCAGGTTAGGATGTAGGGAGGGGCAGGTTAGGGTGTAGAGAGGGGCAGGTTAGGAGGTAGGGAGGGGCAGGTTAGGGTGTAGAGAGGGGCAGGTTAGGGTGTAGAGAGGGGCAGGTTAGGAGGTAGGGAGGGGCAGGTTAGGGTGTAGGGAGGGGCAGGTTAGGGTGTAGAGAGGGGCAGGTTAGGGTGTAGGGAGGGGCAGGTTAGGATGTAGAGAGGGGCAGGTTAGGGTGTAGAGAGGGGCAGGTTAGGAGGTAGGGAGGGGCAGGTTAGGGTGTAGAGAGGGGCAGGTTAGGGTGTAGAGAGGGGCAGGTTAGGAGGTAGGAAGGGGCAGGTTAGGGTGTAGAGAGGGGCAGGTTAGGGTGTAGAGAGGGGCAGGTTAGGAGGTAGGGAGGGGCAGGTTAGGAGGTAGGGAGGGGCAGGTTAGGGTGTAGAGAGGGGCAGGTTAGGAGGTAGGGACGGGCAGGTTAGGGTGTAGAGAGGGGCAGGTTAGGAGGTAGGGAGGGGCAGGTTAGGAGGTAGGGAGGGGCAGGTTAGGAGGGGCAGGTTAGGAGGTAGAGAGGGGCAGGTTAGGGTGTAGAGAGGGGCAGGTTAGGAGGTAGGGAGGGGCAGGTTAGGAGGTAGGGAGGGGCAGGTTAGGAGGTAGGGAGGGGCAGGTTAGGAGGTAGAGAGGGGCAGGTTAGGGTGTAGAGAGGGGCAGGTTAGGAGGTAGGGAGGGGCAGGTTAGGGTGTAGGGAGGGGCAGGTTAGGAGGTAGGGAGGGGCAGGTTAGGAGGTAGGGAGGGGCAGGTTAGGAGGTAGGGAGGGGCAGGTTAGGAGGTAGGGAGGGGCAGGTTAGGAGGTAGAGAGGGGCAGGTTAGGGTGTAGAGAGGGGCAGGTTAGGAGGTAGGGAGGGGCAGGTTAGGAGGTAGGGAGGGGCAGGTTAGGGTGTAGAGAGGGGCAGGTTAGGAGGTAGGGAGGGGCAGGTTAGGAGGTAGGGAGGGGCAGGTTAGGAGGTAGGGAGGGGCAGGTTAGGAGGTAGGGAGGGGCAGGTTAGGGTGTAGAGAGGGGCAGGTTAGGAGGTAGGGAGGGGCAGGTTAGGATGTAGGGAGGGGCAGGTTAGGAGGTAGGGAGGGGCAGGTTAGGAGGTAGAGAGGGGCAGGTTAGGGTGTAGAGAGGGGCAGGTTAGGAGGTAGGGAGGGGCAGGTTAGGAGGTAGGGAGGGGCAGGTTAGGGTGTAGAGAGGGGCAGGTTAGGAGGTAGGGAGGGGCAGGTTAGGAGGTAGGGAGGGGCAGGTTAGGATGTAGGGAGGGGCAGGTTAGGGTGTAGGGAGGGGCAGGTTAGGATGTAGGGAGGGGCAGGTTAGGGTGTAGGGAGGGGCAGGTTAGGGTGTAGGGAGGGGCAGGTTAGGATGTAGGGAGGGGCAGGTTAGGGTGTAGGGAGGGGCAGGTTAGGGTGTAGAGAGGGGCAGGTTAGGGTGTAGAGAGGGGCAGGTTAGGAGGTAGGGAGGGGCAGGTTAGGGTGTAGAGAGGGGCAGGTTAGGAGGTAGGGAGGGGCAGGTTAGGAGGTAGAGAGGGGCAGGTTAGGGTGTAGAGAGGGGCAGGTTAGGAGGTAGGGAGGGGCAGGTTAGGAGGTAGAGAGGGGCAGGTTAGGGTGTAGAGAGGGGCAGGTTAGGGTGTAGAGAGGGGCAGGTTAGGATGTAGGGAGGGGCAGGTTAGGGTGTAGGGAGGGGCAGGTTAGGGTGTAGAGAGGGGCAGGTTAGGGTGTAGGGAGGGGCAGGTTAGGGTGTAGAGAGGGGCAGGTTAGGAGGTAGGGAGGGGCAGGTTAGGAGGTAGGGAGGGGCAGGTTAGGGTGTAGAGAGGGGCAGGTTAGGGTGTAGAGAGGGGCAGGTTAGGGTGTAGCGAGGGGCAGGTTAGGGTGTAGAGAGGGGCAGGTTAGGGTGTAGAGAGGGGCAGGTTAGGGTGTAGTGGTGCTTGCCTGCTGTCTCCGTCGCGGCAGTTGGGACAGGAACAGGCCACACGGCGGAGCCTCTTGCTGGGCTGCGGCTCCTGGCTGGATGGGCTCTGGCTGTCCCCTCCAGCCCCGCCCACTGCCACGCCTCCCGGGGACGACTGCACCTTCACCCCCTCCGCCCCCGTCGGCTGGCCTGGGGGAGAAACCAAAACTCAACTACAGCCAAGCAAACAGTTGACATTTACACATTTAGCTAACACCTGACTGTATTCATCAATTAATACAACTGGATATTTAGATTCAAGAACATTATAGTGAAGACTATAAGCCCAGTACACCATACTACACTCCCTCCTACACGGGAGCGGAGCGAGCTGTACACAGCCGTCCACACAGGCACTGCATAACCATGCATTTCCGCAGGAAAAACCAGCACCCTGAACACAGGAAGTGAGTGAACACCCACACAGTCTACCACTTCCTGTCTCATGACTCACATAAACCCCAATTACAGAGTCTGGAAACACATCGACACCTAATTACAGTCCCAGTGCAGCAACACTTTAAACAAAACCAACTTCCTAAAACAACTGCCCCAGACTGCCATAAAGGTTCTACACAACCCTTCATAACCATGCTATAACCCCCCATAACCACGCTATAGCCTGCCATAACCATGCCTACACCCCCCTTACACCAAACTGCTTAGCTAGCTCAGTGTTGATGTAGCTCTGCTTAGCTAGCTCAGTGTTGATGTAACTCTGCTTAGCTAGCTCAGTGTTGATGTAACTCTGCTTAGCTAGCTCAGTGTTGATGTAACTCTGCTTAGCTAGCTCAGTGTTGATGTAACTCTGCTTAGCTAGCTCAGTGTTGATGTAACTAAGATATTCGATGTCAAACCAGTGTCCTTCATCATCCATTTCAGCTTCTACAATTACAAGTTGATGTTGATTTCTTTTGCAATATTGAATATTCTGCCCCAGTGTTGCGTGCGCACCTCAACTGTGACGTTGCTGAGAAACCGGACCGGATTTTCGGAATTTTTTTGGGGGGAAATTAATTCAGGCATCTGGCAACACTGATGTGGTCTGTCTGTGTCTAGACTAGCGTTAGCTAGCCACTGTAACGTTACTGTCTTGGTTGCATCTCACAGGAACATTAGTCGCTCACATTTGCTAACTGCTAGATTGCCAATGTTAATTTTGTTAAATATAAAGAATTAACCAGCTTAGAGTTAGCCAACGTATTTCCCGAAAAAGCAAGTTTACACCAGTGAACACTTGGATAAAACAAATAAGATGGATAACGTTAAGAAACGTAGCTAGATAGCGCCCATTATCGGTCACGCAACCATATTGGAACTTCCTCGACAGCTGATTTGCCAATGCGGTAAAAAAAAAAAATATATATATATATATAGCCTATATATGTGCTTTGTCTATAGCACATTCACAATATTAGCAAAATGTGTGTTGTTGTTTTTTTAAACTCTAGTTCATTGTAATCAACTCAACTAGCAAGTACCAACATCGAGAAGTGCCATTTTTTATATGTCCACTCGAGGGCGCGGTAGGTGAAGAAATAAATCCAATGAGATGGACTGCCATGTGTAAATAATCCAGTTAGCCAGCCATCTTACCAACATATTGGGAATTCAAAAGTATCTTTCTTGATTCAATAAACTAATAACTGATTATTAAAACAACAAAAATCATGAGCTTCTTTATGCACTGCAACAGCCGCTAATCGGCTCCCCTTTTTTGGCAGTAGCCTACTAGCCTACTGTCCCATCTAAAAGAAAAAAGACTACCGGTCACTTCTAACTTACATGTTCATTGGCTTAAAAGTTATCTTATCGTTTTTTGAATCTAATAAATATATGTTCAATAGTAATGTTATGTGCCCGAATAATATCAGTTTCGTAGCTTTGTTGTTCACAAAAGTTTCTGTTTTCTGCCCGATAACAGGGTTCGGTACGCTAGCTAGCTAACCATTACAGAAGAAAACACTGGTAGTAGCTACTAGTGCCATTTCTGCTCTGGCTAAAACTAAAAGTAGGTTAACGATAGGCTTTAGTTAAACATTAAGTTATCAACACATCATCACACAGACAATTTACTGACACAATAGTTGTCAGCTGCACCACCTTTGTGTGTGTTAGCTAAGTAACATTAGCTAGCTAGACAGGCTATGTCGACTCCTATCTGGCCAAACACAATAAAATATTAACGGCGTAACAGAAGTTACACTAGGCTAACGTTAGCTATATCAATTTCAAGCAGACTAGACAATTTTTTAAAATGTGTTAATGTGGTGTATCCTATCTGTCCAAGTTATTGAGTTGGACTAACGTTAAAAATTAAGTTGTCAACTTGCCGCTGATCAAAAATTGACAGTTTATGACGGTTAGCTTGCAGGCATTTATAAGGTAAATAGGCTATAGCTAAATATGCTAGCTACCTTAACATTACAACAAAAAAAGTTGTAGCCTAATAAGACTAACACTAGCTATAATTTGTATAACTGTGCCAAGATGAAAGTGAAATAAAAGAACCAGAAACAAATTAGATGCACTTGGTCCGTTAAATCGTTGATGATCAAGTTCACCGCATTGTGATAGCCTGCCAAGGTGATACACTTTTTGCCCCAGGGTTGCGCACGCATCCTCTTTTGTTTACAAACAAGAAATGGGTCTTAGTCGACCCTTTTCTGAATGGTAACCATAGCAACAGCTGATTAATAAAGCCGGCAAATAACGCTAAATCCGCTGATTAAAAAGTTTGTATTCACCAAATATCTTAGTTACAACAACTTGAATCTAGCAAAGCAGTTTTGTGGTTAGATGTGAAAGTATTTATTCAGTTTGGAAATTTGAACGTAACATACAGCTTTACCTAATGTAATGTAGCCTAACGTTAACGTGAGCAACGCTGGTTGTGAATGCAAGCAAGTTACTTCACAAAACACCTTAATCTGTGTATTAAAAAACATTTTAGCCAGCGAAACGTCTTAGATATGACAAGTTACAAACAAACTGTATCTATAGTAGGTTATTTTTTCAGATGTTCCCATCTCATTACGCAAATCTAAACAGTTTCCTTAGCCTAGGTTAGGCTGTGTGACTAAACCATTTTTAAAATGCAAGACAGAGAGAGGGAGGTAAATTGAGTTTACCTCCCTCTCAAATAATGTAACTAATGACAAAAATAACCAAAATTGGCAATAATTTTATGGTATAAAGTTCAGAAGGAACTATTTATTTCCTTATAGAATCAATTGTTTTCAAAACTACCAACGAGGGTTTTTTGCATAACTACGGACAAAATAGAACTAGTAACGAGAAATAGAATTAGCAAAGAGATGTTTTCTGTTCAAATAGAACTATCAACCAGCAGTTGTGCTTGACAACGGAAAACAAATGGCCAAAATGGCCTCAGAAGGATATTTCAATTTCAGCTGATAAAGTCAATAAAAATCAATAAATATAAATGGAACAATATATAATCATTGTTGGTAACCATGGTATAAGCCCAATAATGACCTCGGAGCCGGGCTGCGCCTCGGGCAATTTACTACCTCCACGTCGGGCTTTCAAACTATAATTCCCGGCTCCTCTGTATTGCTTACATAACCTCTCCTCCATGTATAAATACAGCCCATTTTACTGTAATTAAGTTATTATTCATTGGGTCATGGTCATTAAAATTGTTTTTGAAAGCTGTGGTGGAGCTCTAACTTGATTTTGAACCATGAACTCCCACCCTGCCCCCTCCCTGTTTACACAGCTGCAGCGCTAGTTTCAGTTTTGCACCATAGCCGTCATAGCTAAGGGGCTTTTACTTCAAAATAAAACTCCTGGGGGAGGGTGGGGGGCTTTATTTCAATATAAAAGTTAAATGCAGCAGCGGCTAGAAGGTCACCTTGCACGCCGGTGATGGTGATGGGCATTCCCTGCAAGCCGGCGATGTTGAGCGTCTGGACGTTGGTGGCGGAGTTAAGGGTGATGGGCGTGCCAGCGAGGGTGAGGGGGGCGATCTGAGTGAAGGTTCCGGCGGGGGCGGAGCCTGAGGTGACGGGCGCCAGGGTGAGCTGCTGTGGGAGGGCGGGGCCTGGAATGTTCTGCAGCTGAACCGTCTGCCAGCTGATCTGCCCCCCAGCAGTGAGTGTGGGGGCTCGGATCAGCACCGGAGCCGGGTTGGAGAAGGCCTGCAGCTGCAGGTTCTGCAGGGTCTGAGTGGGGTGGAGCTGAATCTGCTGCACAACCGGCTGCCCCACAATCTGCACCTGCTGGACATGCCCCCCCGCCTCGCCCGCCTGCAGCCCGTTCGCCTGGGCGTGGCACGAGCTTCGCCGCTCCCCCTCTGTGGGCGGGGCTCCCTGCTCAGTCTGGGTGGTAGAGGTCACCGCTAGTGACCCCCCGCCAGAGGGCGTGGTCGTGGAGGTGACGGCGCCCACGGACTCCGCTCCAGTGGAGATGGGCGTGGCGACCAGTTGGGCCCCACAGGAAAGCCCCGCCCCTTCGGCCGCCTGCAGCAGCTGGATGGCTCCGCCCCCGGCCGCCATGCTCACGGGCAGTGCCAGTGTGACTCCGCCCATGTTTATGGGCAACGTGGCAACCACTTGCGTCTGCGGGCCTGAGACAGCCTGCAGCTGCAGGGGGAAAGACAAGCCCGGCCGGATCTGCAACGGGACTGTCTGATTGGCCACAGCCCGGTTGGGTGTGGCCAGGAGGGTGGGGTTAGCGGTGGCGGGGATGAGCTGGATGGGGTCGGTCTGCAAGCTCAGTGCCGCGGGGTTGCCGGGGGTGATCTGGATCTGCTGCCCGTCAGCGGTCTGCAGGTGCGGCACCACCTGGTACTGAACTCCGCCCGCTGCATTGGGCACGTTCTGCACCTGGACGATCTGGAACTGCTGCTGCCCCACGGGCGCAACGCCCACCACCGTCCCTGCTTTCGCCTTCTTACCGCCCGCGCGCTCGTTCCCCGCCGCTGGCCGAGGTGCTGGTCACCGCCGCCGCGCTGGACTGCGCCACAGTGGCTGCAGGTGGCGCTGCTACAATCTGCCACCCGTTTCCCGCCAACGGCGCAGAGACCAGCTCCAGCGGCTGCGCGTGACTCTGGAGCTGCACCAGCCCCTGGCTCGGGTCGATGATGATGTGTTGTCCGGCGGCCACGCCCTCTCCGGGAGCCCCGCCTATCTTGCTGCATGTTGCCGCGAGGAGAGCGAGGGGTGACGGCTGCGCGTCCTAAGCACACACACGCACACACATCATTATGCACGCACAGCACATGTGGGCGGGTTTACGGGAAGCGAGTGGGTGTGTGAACATTTCTCAGAGAAGTAAAAACAAGCCTAATTTTATCAACCCAAGATTTATCAACAAGATAACTTAATATGTTTCTTAGAACCGTACATTTTAAAGTAAAAAAAAAAAAAAAAAGATTAGAGTAAAACTTTCCTGAGCACACAACAAAAGCGCTCCGACTACCGATGAGACATTATAGTTATTATAGCGTTACATCGTTTATAGTTTTGCAAAAACTGACAGCCTTAAAAAACTGAAATAGCCTACTCATGGCACAAAAACTTTAAACACAATTTCGCCAATAATACTATAAACTGCAGCGTTCAGTGGTGAACTGAACTGTCAAAGGAACAGGAACATGCCTGAAGTAGGCACGCTTGTATAAATACGTGTGCCGTTTATATATGTGCAGTTTTATGCTAATAACCGTGTTACCTGTGATCCAGGAGTTTTGGCTTTATTAACATAATCACCAGCAGATGCCTTAGCCCCGTCTGCCTCCATCGCTTCCTCCTTTTGATCTGAAAAACAACAGTCGTGTTTAAATATTACAGTAACAGATACGTTATTCGTAACATCGTGCAAAAAAAGAGTGAAATCTTAAAGTTGGTGACAATCAATCATTATCAGAATGACATGTCAACGACATAGCCAGTTAAAAATGACAACGCGCGTTTCTGAACCAGCCTCCCTGGATACAAAGTACATGTTAACACCCCGAAAGAGGCTGTCTCTCAAAGACAGCACAGAAATCAGCACAGAAATCAGCTCAGTTTCGAAAATAATTCGTAACGGTATTCCGTAAAGCTTTGCCATATGGCTTCGCTGACTGGCGATGTAGAGAGGAAGTGGGGTGGGCGGCGGTGGGAGGGGGTGACCATACCGCTCATCCCGCATTAATAAAAACGGAGAGGAGTTGTTTAAGAAAAAAGGCCGGACGGTATGGAGTCAGGGCTGGCTGTTTTCCGCTGTAGGACGGCCTATTTTCCACGAACGGCTACTCCTGGGCTGCGGCGTAGCTGCTCCGACCGCTAAGGTTCCTCTGTCACAGACCCGCCCGTCGGGGGCGGAACCAAACAAACCCCAAATGTATCCGGTCTCGTCACCTTCCAGTCAAGTGGCGTGCTTCTTTCGCGGTTCTGCTCATCTTATTTTATATCATCTTGGTGAATATAGCGACAG